>JAQHUG010000191.1:2249418-2300252 GCA_028555095.1 Dicrostonyx torquatus | reverse complement strand
CCTCATTGGGTTCCTCTCAGACACCCTGCAAGCATGAGGACCTGCCCTCGTCGGGTTCCTTTTGCTGGGATGAACACCTGCAAGCATGAGGACCTGCCCTTGTTGGGTTCCTTTTGCTGGGATGAACACCATGACCCAAAGCAACTTGGGGAGGAAAGGGTTGATTTCCTCTTACTCTTTCCAGTCTGTCATCAAACCGAAGCCAGAACTCAAGGCAGGAACCTGGAGGCCTGAACGGAAGCGGAGGCCTCGGAGGGTGCTGCTTCCTGGCTTGCTTTCCATTGCTTGTTCAGTCTGCTTTTTTACCCACCAGTCCAGGAACAGCACAATCCACAGTGGGCTGGGTCCTTCCAGACCAGGAAAATGCCCCGCAGACTTGCCCACAGGCCATCTGATGGAGGCATTTTCTCAAATGAGTTCCCTCTTCCTAGATGAGTACGGTTATTGTTAATTACCATTACCTAGGTCTACGGTGAACAAAAACCGGGTGGAGAAGAAAGATGTGGAAAATGTGCAGTTGCTGAGCAAAGCACCGCGAGCCAGTTAAAGCTGCAGATGAGGGTGCAAAACAGCCGTGCTTTATAAGAATGTTAGCAGCACTGAAGAGAAGCCTTGTGCTCTGCAATGGGCAAATAGCAGAGCTGTCTGAGGATGAAACCGCACCCGTGGAAGGGACCAACTTGTGAAAAATAGAGACTCATTCGAAAGAAGAAAATCTATCCTGAGAATGCCACCACAGGGGAAAGGACAGAGGGGTCTATTCTCAAAACACCTGTGTAGAAGTGTTTCCCCAAGGTCAGCCTCAAGGGCGTGCAGAGGCCACTGCGAGCCCGGCTACATCTTATCTGGCAGCAGAACTTGGCAGCATTGCCCACATTGTACTCACTGAGTTTTGCAGGCATAAAAGATAGAATGGTTTAAGGGGGATGGGGAATTTGTACCTATATTCTAGAAAACTCCTGAGACAGAGCCTGATTTCCTGAAAGGAGACCCTGATAGACCATGGCCTGAACTTGCGAAGGTGAAACCCAAGTTTCAGTGAAGATCCTGGGATGTTGGAGATGCCTGGGATTGTGGGATGTATGTCAAGGAAAGCAACAGGCAGGAAGTCTAGATGGTGGCCTAAAGGAGAGTTTGCATATGTGACAGGTGGCAGAACTGGAGGATTTGGCATGTCCAAGCCACTGGACTCCAGATGTTCCCATCAAAAGTACAGATGTGGAACTCAGGGTTTGGTGTGCAGCTTGCTGATATGGATCCGGCTTTGAGTCAATATTTTCTTGATGTGCCTCCTTGCCTCCATTTTGGAATAAAAATGTTTATTATGTACCATTATACCAGAAGTATGTATGTTATTTATTTGCTTATTTTGGTTTCTCATAGCTTTGGAGCCTGTCCTGGAACTTGCTCTGTAAACCACGCTGGTCTTGAACTCACAGAGATCCACTGTCTCCACCTTCTGAGTGCTGGAATTAAAGGCATGTGTCATCACCATTCAGTTCTTTATTTTTAATTTTCTAGGAGCTTATAGTTAAGAGGTTGCCTTGAGTCTCAGAAGAGACTACTTTTGAAGGCTGGTTGAAAGCATTGAAGACTGTTAACTCTTAAAAATGAACTAACTGGCCGGGTGGTGGTGGTGCACGCCTTTAATCCCAGCACTCGGGAGGCAGAGGCAGGCGGATCTCTGTGAGATCGAGACCAGCCTAGTCTACAAGAGCTAGTTCCAGGACAGGCTCCAAAGCCACAGAGAAACCCTGTCTCGAAAAAACAAAAAACAAAACAAAACAACAAAACAAAATGAACTAACTGCTTTCTATATTTTGAGCTGAAACTTGTGGGAGTCCAGTTTTGAATCCGTTCCATCTTGACTAAAGGTCAGAGAGTTCAAACCTATTCTTGCTCCTCAAGGTCAAATAACAGGAGGTTTAGCTAAAGGTGTGGCTACTGGAAGTCTTGCTCCTCAGAGACCAGAGAGCAGGACCTTTGACTTAGGGCGTGGTTACGAGGTGTTTTGAGAGGTAAGGAGGTAATTACGCTTGCTTGTTCCCTGTACCACGGTAAGGAAGTCTTTTTCCCTCCCCTTTTGGTTAGGGTATCTAAGGACTGTGAGTGATAAGCTCACAGTATCCACTGGAAGCCCTCCTGACTCTGTCTTCTGTCCTTTGTTTCTTTCTTAATCTCCACTCCCCTTTTCAGGCACAGGTGAACAAGTCGGCCAGTCCCGACAAAAACCGGAATCCTTCAGGCCTTGGGATGGATTGTAAAATTTAAAGTATTGTGTTTGGGTAAGGTTGTGATGGCTGTTCTTCATTGTCAAATTGGCTGAATTTAGAACCATCATAGAAACACACTGCTGGGTGTTTCCTTATGGGAGTATTCCCAGAATAGTCTGACCGAGTAGGGAAGACCCCCCCACACACACAATGTCAGCCACCCATTCCCATGGTCTGGTCCTGGACTAAATAGAGAGGAGAAAGTTTGCTGAGGATCTGCATTCATCTCTGTCTCTGCTTCCTGACTCGGTGTGGTCAGCTGGTCCACCTTCCTGCCTGCGAACAGGGAGCCAAAGCAAACCTTTCCTTGTCAGATGTTTCTTCTTAGGCATTTGGTCACAACAGTGAGAAAGGTAAGAAAATTAGTGCATTGCTCCTTGACTACACAAGAGAAGATATTCCTTCATGTGTGGCCAAGGTCTGTTCCCTAAATAGTCTTCCCCTAGATAGCCACGCACCTAGCTCCCAACTTCTCTTTGCCCTTAATTCGAGAATAAAGTTCTCAAGGGCTGGAGAGATGTTCAGAAGCTAAAGTATTTGTTATTCTTGAAGAGGACCCGGGTTAGGTTCCAGGCACCCACATGACAGCTCACAAGTTTCAGGGGATCCAGTGCCCTCTTCTGACCTTCAAGGACATGCGTGTGGTGCACAGATATACATGCAAGTGAAACATATATCCCATAAAAGATGAAACGCAGAGAGCCTTGCACTAGCCACTCATTCTTCATATTCAACTTTCCTTCTTTTTTTTTTATTACTCTCTTTGTGGGGGGGGCACACACATTAATTGGTGCTCTCTCTCTCTTTCTCTCTCTAGCATGTGAGTTCATAGGGCACATTTGTGCATTATCTGGATCCTAGAATATTGCCTCACTCACTCACAGGCACACATTTCAACTTTCTACTGCTACATCACAAATTATCCCACAATGCTGACTTAAGACAATCATCATCATCATCATCATCTCACAGGCCTATGAGTCGAGAAGGATCAACTGGGAAAGTTCTTCCTTTGGGACAGTATGTAGTTGGGGTCAGATGGCAGCAGGGAATTGAGCCACCCAAAACCCATGGCTGTCACAGAATGCTGGCTGCTGACTGAAGGCTTGGTGGAGCACTTGTCTGTAGTGCCTGCACAGAGCACTGCCGTGTCCATATAAGGACTGGTCACAAAACAGTCCATGAGCATTTGTGGAAGGAAGGATGGGGTTGCAGGAAGAAAGAAGGAATCTGAAAGATTAGAAGCAAAGAAATAATGAAGAGAATGAGGAGGAAGGGAAGGGGCAGAAAGGGGTTTCTGAATCAATGGTAGCCTGGTAGCCCTGGAATACAGCTCCCTGCTGGCCTGGCCCCATTTCCCATCTCCCTCAAGTTGCAGAACGAGCTGGCTTAAGAAGGAGAGATTCATCTCGTACGGCCGATCAGAACTGGAGTGCTCTTGGCAGAATCTTGTACAATTTATGCCCCACGTTAAAAACCAAGCCAAGGCATAACTCCAGGGAAGAACAACAGAACACTTCTTCTTGAGGTTGCTCTTTCCCCATGATAAATTCAAGGCAGTTTTATAGACAAGTGTTATCATTGTACAGGGAGGAAATGGAAAGGAACTAGTAATATTTAGGTAACGAATAACAAAATGCTTGAATCAATATGCTGACATGACTAAGTAATTACGTGGAATCAGAGGCAGGCTACAAACTGCAGCAAACTAATGAAATATAATTTGGAGGAAAGTAAATCTTAAAAATGACACACATACGCACACACACGTGGCAAGTCGGTAGGGGATGGAAAGAACTAGGCATTAAAAATAGACATACACAACCAGGTAGGACAAATCTGAGACGGTGGAATGTTTAGAATGGACTAACTTTTAAAACAGTTTGGAAAGATTCAGTCATTTTCCAGAGCCTCAGAGGGTCCCTGCCAGCTGGAGGCTTCTTCCCAAGCCAACCTGGCAGGCGGTTGTCTAATAAGAGGCTTTTCAGACTAGCTTCTGGCTAAGATTCAGAGAACGTGGGTCTGAAGATCTCAGATTTCATGGTCTCCATGCAGAATGAGCTAGGCACTCACCAATGATGGTGTATGCTCTCCGGGTTTCCAGCCCTCCTCTACCCCATGTGCCCAGGATGCAGTGTTATTGTGCTTACTTTAACCTTCGTCCTAGGGTCCAAGTAGGCTCATTTTGGGGAAACTGGAGAAATTAAAAAAGAACAACTGGGGGCTGGAGAGATAGCTCAGAGGTTAAGAGCACTGACTGTTCTGCCAGAGGTTCTGAGTTCAGTTCCCAGCAACCACATGATGGCTCACAACCATCAGTAATAAGAACTGGTGCCCTCTTCTGGCCTGCAGGGACACATGCAAGTAGAATGCTGTATACATAATTAATAAATAAAATCTTTAAAAAAATAAAAAAGAAAAACTTCCTCTGTATTAACATTAACCTTGCCTCTAACTCCATAGGTCGTTCATCCCATGCACCCCACAGAAACAAGACAAAACACAACAAACCAACAAGCAAACAAAACCAGTGGACTAAACAATTTACAAAAACTCTTCTCTTTCATCCAAGCCTGGATGTTAGAGATTGTAACACGCTCTCCAGTGTCAAGGACATAGACTATACTTTTCTATGTAATCTGCATCATCTGCATTTTCTAATCATTTTATGGCTCAACATGACTGTGTTAGCTCCAGTTCCCATGTCCTCATTCCATTCAGGAGAAAGAAGACATAGGTAAAGAGAAGGGACTGTGGGAGCCCACAGAAGTGGGTCCGTTCCACTCTGACTAAAGATCAGAGAGTTCAGGCCTATTGTTGCTCCTTCGAAGTTACTGACAAGAGGTCTGACTTAAGGTGTGGTACTAACAAGATACTTGACCTAGGGTGTGGTTATTTGGTGTTTTGGGTTTTGAGATGGCCCACAGAGATGGACCTGTTGCACCTTGACCAAAGTTCAGAGAACTCAGACCTATCCCTACTCCTTCAAGGATGTGACAGGAGGTTTGACCCAGGGAGTGGCTGCCTGCAGGATGCTTGGCCTACAGTGTGGTTGCTGCATGTCCTGCCTAAACAACACAATACCTAACTCAGGGTATAGTTCTTTGATGCTTCAGGTGTTGAAGAAGTAATTGCTCTGTTTGCTCTTTGTGACATGTTAAAGCGGTCTTTTGCCTCCTCTCCCTTTCTGGAATGGGGTATAGAAGTCTGTGGAAAATAAATGCAGGCCAATAAATTCAGTATTCCCTGAACTGCCCTCCTGGCTCTGTTCTGTGTCTCTGCATCTCTGTTCTGTCTGCCTACTATTTCTAATATACACACCCTGACCCTGGAACGTGCAAACCCATCAAGGCTGGACCCCGACAAGGGACTACCTCCTCCTTTTAAAAACAGTTATTGTGAGCTACTCACACTACTGCTACAGGCTGCCCAGTAACCACACCTCCGTCATATCACCTTACTGGCAGAAAGTCTAGAAGCCCAGGAAGTGGGGTCTTTGTAACATCATGCACCTGGCAAAGCATGAAGGATTCTCATATTATAGAATAGAGAAACATGGAACAAATATTTGCTTGAGAGAGGGAGATAGGACGATCAAGAGTTCACGGCCTGTCTCAGCCACGTAGCGAGTTTCAAGGCCAGCCTACCCTTTATACAAACCTATTTCAAAAAACAGAAAAAACAGGAGGGGAGCACAGACCAAACAGCCTCTACCACAGTTTACCTTTGTGTCATCTTAAAAATTCATGAGCATCTCTCTTCTCCCACATAGGACACATCCCCTCCCCAAGAGAAGAAATCACAAAATCTTATCAAGAGTAAGATGATGACGGTGGATATCAAGCTTTTCTGTAACGTGTGGTCTCCCTCTTTGAGTCCAGACACAGTGTTGTACAAACTGCTTTAGTCTTTTCTTCTCAAGCTGCCCTAAACTAGGAGACCTTTTATAAATACTAGAACTTTATTTCTCACAGTTCTGAAGATTGGAAATCCAAGATCTAAATGGCAACAGATTTGGAGTTTGGTGAGGTCTCACTCCTTCAAAGACAATGGCTACACTAAGCCTTTAGTCAACAGCTGGCATCCTGCGACAACCATGTACTTCAGGTGACTCCAGTCCTAGCTTCTATTTGATTCCAACTACATAGCAATCCCTAAGGAACCACTGCTCAACTGATCCTACTAAACCCGTGGGATTGGGAGATTATGATAATATATTATCTTGTCATTATATAGTAGGTTAGTTTATGGTGTAACAATAGATCACTGAAAAGTGGCCAAAGGGACCTCCTTATGTCCTCTGTAGTAAGGGTAGTCCTATTCCAAGATTAAGATCTCATAGGTGTGTTCAATCTTTTATCATTGCAACCAAAAAATTGTCAAAACTCTTATATTAAGTAAGATTATAATTTTTTGTTTGTTTTTCGAGACAGGGTTTCTCTGTGTAGTTTTGGAGCCTATCCTGAAACTCAACTCTGCGGACTAGGCTGGCCTTGAACTCACAAAGATCTGCCTGCCTTTGCCTCCCAAGTGCTGGGATTAAGGATATGCACCACACTGCCTGGCCAATAAGATTATAATTTTGTGTTAGGCCATATCTATCGCTAATCTTGGACAGATATGGCCCCAGGACTGCAAGGTTAAGCACATCTGAAAGTTTCCACTTCTTAGATTGTTAATTGAGGATTAAGTTCTACATGGATTTTGGAGAGAAACCATACAAACTGTACCACAAATCATAAACCAAAAGACTAGTCTAGCAACTTTCCCTCTAGTCTACTTCATAGACTGTAAATATGTAAGACAGGAAAACCGTAGTTAAAATTACCCTTCAGAAAATATAAAACCTCAGAATAATCAGATCCCTGGGGAATCTTATGACAATGATCAGACTCTGCTGATAAAGAGCAGAGGGCGCTTTTCTAACAGAAGAGAAAGATGACCATCCTGGGGGAGGTGCTCGGGGTCCTGTATCCTCTACTGCCATGATGAAAGCAGGAAGTAGAAAGTTTGCTTTCTTGGTACTTCATTGCTTTCAGAACCCACTTCCTGCTGATAGAGATTTCCAGGTGATGGGGCTGCCTGAGGCGTAGAATCACCTTGGGCTTCAGTAGGTTGGACTTATGGATTTGGGTTCATACAGTTCTCCCAAAATGCAAGGGGCACCTCTTCCATTTGCCTCCCATTATTTCCATGCATGATTGACAACAGCTAAAGACCTTGTCCGAAAATACTTTTAAGCTTAAAGGCTCAAGTCTTTTATCTATATCTGTGTGCTCTCTGATCATCTTCCCCCAAATATGATGCTATCAAAATTGCAGTAAATTGAGGCTATCTTTAGCAATAAGGTTTGGAAGGAAAGCAACAGCTTTAATTGGATAGTTGCCACAAAGCTGTCACCCCTCACCTCACAGAGAGATTTTCAAGCCACTTGAATGGAATTTAGCTTTGGAGCTGCTACCTATGACTCTGTCTTTTCATGGTCAGCGTATCTGTCTTTCTGCTTTGAAGTTCTCAGATCATTGAATTGTTAGTTAATTCCGGTAGCAGACCAGACAGAGAGCATGACCTGTGTCACCTCCCTAATATAAAAATTGGTAGGTTTAGCTTTTATTTCTTACTGTCCTGCTGCTTACAGATTTTAGGGCTTCATAATGATATTTCTCTGTTTATTTTACAATTTGTAATGATACTTTCCCACCCCGCTCCTGGCACCAATTTATGCTTTGGTAAGAGTAAACTAAATTGCTCTAGTAATAGATAAAAGGATTTAATTACTCTTCTACAAAGTAAAAGTATTTCCCTTTTATGTAACTGTCCAGGATAGGTACTCTAGAGACTCAGCAACTCTTACTTCTGGAGTCGGTACATTCAGAAGTAAATCACCCTATATAATGTCTGATGACAGCTTCCTGTCCGATTTATGATTTATCTAGATTTAAGAAATCTATATCTGTGATCCACACAACAGAAAACTAGATTTCATTAGGTAGACAGTAAATAGAGTTTCCTATATTGACAATGGAATGTCTGTATTAAAAAAATGCCCACTTAACACTTCTCTGTCTCCTAATCTGAACCCCCAGCCTCACGCTGCTTTGAATAGACCTGTATTCAAATATTCACTCTATCACTTATTAGCTGGGTCTTTGGGGAAATTTGTTAGCTCTTTTGAGTTTCCATTCTTAAGTGTGGAACGCTGTCTAAGAAACCTACTCTCTATGCAGATTTGATATGCTACATCTCAAATATACACAGTATTTAGTATTTTATAAATGTTTAATAAGTGATTCTTACCATCTAAGGAGCACAAGGTTAGTTAGGATGGTAGAACTGGGTCTTGAATTTTTACAGAATGTGATGGGTTCTCATCTCTCCCGGCCCTTGTTTTTCGACCCTGGGAAACTCTCCTCTTATTTTCTTCTTTTCATCCAAAGAATAGCAACCATGATATCCATTTTGGGGTCTATTCTTGTTTTTATCATTTATTTACTAATTAATAGGGCAATGTTTAGAAAACACAAATGTTACAGAGATATAAAGTCCTACTGAACACCCACTGATTGGATCTAACCGGCTATTACAGCTTTGTGATTTCACTTCCATCTTCCTTGGCTACCAGGCTATTACTTTTTACAGCTGAAGATCATGGATACCCTTTGGTTCTATCCACAGGGAGTTCCTTACTCTGAGCTATGAAAGAGAAGCCAGAAGTCTCTGCCAGTATGGAAAGAACGGCCTAAAGACTCCAGTTAACACACATGTGGCTCCCGGAGAAGAGAGCCTCAGTCTAGACGGCCAGCCATCTTGGAAAGAGAAACTGGCTCTTGTGGGAACAGAAGATCTGGGGTGGGAGTCAGGACTCCTGAGACCAGACATTTGCCCAATTCACAACCTCGCCTTGGGCTAGTTCTGCTAAGGGAACAGCTAGTGCTTATTCCAGTCAATGGGGGTATTCTCATCACAGAAGGGCTGTGAGATTTGGCAAAGATCACAAAGGGGGAAAATGCGGATGGAAATATTCAAGAATTGCAACTCGGGATGGGACAGAAATAAAACCCCCAATTCTGATTCACATATTCTGTCATACCCAGTTGATGTGGAACAAAGATCAAAAATTTAAATTGGACAGTTCCCAGCTAGGACTTATTTCTTTCCCAACAGGCTGTGTAGTATTAACGACCAAGGAATATCTTTTATAATCACCAGTGATAAGCTGATAATGGAAAAGCAGACACATTTGTCCTTTGTAATCTCTATAACTCCCCTTTTTATTATCAGAACCTCGACATTTTGCACCCATCTTTAAAATGTAAATTTACCTACAGCTATTCATGCCGCCTGTCCTAATGCCTGTCAAACCAAGATGAAAGAAAGCTGTACCAAGGCAAGGCTGAGATCCTCCTCTCAATCAGTAAAATCTTCCATGGAACCTTGCATTACTCAAGCAAGACAGATCTGAGCTCTTGATACAGTCAGAAGAGGTGACCTACTTAAAAAGCCAGCAGTGTGTGTGTGTGTGTGTGTGTGTGTGTGTGTGTGTGTGTGTGATGAAACGAAAGTGAATTGTTTTGCTGAAATCTGACACTAAAAATAGGGCACTGGATCCTTCCCCTGCTGGAAAAAAAAAAGCATTAAAATGAGTGTGTCTGTATGTCTGGGAATATGTTTCCATAGCAACCATTGTCCCACCTCCCCTATCAGCAGCATTACCCTTCTCTACGAAAAGAGGGCATATGCACGCCTTTCCCAGCACCCCTCCCGATCCCTTACTCCATGAAATCTAATTAAAGAGTGAAATGAATTTTAGCAATGGTCCTAGAGGCTGGGAGAAGTCCAAGGCCAGGGAGGGAGGCACTTGGGAGGAGGCACAGGGAGACCTGCCCTGCCACACTGGCGGAGCAGCATGCAACTCCTTTCTCATTTTTAAGAAGAGCCACAGCTTCCAGGCTGAGGGCTGCAAGGGAGCGATAAACCCGCCATGCAATGATGTTATTACTTTAATGGATGCAGGACCGACTGAGCACTTTATTTCCACCCGGGCTTCTTAGTTTGCAGCTTCTTCTCTTTATACAGCATCTAGTTTTCCTCAGACCCTCCTTCTGTTATTAATGAACGTTGTCCCCATTTCTTATGACACTTGGGTGAGGGAAGAGGAAGCATCATTTGAGAAAATACATCTATCTCTAGAGTGAGGTGAGTCCATCACGATTAGACACCTCCCCCACCTCCAACCTTAAACACTTTATTTAGATGGAGTATAGAGGAGCACACAGGGCAGATGCCCTGGGAGGTGGAAGCTGCTTTAGGCAAAAGGTAGATTTTAGCATCTGCCGGCTTCAGGTCCTTTCAGGAACTGCCTCACCTCCTCCCTCCTTTTCCCATCGCCCACCTCACCATCTAGCCACCAGCAACCCAGCAGCCTCCTCTCCCTCTACTCTGAAGATCTCTGCCCTTGTCTCTATGGTCACGTGGTCTTGATCCTTACATTCAAATTTTTTCTACAAGTTGGCTGCTGGTCTGACATTGTTTTATGGGTGTTCTCAGAAGCACAATTGCCCTCACACAAGCATATCAGGTCTGGACTTGCCCCCTTGACAAGCTGAAGGCAGTGCAGAAAGCCTGTGGGGTCACACGGTCCACAAGCTGGCATGTTTCGGAGCTGTGAGGAATCATAATATGAAGAGCGGCTAGGCCTTGTCCTCCGCCCTCATGGGAAGAGGCCAGCGAGCTGTGTGTACGTGAAAAGTCAAAAGATGTGATCTCACCCAGGATGGAGTGGTTGGCACAGGGCAGCCGGCATGTGACTCTGAGCTCTGGGCAGAGCCAGCTGTGGCATCTGCAGTAGCGTCCACCTCAGCTGCCAGCTCCGCAGCTGCAGCAGCAGGCATCTCCCATCCTTGGATGGGATAACCAGCCTCCCCGCTGGGGCCACTGGAGCCTCCCTTCTTGTCAGCCAGCTGAGGCAGCAAGAGCCCCTTGCTTGCCAAATACCTGTGAAGCTTCCTGGGCAAAAAAAAAAAAAAAAAAAAAAAAGACCCAGAAGAACAGGTCCCAGGCAGGCCAGAGAAAGCCGTGACCTCAGTGTTTTAATCCAGGCTGACGCGACTTGAAGCTCAATGTTTACTTGCAATATAATCATGAGAACTAACATTTACTGGGCACTCACTCTGGCCAGGAGTTTCTCTGAGCACGTCTAAGGGAGACTTAAAAAGAGGAGAAACAGTTATCATTTTTATCTGTGTTTGACAGGCACGGGAAGATGAAGGCTAAGTTCCCAGCCCAGACAGTTTGAAGCCAAAGCACACAAACAGTCCGAGAAAGCTGGTGAGGGAGAGAGAGAGCTGTCTGTCCTCTGGCAATAAATCTCCAGTCTTCAGACCATCTTCATTTGTTTTCTCCCTGAAAACACTGAGGAATCTTATAACATCCAAAAAAGATTCGTCCTATAATTATTATGTAAACATCGTTAAATGTCAGAAGTCAACCGTTAAGCTAACCATCCTAAAGCACCCATTGTCCCCTCCCCCACTCACGTGTGTGTTCATGGTTCATGCAGTGAAACCTAATTCTCCCCTCTGTTTTCCACTGGTTTGTAACAGGGTGCTATAAGCACATTTTAACAAGGTTATATTTTAATTGCTCTACCACATTCTTTCCTTCAAGTTCATGTACCCAAACTGACTTGGCCAGTCTCTTATTTTGGACTCTTAGATGATTTCCAGCTTGTTACCGTTTAAAAAGTAACAAAAGCAAATCCTTTGCTTCTTTTTTTCTTCTCCTTTTTTCTCTTTATAGATTCTTTACCGACTGGAGAGGGTCAATCACTCCCGTGCATTTGGGTGACTATGATACCCTTTGTTCCACAGTCACGGTTAATGCGAAGGTTAGAAGATACGCGAGCTGGAAGGATTTCACTAGGTGCCGCTCATGGCTGAAGGACTTGGAAGGAATAAAGGTGTGAACAGAATTACACTCACGAGACCACAGCACAACTGCCAATACGCTAGAAAATAACATACACATTAGTCTCCGGTTGAGCAGCCGTCCTGCAGAGGTAATAGACGGCCTGAGCTCCAGAGGCTAGGGCTCCTAAAATCAGCAGGACACAGTATATGATTCAAATGTTCTCCGTAACCAGAGGGACTGGCATTGTCCACTTGCCAACGGCTGCTGCCATTAGCAGTGACGCTAGGGAGGTGAACACATGGAGGGGGACGGAGGCAGGGAAGCGGTGCTTTGGGCTGTTCAGCTTAGCGGTGACTTCCTTTTCTACAGTGCTTTCCTAGGCCAATGAAAGAACCACAAGCTGGACTCAGTCCTTATGAGAAACCTCAAGATCCAGTATACACCTGAATCAGAAGGGACCCAACTCACTTTGGCAGAGACGATCCTTTTCCCCATCCTCACCCGCATCAGTACCTCAGTCTAGAGAGGCAGAGATTCAAACTCAGCTAAAAAGAAAGCACATGCAGGTCTCTAGTGCTCAAATCGTACCTTTTAAAACTTATTTTTCATTTGATGTGTATGTGTAGTTTACTGCATGTATGTTAGGTACCGTGTACATACAGTGCCTGTAGAGTTCAGAAGAGGGAGTTGAGTCCCCTGGGACTGGAGTTGCAGACAATTGTTAGTCACCAAGTAAATGTTAAGAATTGAATCCAGGCCCTCTGCAAGAGCAGCAAGTCCTTTTAACCTCTGAGCCCTCTCTCCAGCCCGACAATATTCAATTTTTAAAGATGTCTCCTTTGCAGGCACTGACCCATGTGGCCCTGAGTGTGAAAGTCACTTAAACTTTGTGTCTTAGGCACTTCACTTGCCTCAGCCCTGTCAAGGCCTTGCCCTAAAGTCACAGCAAGGCTCTGGCTTGTTCTTACCACGTCCCTGCCCCACTGGGCTCTGAATACCTCATGACTTCCTGAATTGGCAGGTTTAAAAAAAAGAAAGGAAGGAAGGAAGAAAAAGGAAAGAAAGAAAGAAAGAAGAAAGAAAGAGAGAGAGAGAGAAAAGGAAGAAAGAAAGAAAAGAAAGAGAAAGGGAAGAAAGAAATAGTGACCACATCTGTAACAGTAACACAAAGGACTGTGCTGGCCTCCTTCTCATGGCCAGCGAGGAAATGAAAGTCCATGGACTTCAAGTGGCAGCCCAGGCCTATTGACAAAAGAACCAGACAGCCCAAACAGTGAGCTCAGGATGGACTGGCGCTTGTGGTGCTCTCGGTCCTGCTGAGGGATTAGCACTGCACAGCTGTGCATATTCACACTGCTGAATGCGTGTTGCACAATATTATCAGATGTCCTCCTACGCGGAGCGGCAGTATTGGCCTGTTGGGTGATTCACCAGGATCCCACACAAGCTGCCAGAGAGAGGGAACCATCCAGACTTGGGTGAGGAGAGAAACCAGAACACATGGTTGCGGGAAAAGGCAGGCCCGGTAGCTTTCCAGGCTGGAACGAGAAAACGCTTTGACAGCGAGGCCTGACTTTCCTTTATCTGAATTACTTCAGCTCCACAAATCTGTAGTTCGGTGTTTAGACCAATGCAAGGAGTGACTCAATCCTCAACAGCTGAGAAAGGAGACGTCCATGAAAACCGAGAAGGGGGTCAGGTGAACTCATGTTTGAATAATAGATAGCCTGTTAATATAAGCACAGCGAAAGCGAGGGCTGACCCAGGCTTAGCCTCCCTCAGGTTAGACTCCCTCCTAGGCCACAGAAAACAAGGCTGCTCTAAGACAAGACCCTTCAGATCTCCCCTGCTGTCTGAGTCAGTGGCCCACAGTGTGGGCAGTGCCACCTGAGTCGTCCAGGGTGCGGAGGACATCAGGGTTATCTTTAACTCATCTGCCTCAAATCCGGCTCTTGAATACATCTTCCACCAAACCTTTTATTCCTACGGGAGGAATGAGAATCATTCTGACAGAATGTACTCCAAAAACTTCATGCTAATGGATTTTGGATCAAAAATGTTTGGAGATCCCTCATCTAGCAAGAAAATAAAACCTCTTTGTCTGATATTCAAAGTCATCTGGGTTTTAACTATTCAAACTCCTTTCTGACTGGTTTAATTCTTGGACCATCTAGTGCAACAAGAGGGAGATGGTTCTAGACCTATCTTCCTTAGCAATAACAAACCATTTTCTTGGTCTTTTTCTTTAAGGTTTATTTATTCTTTTTTTTGTATGTAGGAGTGTTTGTCTGTATGCATTTTGTGTGTGTGTGTGTGTGTGTGTGTGTGTGTGTGCTCTATGTGCACCTAGTACCTGCAGAGTCAGAAGAGGGTGTCAGATTCCCGGGAACAAGTGTTACAGTTACAGATAGCTGTGAGTCACCATGTGGGAGCTGTGAGTCAATCTGGGGTCTTCTGTGTAACATGAGGGGCCTGCTCGTTGGGGTTTCTGTCCTGCCCAGTACCCCACAGCAGGCAAGCCCCAAAGAAAGTCATACAGAGAGTCTATATTAGGTTATACACTGATTGGCCCATTAGCTCAGTCTTCCTACCAGCTCCCATAACTAATATTAACCCATTGTTCTTATCCATGCAAGCCACATGGCCGGTACCTTTTCTCAGCGAGGAGCTTACATCCTGCTTCTTAGATGGACTGCGCAGGAATCCCAGGGAAGCTTCCTGCTTCCCAAATCTCCTGTTCTCACCTCTACTTCCTGTCTGGTTTTCCTGCCTATACTCCCTGCCTGGCCAATCAGCATTTATTTAAAACATGGTTGACAGGATACAGAATTGTCCCGCACCACTTCTGCAAGACTCCTTAGCTACTGAGTTATCTCTCCAGCCCCCACGTTCTTGTTCTAACTCTTGGTCAATGGAGCACTAACAGATGAGGTCACACTGACAGATGCATTGAGTTCCCATCCATTTTACTCACAGGAGTACCATTCCTGTTATAGGACACTCCTTCCTGAATGAGCTGTCCAGGGGTAAGTCCCACTATCGCTCAATGAAATGTAGCCCGCTATTGTCTGCCCAGGGGGCCCAGGTGTAAGAAACTGCATACATAAATATAACTTTTGCCTCCTCCATTGGCAACTGCCCTACTTCTCATAGACTAGCACCTGCCAAAATCATTAAATTAACACCAATCGTGCGCCACCACCGCCACTCACCAGCATTACTGCTAGGATTTGGGCGTTGCTGAACAAGAATGGTTCCAGATGGAGAGGTATGGGGATCCAGAGAGCAGTTCCTGCCTCTGCAGTTCACCATCACTGAATCTCCCCAATCAAAACTGCTGGGGGTGTTGGTGTCCTCCACTCTGCAGGCCTCTCACTGCACAATGGTTCCAGGCAGACAACAGGTTACTTCCTCCATCATTGCTGTTTTCCCGAGGAAGCTGGAAGCAAATTGCTTTTTCCAAAGACGGCAGCCTCAATGGTCCTCGCCTTCAAGATCTCTGACAGTGTGATGCTGACCTTCTTATGGAGTGCAAGGGCCAGCCACCTCTTTTTCAACTTGAGGATCTTATAATGTTTGGCAGAGATGAGGATTTGCCTTCCAAGGCTGGCTATTAAAATGCCATGGCCTCTGCAAAGACCTCCCCCAGCAACCGTTGTCTGTGGCATCTAGGGACGTCTACACCAGGAGAGCTGTGTGACTGTGGGTCCACCACATACATTAGCGGACCTTCAGTTTCCTCCCCATAAACTGGGAATAATATTGATCTGACTCCTGAGGGTATAGTTAACCAACGCAAGCCTGTAGTAAAATGTACTTCGTAGCTACACACTTTTAGCAATTTGTATCACTTCTTGACATTTGGAAGAGACCAGTTATTATCTGTTTATTGTTTAATCAAAATTCACAGTGTATAAGTGGAAAAGAGGATAAAGATCCAATCTGGAGACAGTGGCATAGAAGATGCTTGTGCCCAGGCTCTATCAGTGTCGCTAGGCTCAAGCCGTGCACTTGTTACTTTACGCCAGCCACAGGAGGGCACCTCTCACCATAACCCCTTCTAATTTATTTTGCATTTCCTTCTAAATTATTTTGCCAGACTATTTGCTTTGTGGTTCTCTCCTCCCAAAAGACTCCCTTCAAGCCCTCATTCCCCCTCTACTGATGTCCACCGGTGCTTCAGCCCACACACCGCTTTGGACGCCTTTCCAGACCTCAGGAGTAAATAAAGTGTCTGTGTTAGTAATTTTTCTCATGCTATGACCTGAGAAGAAACTTAAGAGAGGAAGAGCTCATTTTGGCTTGCAATTTAGAATTTGAATTCATTCAGGCCATCTTGGTGGTGATGGCAGGCAGGCTAGCAGGAGTGTGGGGCAGCTGGCCACACCGCCTCTGTATTCTAAGGGCAAAGAGCAAGGAGGAAGTGGGACTGCATATCAAGCCTCAAGACCTGTACCCCAGTGACTCACTTCTAGCTAGAACCTCCTTGAGGTTCCACAGCCCCTCCCAAACAGCGTTCAGCTGGGGGACTGTATTCAAGGGCATGAGCCTCAGGGAGACACTTCATGTTCAGACCTCAGTGGTGTCCCCCAACAGCCGCGGTTCATCATAGAGCAGCTGTGGCTCATACCTCCGCCTTCTCCGTTTTCTGGTGGACTTGGAGGCCAGGGTTTACAGATTGTCTCTAGCACGGCTTTGCTAGGACTTAGGAATGGACAGTCAATAACAGTCACTCAGCAAACACTTGACTAAGTGGCTGCAAGTTAACAATTATCCTAAAACATTAAAATGTGTTTAAAGAAAGCTAGCAATATCTGGTGTCATCACCATGGTAGTTCTGTTTTTGGCTTTTTTAGAGATCTCCAGACTGATTTCCACAATGGTGATATTAATCTGTATGTTCTCTCCACTTTCTCTCCGTGTGCTGATGATAGTCATTCTGATCGGAGAGAGGCAGTAGAGCAAATTAATACTAATTTGCATTTTCACAAGGGTTTGAATTATTGGACACTTTTAAAAGTAGCTCTTCACCAATTACAGTTGTTTGTTTGAAAACTTTCTATTTGGTTCATTTGCTGATGGCGGTTTTCTTTCCTTGGTATTTACTTTCTGGTGTTCTTTGTCAATTCTGGATATTAGCCCTTGTCTGGAGTATAGCTGCTAAAGATTTTGTGTCCCATCTTGTGGGCTGTTTGTTTGCCCTACTGAACAGAACTTTTTGTTTTCATGCAGCTCCATCTGCGGCTGTTTGGGGCTGGTTCCTATGCCGATGGTGTTCTGTTTAACCCGCGCTCGCCTATGCTAATAGCTTGAAGGGCATCTCCTGTATTTTCTTCAAGAAGCTTTAATGTTTCAGATTTTAAATTGTATAAGGTGAAAGATAAGAAACTAATTTCATTCTTCCACAGCTGGAAATCCAGTTTTGCCTGCACCGTTTGTTGGAAATCTCTTTTCCAATGTAGTTTCAAGGTTTTTTTTTGTGAGCAAAGTTTTGCCATTCTATTTGTAGGCTCTATTTTCTATGTCAGT
This sequence comes from Dicrostonyx torquatus, assembly GCA_028555095.1. Lineage (NCBI taxonomy): Eukaryota > Metazoa > Chordata > Mammalia > Rodentia > Cricetidae > Dicrostonyx > Dicrostonyx torquatus. The sequence goes on along the minus strand of JAQHUG010000191.1, from coordinate 2,282,541 downwards.
TTTCATGCCAGGACCAGCCTGTCTATCACTCTAGCTCTGTGCTATAGTTTGAGGAAAGATATTGTAATACCTCCAGCTGTGTTCTCACTCCTGGGACTGCTTTGCTATTCGTGGTCATTTGTGGTCCCATATGAACTCTTGTACTGTGTTTTATAAAGCCATGAACTATGACTTGGGAATTTTGATAGGTATTGCATTAATCTGTATATTGATTTTGTCAGTATAGACATTTTCACAATATTAATTGTGCCTATCTAGGAACATGGGATATATTTTTCATTATCTAGGAACATGGGATATTTTTTCATTATCTGGTATCATCTGGGATTTTCTTTTTCAGTACCTTGATGTTTTTGTTATAGATCTTTCCTTTCTTTGGTTAGGTATCTGAAACACGTAATTTTAGGGGAGTTACTTTGAATGGAATACTTTTATTAATTTCTTTCTCAGAGAGTAGAATGTTACTATAAAAGAAGGCTACTGTTTTATATGTATATATTCATGTATATTCATATATTATTACATATATAAGATAAATATAGATATATCTATATAAGATAAATAAATATAGATATATATGTATATATTTATATTCTATATCACAAAATATAATACATATCTTTATATATATAACAGAGGCCTTCTTTTATAGTAAAGTATTATATATAAATTTATGTATATTTTATATATAATATAAATATATAATTTATTTTATATATACATTTATCTCATATAATTATATGTAATATAAGGATATATTCGAATGTGTATTATATATAATACACACACACACACACACACACACACACATATATATATATATAAAACTGTAGCCTTTTTATAGTAACATTCTACTCTCTGAGAAAGAAATTATTCATTTTTTTGGATCCTGCCTAATTTACCATCATCACTTTTAAAGTGGTGGGTAACATTTTTTTAAAGATTCGCATCAAAACGGATTCAACTATAATCTTGGCAGGTCGTAGAGTAAGCTTTGGCTGTCTGGAGAAGTCATATCCCTGCATTCTTCCCCAGAAGATGGGAGGTGAAGGAGAACGCTATTCTCTTGGTTTTTCACAGGCGCATCCGGTTAGCTTGGGAGGACAGAGCTGGGTGAAGTCCATGTGCCTGCGTGGTGCAGAAGTTCAGGCTCGGCGCGCTTCCTTGCCCTATGAATACTTGACAACTGATACCTACGTTTGAAGCTGAAACGAACCTTGACGATCTGCTGAAGATTGATTGAAAACTGAACCATCACAACCCTGGGGATGAACCACAAAGCTGTCCCTGGCTCAGAGGGGAAAGGAGCACGTCCCTCTACTCCAGCGATCTGACCCCAGATGTCTGCACTGGGTGACTTTCCAGGAACCTACAGGCCCTGCCAAGCTTGCATTCTCTCATTTGCCTCTAGGGCTCTCCGTATAAACAAGGAACTGTGTGCAGCAGTTTTTGCTGAAGTGTGTTTAGCACAGCATTCGGTGACATCCCTTTCCAAGGAAAGCCTAGCACACTTCATCTGCGAGAGCACTCGGAATTTATGTCAAGAGAGAGTCACCAGGACGGAACAAACAGTGTTGGCTGACACCCCACAGAAGGTTCGGCTGGGGTTTGTGTGACCGGCACCCGCTGCAACGATGCGGATCCTCCCAGTCTGCTGCTTGTTCTATTAACAAAATCCCAAGACTTGGCAATGACCTTTAGAATGAACAGTGGGTTTCCACCAGGCCTGGGAAAGCCCTCATCTAGACAGGCTAGCCGGTGCCAGTCAGGGAACGCATAGGTCACGTTTTATCTGCCTCTGCCCATGGACACCGTGGGGACAGGTGTGTCCACTTACGACTCCACCCACCAATTCTAACCCTGCCTTACTATCTTTTCCAACAGTGCACACCTCCAGTGACAGTTTCACCCAGTGCAGTCTCTTTCGGGTGACTCATACACAAAGTCAAGCTTCCATACAGTATGGAGAGATGCCTGACGTCCCAAAAGACTAGCATTACTGTGTTACAGCACAGGGTCCCCCTTCACACAGGCTGTCCTGCCAGTGACCTGGCTTTAGGTGTTTCCCGTTGTTGTTTAGTTCTCTTGGCAGAACCATGAAGTCTCAACTGTTTCATTCCCGGCTGCCTCTCACCTTAATCTACATCCCCTTCGCCAAAGGCTCTGCTCTTGTCTGACTTTCTCTCGTAGCCAAGTGTTTCCATGCATTTTATAGCACACGCATCCGGCAGTCTCCTGCTAGGTGGGCAGTTAACATTACCCTGGTTTTTACTTTATACTTTATTTTTAATTATGTGTGTACGTGTGTTTGTGTGTTGGTTTGCACATATTAGCACAGTGCCCACAGAGGTCAGAAGAGGGCGTCAGATTCTCTGGAGCTGTAGTCACAGGCAATTGTGAGCTGCCCAGTGTGGGTCCTGGGAGTGGATTACAAGGAGGTGCTGGAGGCCAGGCCCTCTGCAAGAGCAGTACACACTCTTAACCTCTGAGCCATCTTTCCAGGCCCAACATTATCTTGTTTTATAAGTGGGAGAGACCCAGGTAAAAGAGGTCATAACTGGAGGGCTGGAGAGATGGCTCAGTGGTTAAGAGCATTGCCTATTCTTCCAAAGGTCCTGAGTTCAATTCCCAGCAACCACATGGTGGCTCACAACCATCTGTAATGAGGTCTGGTGCCCTCTTATGGCCTGCAGGCATATATGTAGACAGAATATTGTACACAGAATAAATAAATAAATAAATATTTTTTTAAAAAAAAAGAGGTAATAACTGGTCAGTGGTTCCCCAACTAAGCAAGAGCGGAGTTCTTGACTTCCAGTGTGTAATTTATTCAATTTTAACTATGATAGGATTGCCCCAGTGGGGCTGGGGCTGGGTTTCCAGTCAACCTTGTCTCTCCTACTTAATTTTAAGATCCTATGCAAGCTGATGCATACTTATGAACAAGAACCACCCATGGTTATGTGATATCTGCCATCCTAGTCAATGTTACCCGTTGCTGGTACCTACAGCAAGGAAGATGTGAGCCATTGCTGGGTCAGTCCATCCCCATAGGGAGCAGGGGAAGGGGAGGCACCAGGAACTGTCTTCAAGCCCTTCCTGCTGTCCTAGGGCGTGTAGATGTGCTACTAGAGAATGGTGAGTACCACGACAAGTCTGTGTCTGCCGCATCCAACAGTCTCTCCTTCCAGAACTCTCCTCAACCCCTCTTGTCAAAAGCCATCTGGATTTCAATCAGAGCTGGAAGAGGCCCTGGAGTGACTGCCTAAGGTACCAAAAAAACACTACCAGTGTGAACTGGGAGCCATAGCCGCTTGACTCACGTTGTCTCTTTCCCAGAAGTGCACAGAACCCTTGACAGGTTATGGACGACACTATGCCCGTGTTTCCTTTATCTTCGTGGACTGCATGCTAGTGTGTGCGCAAACAGCTTAGTGCAACAGTACTGAGGCCATAGCCCACACTTGGGTACATTCTGAACCGGAAAAGGGCAGTGGTGCTAGGCTCAATGAGACTGGTTAATCCCATTCTTCTTCTGTGTACTTAGACCCTTTCATATTCATGCTGTGAAAGTGTCTTTCTTGGGAAATTGTGAAAGAAAGCTGCATTGAGAGAAACAGTTAAAAAGAGGACTGTATCTTGCCAAGTGTCACCAGTATCCAGACTCTGTTTGGGCCTGTGGGACTAAATCAGCAGGAAAATTGCCTATAAGGAGCTTGTCCTGATAGAAAAGTAATTCATTCTTGGAGTCGCAAGCTGAACGTTGAACAAATCTTTCAAATATATAAATAAAATCAGACGGGGCATGGTGGCACACACCTTTGATCCTAGCACTCAGGCAGAGGCAAGTGGATCTTGGTGAGTTTGAGGCTGGCCTGGTCTGCATGGCATGTTCCAGTCAGCCAGAGATGCATAGGTAAAACTAACTTTCTTTCCTTCCTTCCTTCCTTCCTTCCTTCCTTCCTTCCTTCCTTCCTTCCTTCCTTCCTTCCTTCCCTCCTTCCCTCCTTCTCTCTTTCTCTCTCTCTCTCTCTCTCTCTCTCTCTCTCTCTCTCTCTCTCTCTCTCTCTCTCTCTCTCTCTCTCTCTCTCTCTCTCTCTCTCCCTCTCTCTCTCTCTCTCTCTCATTAGTTCCATTTGTTTGATCCAGCCCTGGACAAGGGGGTGTATCTGAGATTCTGCCACCAGCCTCACCTAGCCCCTCACTTGCTCTGGCGTACCAGAAGGAAGGAAGGTGGAGGCTTAAGTAGCATTTGTTAATGGAATACTTTAGAATCATGGAAATCACTGATGTTCTCCCAGAAAGAAGAAGTCAGCTGGAATCCAGGAATCTCCCATGTGAGGGATTTGCCACCACAGCATTGCTGCCGCTGTAATGGGATCTGACTGAAAGAAGCAGCCACGGCTCCACAACCCCACCCAGACCAGCTGGAATCCTCGGCTTCTGCCAGTCCACTTTCCTCATTTCTTACATAAGCCCAGCCCAGCCACCTTTCTGGTGGAAAACTGGGAGCGATGAGCCAGAGTGAGGGAACAGAGGGTGTTTCTAGAAGCTGCTGCTGCTGGTCAGATTCCATCAAGCATGAGAGCAAACACTGACACCCACCCACCCACCCAGCCACCACCGGATGGAACCCAGGGCTTTACAAGTCTGTATGCATATGCTAATTGGCTGGGTCCTCGATTAAATAGGGCCAAGGGGAGTCTGCATTGCAAGTAAGTGTCCATGTGAACACATGGAGTCTCCAGGGTTTATATGTACCGTGTTCTTCATCTGAAGGAGGAACAGTGTATGCAGTGCTATGTCAAGAAAGAGAAGGACTGAGGGAGGTCAGCATTTATAATATACGATGAATATATAATAAGATGACTGTGTCTCAATTTGTTCATGATATATATATATATAGTAATGTGTATATATATACACACATATATATGTACATATACAGTAGAAAGGGGCTAAGTATAGGAGAAAAGGAGAGAGAGAGAGAGAGAGAGAGAGAGAGAGAGAGAGAGAGAGAGAGAGAGATATCCTGGCATGATGATAGACACCTGTGATTCTAGCTGTGATGACAGAGGCATAAAGTCTGAGAATTTGAGGCCAGTCTGAGTTATACAGTAAGACTCTGATTCAAGAGAAAAACAAAAACCCAAACAATAACAAAAGCTGCCTGAAGCTCAGTGGTTGTAGAGGAAGTGCAAGCTGCTGGGTCATGTATTTGTCCCCAGCACTGAAAATTGGTTTCCATTTGTGCCTTGATGGGTTCTCTTGACCAGGTAGTTGAATGCTATCATGATTTGACTGCAGAATATCCCAAACAAACTTTTGTTTGAAAACTTGGTCCCTGGCCAATAGCACTATTTTGGGAGGGTGTGGGGCCTTTGGAAAATGGAGCTCAGTTGGAGGAGGTGGGTTGGTGGTAGCAGACCTTAAGGTTTTCAGCCTGGCCCTGCTTCTCGATCTGGCTCTGTTCTTGGTTTGCTCAGATGTGGGCAAGCAACATTATTCTCCTGGAGCTGACAGTCTCTGCCTTCCCCATGTCTTCCCCACCATGACAGACAGTCCTTCAAACCATGTGCCTCAGTAAACCCTTCCTCCGTTACCAAGTATAGTGGTGCATTCCTATAATCCCAGCACTGGGGAGGTAGAGGCAGGAGGATCAGAAGTTCAAAGTCATCCTATAGCTTGGGCTGCATAAAATCCTGTCTTGAAAACAAAAATAAACAAAAAATAGACAGTAAGGTAGATGGAGGGAGCACAAGCCCCTTCAAGGACATGATCCCAATGACGTATATGCTTCTTAGAGGTTCCACTACCTACCAATGATGCCACCCCAGAAACCAAGGCTTTGGGTCCACACATGGGTCATTGGGGACATTCAAGACCCACAGTATAGAAAGTGACAGTGTCTCTGGGATACATAAATGTCCTTTACTCACTTTTGTATTCTCTGACTGGCTCAATGTTGGCACTTAAGGTCTCCACAGGAGCTTTCTGGCAAATGAATAGGAAAATTATGACATTCTACTTGGTTTTTTTTCTGCAATAGAATAAACATAGCAGAGTGCTCTGGGAGAATGCTCTTGTACACTGTAAAAATTTGCCACTTGTATTGGTTTAATAAAATGCTGATTGGCCAGTAGCCAAGCAGGAAGTATAGGTGAGAGGACCAGACTAAGAGAGTTCTGGGAAGAGGAAAGGTAGAGGCAGTTACCAGCCAGATGTAGAGGAAGCAAGATGAGAATGCCTCATTGAGAAACAGTACCAAGCCATGTGGGTAACATAGACAAGAATTATGGGTTAATTTAAGTTGTAAGAGCTACTTAATAATAAGCCTGAGCTAATAGGCCAAATAGTTTATAATTAATATAAACTTCTGTGTGTTTCTTTGGAAATGAATGACTGACGGACTGGGTAAGAGAGAAACTTCCATTTAAAATACTTCAAGTGGTTACTTCAGTGGTGGTAAGAACAATGTATAGCCAGCACTGTGTCTTGTCCAGAAGTTTTTCATTGTCCCAAACTGGCACTATTCCTGTCAAATGGTACCATTTGTTTCTGGTTGTCCCTGCCCCTGGTAACCAATATCCAATCTTCTGTCTCTATGAGTCTGTCTCTTCTAGCTACACCAAATAAACCAGATTATACACTACCTGCCTTTCCTCATTGGCCCAGTTCAGTTAGCTTGTCTTCAGGGTTCATCCATGTTGTGCATGGTGGAGGTATATGCTGGTGACCTCAGTATGTGGGAGGCTCAGCCCAGGTCATCCATGTTGTACATGATGGGGGTATATGCTGGTGACCTCAGCACGTGGGGGACTCAGACCAGAGAATTGCCTCATGTTCACTTTTAGCTTGGGTTACAGAGTGAGTTCCAAGTCAGCCAGGTCTACACAACCAGATCCTGTTTTAAGACACTTCGGCTGAATGCTACTCGATTGTACGCTCATGGTACATCTTGTTTGCCATTCATCCATCCTGGCAGCTTTGGTCACTTTCACCTTTGAACTATTATGAGGAATGTTAAGTCCCTGCTTCCACATCTTTTCAGTATAGTCCTGGGCGTGGGTTATGGGCTCATATGTTAATTTTATATTTAATGTTTTCAGGAACTTCCTCATTATTCCTATTTTGTTTTGGTGACATTTTGAGACAAGGTCTCCCTTTGTTGTCCACCATGGACGATCCTCCTGTCTCTGCCTCCCAAGTGCTAGGCTTCTAAGCGCATCCTGCCCTGCTCGGCTCTCTGTTTTGTTGTTTTAGATCAGGTTTCACTCTGCAGTCTAGGCTGGCCTGGAACTCTTAATTCTTCCAACTAGGCCCCCAGTGAGTGGCAATGATAGGTGTGAGCCACCATTTCCAGCTCTCAATCTTAAATTTTAAAAATATCAGTTTTGTGCAGTCCGGTAGTTGGGAATTACAGTAGATTCTCTTTGGGGGAGTACAGGGAGGGGCCTTCAAATGTGCTCGTTTGTCCAAAGCTTTCCTCTTTTGCACCTGCTCCTGAGATGCAATCGTGACACGGGTAAGTGTGGGGTTGGTGGCGGTGGTGACACTGGGTCACAAGGTTTTCTCCACACTGGACAGACCCATCCTCACAATGTAAAATTGGCCAGCCAGGCTTCTCAGTGATCCTTCTGTTGACGCTGTTGAGAGCTCCCCACCCCAGGAAGATACAGGATGAATTTCTCTCACAGCACACCTGAAGAGCAGAGCCAGTAGAACCCTGGTGCCAAAGGCGAGATGTTTTTTTTACAAGTGGCAGCACTGGCGGTAACAGTTTCCAGGGGCCGAGGCAGAATTGTACTTACCCCTGCTGCTGCCGCCGTCACCGTCAGCAGCCAAGACCCAGGCACACAGCTACCCAGAAGCTCGGGGAGGGCGTGGCTCAGGCTCCTACAGGCTGGAAGGGCTAATCCACAGCTGGAGGCCCTTAAAATGTGGCACAGGCTCTCTTCTTTGTTCTTAGGGTAAGTTTAAAGCGCTACCAGCCTGTGGGGCAGGGAGTGAGATTCCAGGGCCTTCTACATGCTACCTTTCCTGTCTCCCCTTCTGTCTGAAGGTGGATATATTTAAATTATCACCATCTTTGCCTTTCTGGGGTTGAAGGGGAGGAAGGTAAAACCCTTGGTTGGTGATGTATTTCTAGTTCCTCTGGTGCTTTGCTCAAGTTCTGTGCCAAAGGTACCAGGTACGAAGGAAACATGACTGTTGAGTTTTATGCTTGGTTCTCCAGTTTGCCTAGAGTGATCATTACAATAGCCACGAGGGGAGAAGGCTCAGTGGGTAATGTGCCTGTCTCAGAGCCTGACAGCTCCAGGAAAAAGCTGGGCAAGGTGAGAGCTCTGTAACCGTAACACTGCGTGGGTAGAGACAGGCAGCCCACCTGAAGCTTGCAGGCCAGAGGACTTGTATGCTGGCCAGAGGACCCATCAGCTGGCGAGAGGACCCGTCGGCAGGTTAGAGGACCATCTGCAGGTCAGAGGACCGTCTGCAGGTCAGAGGACCCGTCTGCAGGTCAGAGGACCCGTCTGCAGGTCAGAGGACCCATCTGCTGGCCAGTGGACCATCTGCTGGCCAGAGGACCCGTCTGCAGGTCAGAGGACCCATCTGCTGGTCAGAGGACCCGTCTGCAGGTCAGAGGACCCGTCTGCTGGCCAGAGGACCCGTCTGCAGGTCAAAGGACCCATCTGCAGGTCAGAGGACCGTCTGCTGGCCAGAGGACCCATCTGCAGGTCAGAGGACCCATCTGCTGGCCAGAGGACCCGTCTGCAGGTCAGAGGACCCGTCTGCAGGTCAGAGGACCGTCTGCTGGCCAGAGGACCCATCCACTAGCCAGAGGACCCGCAGCACCTGTTGCCAAGTCTGGTGGCCTAAGTTCCATCCCCAGATCCCACAAGTTGAAAGGAACAAACCAGCTCCCACAAGCGGAGCTTTGACCTCCACCACGGCATGCATAAGACCACACACATATACAAATAAATGTAATTTACATTGTTTAATAAGGTAAAGAGCAATAGAGGAAAGCCCCAATGTCAGCCTCTGATCTACACACACACACACACACACACACACACACACACACACACGCAAAAGACATGATGAAATTCTGTCTAACCAGTTCAGTGCTAACCATTCCTTGATGTCTCAACAGAACCCTTTCTTTTCCTGGTTCTGGTTGCGTGTGTACTTGTGCGTGTGCGTGTGTATGTGTGTGTGTGTGTGTTTTGGAGACAGTGTTTCTCTGTGTAGTCCTGGATGTCGTAGAACTCATTCTGTAGACCAGGTTGGTCTCAGAGTCACAGAGATCTGCCCACCTCTGCCTCCAGAGTGCTTGGATTAAAGGTATAAACCACCATGACCCAGTGGTCCGAGTTTTTTGAGTGAAAGAAATCTCAGGACAGAAAATAAAGAAAACAAAAATGTAGATACTCCTGACACCAGGCCGAGCTAAGAGCAGGAGTGAGCAGCTGCAGGTGCATCAAGCGAATCCCTGGCAGCCATCAGCCTGCACCAATCAGAAGCAGGTACCAAAAAAAAATCTGCAAGGAAGAGATAAGCCTTTGAAGGGCCACAAAAACACAGACAGGCTGGTCTCCAGCATCCCTTCACACACAGAAGCCACTTACTCTGGAAACAGGGGACCCTTCCCTATTTTCTGCCTCTCTTTGGCCTGGCTCTGGCTTTGGTGTCCAGTGCCGTGGTTGACCTGAGTGAGTACAACTGAGGCCATGACCAGTGAGTCTCCATGGTTCGCATCTGCTGCAGAGCCAGCACCCACTCCTTGTCCTTCCCATCAGTGGATGTGAATGTGGTGGCGCTGGACAAGTGGACTTGTGACCCCTTGGTGCCACCTCTGCCTGCTGTCCCTGAGTGAACTCTGTCTCTGGATATCAGCAACATCACATGGAGCTGTTAGAGTCATTTTCTCAGCGCTGTTTCTCTTTTCCTAATGCGTGAGGGATAAACTGTGGGTTTATCTACTGCTGTGATGTGGAAGTTATGCCCAGGGAGGGTCTCTTTCTCCCTTCCTCTCTGTGATAGCAGCTCTCAGAAGCTCCACTTGCATGGAACGGCTGAACCCTTGCAAGAAGAATTACAGTGTTTGTACACTGCCATAACACAGTCCGTTTTTCACGTCTCTCAACGTCTTAAAACTGTGACTTTGGCGGCATTCCGAGCAGAGACCAGGAAAGATTTAGGGGCTATAGGCTGTTTCTAGCATCATCCGGGTCCTGTGCTGAGCAGAGTCAGCACACAGAGCATCCCCCAGTGGTTTTGCCTCCTGTGCCTTTGATCTGACCTAGACCCTTTCTTCAGTAGCACCCACACCCCCTGACTGCTTTGTTCCATCACTTGCTGGAGGTGTGGGTAGTGCTGTCCACCCAGAAAAGCTCAGCTCTGACCGCAAACAGGAATAGGACATAGAGTTCATTCTTAAGGCAAACATGAGAGGTCATGGCCCAGGGGCAGAGTCATATTGCTGGATCGATACATTGCAATGTAGACAGATTTTCATGAAGTTTTTATACCTACCGAACAAAACAAAGTCATAAATTAAGTTATTTGCCAGGCACATTTGTAGCATGCTGAGTAGGTAGGCTACAGTAAAGCAGGGGAGAGCTTCCTTCCGTAGTTCCAGGGTTAGCTGATGACACTCTTAGGTCTTGGGTTGACAGAAGGAGGGAGATCTGCTAAGAATATGGTAGGAAGATTTTATCCAACAAACAAAAGCGTGCTAAGTCACACACAGAGATGGTCATTGAATGGCTATTAAAGGCATTAAAATAATTTGGATTTGCAACATTCCAACTCTCCGCAATCATGACAATCCTGTAAGTCATCCCTACAGAATATTCAACATGGATTTAGCTTCTTTTCCTTTTTTCTTCAAGTTTACAAGACCTACTCCCAGCTCCTGCTTGCTTATTCCTTCTGTCTAGACTAAGTTCGTGCATCTCTTTCCTTAGAAGAGCCCAGGCAGGGTTAAGTTAGGAGGCGCAGCCCAGGCTAAACCTTTCTCTATGTAGTTGACTTTGGGATAACACTCATTTATAAGGTACCCTTTTCTTGATCAATTTTCCTCTGAAGTAAAAAGAACTATGGTTCTGAGAGTCAGAAAAAGTAAAAGCACATCTGGAGGTCAGAGCCTGTCTGTGCCATGAATTCAACTTGGTCAGCTTGGAAATGTAGGGTTTCCCCAGCCTTGATGTCTGTGCACTGGGGTTAACACTGCTATCTCCATACTAGGCCTGCTGTACATAGGGAAGAAAAGGTGTGTGATACCCAGAATACTATCTGTGCAGTGTCCTGGCATAGGATCCAGCATTCCTGGCTAACAATGATTGAGCACTGACTATTGCTACTGTGTTAATAGACTACTTGGTACTATGTGGGATATGTTGGATTCCAAATAAAACCCAGTTCAATTGGCTGAAAACGTAAGAATTCTTTTTCTTACCTATTCATGATTTTTATATGGTGGGATGGTTCAGTGTATACTTGATGTCTTTAAGAACCCAGGTAATAGGCCAGGCAGTGATGGTGCACGCCTTTAATCCCAGCACTCGGGAGGCAGAGGCAGGCGGATCTCTGTGAGTTCGAGACCAGCCTAGTCTACAAGAGCTAGTTCCAGGACAGGCTCCAAAGCTACAGAGAAACCCTGTCTTGAAAAACCAAAAAAAAAAAAAAAAAAAAGAACCCAGGTAATGTCAGGCATGGCCACATGTGCCTTTAATCCACCCTGATACTTGGAGATTAGGGCAAGAGGATTGCAGAGAGCTCAAGGTGAGTCTACACACCAATGTCTTTTCTCAAACACACACACACACACACACACAATGTCTGGCGGTGGTGGCACACACCTTTAGCAGCACTCAGAAGGCAGATGCTGGTAGACCTCTATGAGTTGGAGGTCAGCCTGGTCTACAAAGCTAGGTAAACACAGAGACCATGTCTCAAAAAGAGAAAGAGAGAGAGAGAGAGAGAGAGAGAGAGAGAGGAGAGAGAGAGAGAGAGAGAGAGAGAAGGACAGAAAGACAGAAAAGGACACACTTCCATCTTTTGAGCATGAAGAGTTGCCAGGGACATACATGCCCTCCTGACAAAGCAACTTGGAAACCAGACAAAGCAAGGGAACCCTGGGGCAGGGGCTCTCAGGGTAACCCCCAACAGAAGGGCACCATATCAGTGGGCCTTCTACCACCTGGCTTTCTTCCGAAGTCATTTCCTGGACTACAGAGAGGTGTAAAGTCCCCAGGGGAGCACTGTAGCTCTGAATTTGGGGTGGGAAATCAGGGTTTACACAGCTCTGCTGTTTCTGGTTTCTGGGGTTGGGGGGGATCTCTTCTTGCTCGGTTTGTAATGTGTTTTGACCTGTCCCTCTGTGGGGACGGGAGCTGGAGGGGGAAGTTTCACAGAAAGAGAAATCCAAGGGCTACACACTGTGGGGGGCAGCCATGATAAGCCAAGTATGGGCAGGTCACCCAAAGGAGTGTTTGGCTGAATATGAAGCTGTACCAATTCTAGTTGAAACTGCATAGGATAGGAAATCAAAATGTCTCTTGGAGGTCGATGCCCTGAACCATCTCTCTGTTCATACAGGAAAGAGAATTATTTGTGTTTCATCCAGGTAGAAAGGAGAGCAGAGCATTCTCTAAGGGCCCAGAAGGGTCACACCTTCAAAGAGAGCTTCAGTTAACCCTACAGTGAAGGCTGTCTTTCTCAACAAGGCTCAGCCTAAAGAGAATCTAGACGCTGACCTGCAGGCAACTGGACTGGTCACCCAACAAAGCCTTTACCCTTTAAAGGAAGACAACAAAGTCCAGATAATCTGCAGTGACTTCTTTGATGCTTAGCAACCAAGAATTGCCACCTCCACAAAGAAGCAGGGAAGTATGGCTCGTGCCAGAAGAGGAGGCCTATAGAAACAGATTTCGTTTTGAGAATTCCTTCTCTAGGAAGATTCAAATGCTGTCTACCCATTTCTCATAAACTCCCAATGACCAACCAGTATAACGCTCCAGGGAAGTCACTCTGGGGAATCAATGAGTTTATTGGGTTTGCTTACGGAGCAGGGGTGAGGAGTTGCCTGCAGGAGCATGGGTGACCCCCAAACCACACACTAAAAGTCTTCACCCAGTGTGGGTGATGGCTTCCCTCCATACACATACATACACACCATACACATGCACACACGCATACATACACCACACACACACACACCACACAAACACACACCACAGGCATACATGTACACATGCATGTATACATATGCACAGCAACACATACATATGGTTTATATATTATAGATCACATATATATATAAAATTTTACAAACTATAATTTTGCATTCAGGGGAAATGGATTAAAAAATGAAGACAAAGACATCTTCAGGCAAACAGAAGCCGAAGGGAATTCTTCAGGCAGAAGGAGAATAAGCAGATGGGATTTGGGAATCACACAAAGAAACAAAGAGGTCTGCAAATGGAAACAGTTTAATGACTACAAAAGATTTTTCAATGTGTTAAAGTTTCTGACTTTTTGACGGGCTAAAACAAAAATGACATTAATATAGTCGGAGATCGATGGTCTGTGTAGAAGAAATTGAAATGAGGACAGCAGCAGAGGGAAGGAGACAGGTCGGGGTGCAGCCCCCCACCTGACCTGAGGTGGGGACCGACTGGGAGAGGTGGGATTGCAGCTTAGGAACAGGTGGGGAAGTCCAAGTGAGAAGCCAACGAACTACGAAACAGAACAAAGCTGCGTCCAAGGAGAGGCAGAGAGAGAACAGATGGGGCAAACGGAAAAAGTCATAGAACCATAGACGCAAACATTTGTCACCAATTATGTTAAAGGTGAGCGTTTTCAATACTCCAGTTACAAAAGAAAGCGGAACCCAACTGCAGAGTATCTACTATGCTCTCATTTTATAACCATCTATTTATTTGTGTACGTGCCCTGATACCCTGCCCCTCCCCGTGCGTGTGTGTGTGTGTGCGCGTGCACCCTGTACATGTAGATGTGAATGGTATGCATGTGAAAGTCAGAGGGCAACTTGCAGGAATAGCGCTCTCCCTCCATCCTGTGGGTCCTGGGGATTGAACTCTGGCTTCCAGGCTTGGCAGCAAGCTCTTTTACCTGCTGAGCCAAGAAAACACCTGCAAAATGTATCTCATATTTGTTTCCAGTACTAAGGAATTGAACGTGTGCTAGGCACATACTCAATCACTGGGCTACACTCCAACCCCCTGACAAATGGTTTATATTCAAAATATATAATGAACTCATAACTTATTAATAATAAACCAATTAAAAGTGGGAAATATTTTAACACACATTTCCCCAAGGAAAGTATCTAGATGGCAAAAAGCACACAAAAAAGATGCTACATATAATTAGTCACAGGGGGAATGCAAATCAAAGCCACAATGAGATACCATGCTGTACCACAGAGTCCTTTAAAACTATCTGACAGTACCAAGTGTTGACAAGGGCCAGAAGAGCTAAAATGTTCACATATTTCCACTGATAATGCTAAATAATATATTCTATACCGTTACTTTGGGGGAAATGTCTTATAAATTCCAATGTAAACCTACTACATGATCCTATGATTTCACTCCCAAGGTTTTTCTTAAGAGAGTATGTGTTCACATACAAACCCGCTCACAAGCGTTCATGATCTCCTGGTCCATAATAGGCTGAAACTAGAAGGAACCTAAATCTTCATCAACCAGCGAATGGAGGAACCAAGTGTGCTGCGGCTGCAGGAGGGAATAATTCCCAGCACTACTAAGCAACAGCCTGCTGCATGTACAACAACATGGGTGAAACTCCAGGCAGGCATGGGGAAGATCGCCAGGTTCAGGGCCAGGGTGAGCTACATAGTAAGCTCCAGGTAGCCTGGGAGGCCATATGAGACCCTGACTCAAACAAAAATAAACACATATACACAAGTCAATTTATATAAAATGTTAGAAACAAACCAAGAAACAAAACATGGTGAGAGCAAACAAGCAGTGTTCTCAGGGGCCAGGTTGGAGGCAGGGAGTTGGCTCATCAGGTGCACGGAACTTCAGGGAGGGATGGAGGAGACTCCTTATAACAGTGGCGGCAAGACTACATTTGTCAAAACCCATCCAACATTTAAACCAACATATTCTATTTTGTATCATACTTAACAATGAAAAAGAAAGCAAAGAACAACCTCCCCTCATTGAAGAAAATAAAACAAAACTCTGCCAGTCATAGGTAAGCTAAAGGGGCCATGCAACAGAAAGCAAAGGCCTCTCGAAGAATCCTTTCTAGGAGGTGGCTCAAATCTCAGTGCCCGCTTTCCCTCCCATGCCCATACTTAAGCCGATCACTGGCAGGGAATGAGGATTAGCCTCTCCGTGTAGAGTGCCCAGGTATATAAGAGTCAAAACTCACACCCTGGGCTGGGAACGGAGCCAACCACCCTTGAATAGAGATGAGTGGATCTGTTAAGAACACTGAGGCCCCATTAGGAAAGAAGGAGGTTTGTTCCTGATGTGACTGTAGCCACTGTCACAAGTGAGTTCCATGTTTCGGGTGCTTACCATCATCAAAACTTTTCAGCCCCTGTGTGACAGAACAGTCCCAGCATTCGTGACCGGGGGCAGCTTTCTTCTCTGTGGACTCTCAGGGGCTCTGAGGGGTCATCATCTTAGGCCTGGCTCCACCTAATAGACAAGGGGAAAGGGTGTGAAGAAGACAAAGAACTTTCTTAACTTGGCCATCTTGAAGTTAACGCATACAGCTTCTGCTCAGCTCTGTGGTAAGGTGAACCATACGGGACCACATGGCGAGGATGGGAACTACATTCCTAGCAGGAAAGTTGGTTCCCAGTGGACACTGCACATACTTAATGTCCCAAGTACTGACAAAGCAGCAGCTCCTACTAGCGACTTTATCTTTCCTCAGTCATCCCCTGAACCTTTGCCTGATGTATGACCACTGCTTACTTCACACAAGTGTGGCCTGAGGCCCAGGGGAGCTAAGTAAGGTATCCAAGACTGGATAGATTACCCAACTAGCCGAGCTGGGGCATGCTCTCTAGGCATCTGCGACTCAACATTTTGCTTTCCTAGCCTCGTTTGTTGTTGTTATTGCTTTGGGGGTGGGGAGAGCTTTACCATTCCTCTTCATCATTTGACCTCATGGTTCTACCCATATCAGTGTCAGAGGGAAATCTTTTGGGGATGGGGCACACAGACAGGGCTGGGCGTGTGCCTCTCAATCCCTAAGAGCATTTGCATCAGTTACTCATCTCCAGAGTAATGTTTACCCTTGTCTGTACAAAAGAAACAAGCTTAGTACGAGTGTGTCTGCTCAAATAAATCCTATTTCTATTATTTGGCAGGAATAAGTAGTTCCCAGGACTCTCAGGGCAACCCACACCATCTCTGTATATTTCCCTGACTTTTTATGCTAGCATACAGGGAGAAGAGGTATACCTTTTATTTTGGTATGCTTGTGGTGTGTAGCGTGTGAGTGTGTGTTTCTTCGTGTGTGTGTTTCTTCGTGTGTGTGTATGATTGTATATCTAGAGGTCAGATATTGATATTAAATGTCTTCCTCAGTTATTATCTCTTAAAACATGTATATTTTATTTTTAATCACGTGTATGTCTGTATCTATATGTGAGTATTTGCACGAGTGAGTGCAGGTGCCTTTAGAGTTCAGAAAAGGGTGTCAGAGCCTGTGGAGTTGGAGTTACAGGCAGTTGTGAGCTACCCAATGTGGGTGCTGGGGCCCAAACTTGGGTCCTCTGGAAATGAATCACAGCATGTGCTTTAAAGTCATTTCTCCACCTTAGCTTCTGAAAGAGGGTCTCCCACTGAACCTGGAGCTCACCAGTTTGACCAAGTCAGCTAGCCATCAAGCTCCACAGGTCTCCCTGTCTCTGCCACCCCCACAGTGAGATTTGGGGTATGTGCTGCACATAACTTTTTCCCAATCCTCTAAATTTTTGGTTTTCTCCATCATCTTTGAAAGTCCCTGGCACCATGTGCCTTGCAAATATGTTGAAGACCGCAGCAGAAGAATATAGAGAGGTAGGAAGGGAGCAGGATGCTGAGGAGGTGGGAGGCTCTCAAGGGCTCTTATGATTTATTGAGTTCGTGGAACATTCTACAGCTTCAGTTTTCCTTTAAACAAAGCCACCATGGTCTCCATGCTGCCATTGTTGGTAAAGAAGTCAGAGGAAGAGAAGGCTCAGAGAGTTTGCATTTCTTCCAAATCCATGCTACCTTACGTCAGCATGCTCGCTGTGCTGGGCACTGTTCTATGGCTGTGAAGAGACATCACAACCAAGGCAGCGCTTACAAAAGAAAGCATTGAAGTGAGGCTTGCTTATGGTTTCAGAGGATTTGCTTACTATTGTGGTGGGGAGCATGGAGGCATGCAGGAAGACATGGTGCTGGAGAGAGCTTTACAATCAGACCTGTAGGCAGGCAGAGAGAGAGAGAGAGAGAGAGAGAGAGAGAGAGAGAGAGAGGGAGAGCGCGCCACTGGGCCTGGCTTGGGCTTTTGAAACTTCAAAGCCCATCCCCAGTGACACACTTTCTCCAACAAGGCCACGCCTACTTCAATAAAAACCATACTTCCTAGTCCTTCTCAAATAGTGCCACTCCCTGCCCACTAAACACTCAAATATATGAGCCAATGGGGGCCATGCTTATTTAAACCGCCACACTCAGAGAGGGTGAACACCTTCCTCCAGGAGGGAAAGCCTCCCTCATATCGCTCATCTCCTTAATCAGAGCTCAGGAACTTTCCAAGTTCATTTATTTCCAGCAATTTCCTGCTGGAAATTCAGCAGAGAGGTGGCCAAACCGTCCATCTGAAGTGTTCGCAAAGCACACTGCAGCTTCAGCTGCCTCCCTGATCTGCCTTTGGCTTGCTTTGTACACTCATTTTAATATTCTACGATTACTTTAATGTGCTGTGTAATTTTGGATAAGTTGCTTAGGGTCTCTGAGCCTCAGGTGGGCAAGTTTAGTGTTCCGGGTGACTTTTTTTTTCCATCCATGTAGCACTCTGATCTATATAAATGATGAAAGCAGAACTCCTAGCTGGACCTGAAGCACCTACTGAGCAGACTTACTATGTGTTGGGCGTGGTGCCAGAAGTGCTGGACACAGTCCCTTTCACCATCTCAGTGGAGGATGCAGACAGACAACTAATGGGTGCTGGGCTCAGGAGGATGCTAACCCTTGAGGAAGGAGAGGTTAGCCACTGTGACCTAACCTCAGAAGCAAAGAGTGGGGACCAGGGAGTCAAAGCCTGCAAAAGATACTTCCAGGGCTCCTTTCCACAGTGAGGGATTCACAGCAGAGCATACTTCCATAGCATATCCCCTTGGCTCTCCGGCACCCTGCCCAGCTTTCCCTGCCACCTCATTGCTGATTTCTGAGATCATTTCTTAAGGGACAGACACAACCAAATCAGCGTCTGGAGCTTTCCTGGGCCCTATGAAGAGGGTGAGAGGCACTGTCAAGGCTGGGGATGATGAAAGAGACAGCAGGGAGCAGGAGAGAGGTCTGGGCAGCTCCACACTAGCCAGACCTTTCTGGTTCTGCGCAGTTAGCAGTGTGAAATTGGACTAGCTTGCCACCCATTGGCCTGGACACTCAGGCCACTCTGTCCCCTCAATCACTGTGTGCTTAGAGAAAGCAAACCTCTCCTAATATTTACTCCCTCCTTGCAGATGGATAACTGTGCACACTCATAGGTTAGAGGAGGCACAGCTACTGCCAGCTGCTCCTGGAAACGGTGCTCTTTGTCCAGAACTTGGTAGTCCTCCGTGGGTCCCAGTGCCCTCCTCAGCACACAGTCCTCATCTCAAGGCAGCCCTTCCCAGCCAAGCGGAGCTCATTGAGATGATTACCTCATTGCACGTCGTCTGCAAGTGGGGAGTTCTGATTTAAAATGTCTTTTGAAGGGCAGGAGCTGCAGACTGAATTTTACAATAAGGAGCAGAGCAAAAACAGTATGTACACAAGGAAACTGGAGTAAAATGAGGGGGAAGGGGAGGGGAAGGAAGGGTGGGGAGGCGAGGAGGACCCAGAAGGGAGGACCCGCAGGGGTCCGGTCTGTGTGGTAGTGGGGAGTCTCAGCCCTCACCATAAGCATTCTGCATACTGTGGGAAGGAAACCGTCAACAGGCACATGATGACAGAGTCCAGGAGGTGAACAGAAGCCAGGTCCTAGCAGAAGAGCAGCGGAGACGCGGAGGCAAGAATACAGTTTCTGCATTGTTGCAGGTAGAGAGCTGCTGCCTGGCGTGACAGAGGGCACCTGTAAACCTGTCCTGTGCACGACACAGTGACAAAGTGCTCAGGGCTCTTTCTTAGGACATCCTTCAATAAGGGCTGATGGCGTCGTGACAGAGAGCAATCTGTAAAGACAACTTTATGGGGGTGCCGATGTGATGTATCCGAGTATTAAGCTCACACTGACAGTCTCTTTAATTCATAACTCAGGGGACAATCTTAGGGACTCTACAATGTACAGGCTGCATTTTCTTCAAGTAATCTTCCATAAATATTGCTTTTCTCGGCTGAGCTTTTTAAAAAAATATTGAGAGACAGTAAGTTTGAAATCATCTTCTGGATGTTGGCTGTTCTTCAGTTGTGGGTTAGCCATAAAATCATTTGTTCTGCCGATCAATCCTCCCAGCCAGGGCAAACCTGACATCACCTGGTGGAGGACAGACAACTGGCTATGGCTCCAAAGTTGACCTCCAGTGTTCCAATGGGCAGAGTACCCCAGTAAGTCACTGTGTTCTACCTCAGACTTCATGAGCTCTGTGTAAGAAGGTATGGATGTGGCCACTGTTGGGTTGAGAAATCATTCCCTAAGTATCCATGAAATCACTGCTAGCAAAATACTCACTCCCGTAGATCCTCCAAGGCAGACAAGGTAGCAAAATGTGCCCTGCAAGGCAGGGACTGGCTGACCTGAGAGGGAGACTGAATTAACAAGATAGTCAAAAATGTGAAGACCAGGGCCATGGAGATGGCCCAGGGTTAGAGGCTTTTGCACTCAAGCCTGACAACCAGAGTACCATCCTTGGGACCCATATGATGGGCCAGACTGCTCCTACAAGTTGTCTTCTGGCCTCCATATGCACTGTGATCCGTAGGTACAAGTGTGCATGCGTGCACATGCACACACACACACACACACACACAGAGCACATGCTAATCATACACTTCATTTTTAAAAAGGAGGACTAAAGAGAAATGATTTGGTTTCTAAGAGTGAGTACTACTTTTGCATAGGACCCGAGTTTGGTTCCCAGCTCATGTCAGACAGTTCACAACTTCCTGTAACTCCGGCTCAAGGGGATTTGACACCTCCAGACTCCATGGGCACTTATACTCACATGGACACTATCCCCCCGCCCCCACTCCATACACATAATTAAAACAGAAAGAAAAACTTTTTTCTTTTCAGAGATGTGTACTGAAAATGTGGCTTGGGTCTCCAATAGTAATTGATGGGTCATCTTCTGTAGACATCAGGTAGGTGGCAAGAAGAGTGGACCTCTGTTTTCCCAGTAAAACAGTGGCATCTACAGATGTAACTAAAGCTGCAGGATGCATGCAGCTCAGTCCTTGCTTTTGTTCGGGGAAAGAATGAATAATTAGAGCCAAGACTGAACTTTTAGAGAAAGCTGGACTGGGATGAACTGCCCATTTTAAGGAGAGAACATCCTTCAAGTGAGCTGGTCTGTGACTCCCCCTCATAAGGTGGCATACTGTTTAATGGATCCCTTCCCTGGAAGGCACTTACCGTTAGGATGAATGTGTTTTACAGATGAAGGGCTGCCACCAAAAAGGGTAGCTCCGAGGAGCTTTGAGCTAACTCTGGCCTTTACAAACTAGGCAGGTTCTCTAGGAATTTTCTACCAGAGACTCTATGGAATACCCCAAACCAACACAAAACTTCAAACAGTCTGAAGACAACTTACTCAGAGAGCTACACTGTCTTCTCCAGTCCTTCAAGGGGGACCCATTTCCATATACGGTGATTCCTCCGTGGAAGAGGGTTGCCAGGCTCTGCAAGTACAAACATGGGATGCTGAGCTGCATTGGAGTTTCTGATAAGCAAGGAATGACTTTTTAGTATAAGTGCGCTTTGTATACTATTTTGGTATACTCCTATTAAAAAGTTATAAAAAGTATTAGTTATATAATTACTTGAAAATCAGATTTTAGTGGGTATCCTGTGTCTTGGTTGATGACCCTACAATCAATGTAGTCAAAGTTTGTAAACAGCATCATAAAGACTTAGTGCTTGGGACTGAGGTTCCATGCAGACCCCTGAGTATAGATGGGGGGGTTAGTGGGAACCAGTGAAGGAAAGGGAAGAGCACACCCTGTTCTCCTCAGCCCTCTACCCCCTAATGCTTATGTGTGCAACCAGGGTAAATAAAGTCTGTCCGTAGAGATGAGAGAATTCTCTCCCTGGCTTCAGCTGATGTGAGGGCAAGAGGTGGGCCAGAAGGGGTAGCCTTGGGTACAAACCAGCTACTCCTTCCTTTCTCCCTCTATGTTTCCTTCTGCCTTTCCCTTCCTCCCTCCCTCCTTCTCACCCCCACCTTTCCATTGCTGGAGAATGAACTCATGGACAAGTGTTCTACCTCTGAGCAAATCTCCTACCCTTACACTTCTCTTAGATTAGTAATCCCTTCATTTCAACGGGGAAGTTATCTCCAGACACAGAAGTAAGTGTACAAGGAAAACAACCAGTGGGCCAAAGCATTGCGGTAGAATACACCTCTTTCCCTAAGAACCACCGCAATAGTAGTCCATTTGGCTACATACCATCCATGGGCTTTGGGCCGTAACAAGGTAAATTTACCACATCTGATTGAATCTCGAGAATTAGCAAATTCATTTATTCAAAGGCTTTTAACATTTCCTTCTGAAATTTAAATGATGCAGCCTTTTGTTTGGTTTGCCAGATTCCAATAGGAAAATCTGTTTGAGAGGAAGGAATGTGAAGACTTTTGTGGACATTCCAGGGCCACAGCTGCAGGCTGATATTTCTTATCAAGACCTAATAAAGGGTGGTTGGTGCCCTTGGTGGTCACTGAATCACAGTGCAAGCCAAGCTGGGATTCATCCTCCCTGGGGGTGGGGGAGGGTTAATTAAGATTACTAGAAATGAGTCTTGTTGCTTCAGGCAAGCCTGTACGTGAACCAAACAGAACCACTGGCTGGGGCACGAGGTTTACCTGTGAAGAAAGTTACTCAGTCTGACAAATACACGCCTGTCATAATGGAAGCATCAGCAGATCCCACAGAGATGAATGGAGCTACTGTGGGCCTCTGCGGCAGGTGCAGAGCTTCTTCGTTGGAAACATTGTATCTGTTGGTAGTCAGCACAAAGGGTGGTAATAGGATCAAGTGTCTGGTGTTATTAATTTGTGCTTATTTTCTGCTACTCAATGGCTCATCCGTGGATTCTCATGCCACAGTTGACTGGCTGCCAATCAGTCGGTCAGGTGACAGCCATCCACTTAGTCTTCTTCGCACTTGCCTTACCCGGCCAGTCTCATTTATTCCTACCAGTTCAGTCGTTCACCACAGTTATTACTGCGATTATAAAGTGTACACTAGTTTAATAACACGTGGGTGCCGGGATGGGAGGAGAGGAACCCCCCCCCCCGTGGCATAGGTGTACACTCATTGTCAAGCCCCTCTGTGTACCTCACATCTAGCAAGCTCCTGGTCTGTAGGACTCACTGCACAGTCATCCTTTCCTGAAGTCCCTAAGTCTTCTCCATGGCTGACCACTCCTTGGGTGTGTCCTGACTGGACTTTGCACCTGCTGACTGACACACCACTAAGTCACAGGGCTCACTATAAACACCCCAGGGGCAGGAACTGACTCATGGCTGCAGTCCCGGGGGGTCTAGCTCACAGACTGCACTCGGAGGACTTTCCAAGGGCCAGATTCTGTTTGTTTCTTAAACAAAGAGCATGGGACTTCTCTCCAGCAGCTTGGGGATGCATGAAGACAAAGCGCCAGCCTCTTAGGTCCCTGCATTATTAGAGGGGGAAGCGGGGTGTTTAGTGTACTGACTGACTCCAAGCAAGTGCCAAAATGTGCGGCCCAGACGTTAAGCACTCTGGGTGGTAAGAAAGCAGGAAGATTGATGAGCTGAAATCCGAGCTTCTGGAGGAGCCAGGCCTTACGTTTCTCTGTAGTTCCAGCAGATTTCATAACTTAACATTAAGCTTGTGTCCAGGATTGGTAGAATAGAGAGAAACAAAAGAAAATGAAACTCTCCTCAGAAATTCCAGGAAAAGGTTAGGGTGTGGAGGGAAAAGGAACGACGGGTAGGGGTGCAGGTGGGGGAGCCCTAGGAAAGGCTTGGTGGCAAGATTGAAATTAAAAGAAAAAATGTATCGAGATAAAATACACTTAACGCCAAAGTTACCATTTTAACTCTGTTGAACTGTTGTCCCTCTGTGGCAGTAAGCAAATTCACATTGTTGAACCGAATTTATTTATTTAGGGGCTCATGAAGCCCATGCTGGTCTTGAGCTCTGTTTGAAGCCAAGAATGACCTTGGACGAATCCTACCTCTACCTCCAAGGTGCAGTGGAGGCCACCATGCCTGGCTGGAAATGAATTTTTAAGAGTCTCTTTTGGAAGGCTTCACACCTGGCTAGTCACATGTCAGTTAGCAGAAATGAGAAACACTTGTGGAAGCCAGAACACGAGGGCTGTTCTGCACGGAAGAGGGCAGTTGCCCCAGGAACATCTGTGATTTGTTTTGCATGTACTAATGAAAGGCCAGGGCCTGAAGGGGTGGGGAGCGGGGTCTCACTGGATACCAGAGAGCCTTTTTGAGTGTCTGAATCATCCCTGTGAAGTTTTAAACAAGGAACACTGATTTTTTTCCCCCAGCACTGTGGAGTCTTTTGTATTCAAATCCAAATCACAAAACTCTATTGTGGGAGGAAAAAGAGTCTTTAATAGAAACCCAGACGTGTCCACTTAAAGCAATGACTATAGTCTCACGTGGCAGACATACAGCTAATAATAGGATGGTGTGGGTTTTCTTTTCGTTTTTTATGGGTACCTTCGTTGGAAGTTGTTCTAATTAGTACCACAGGGACCCTAGAGAGGAAGGCGGGCCAGGAGGAAGGCAGGCCCACCCAACTACAGGGTGGTGGACAGTCAGGCCAGAGGCTTGGTGGATCCCATGCTGGCTGAGTTCCTGGCCAACCCTCCCCAGCACATCAGGGCTCTGAACCATGAGGGGGTGGGAATTCACTGCCTTTGAAGCCCTTTCAATCCTATCTGAGTAATTATTTTTAGCAAGGACTAAGCAGGTGGCGGGTGGCAATGCTTAGCTGGGGACCAGAGGTTGTACACACGTGTGGGTTGCTGGCTGAGAGACACTCGTGGGGATTCCACAGCGAAGGAATGCCGGACGTCCCGGGATAGGGCCCAAGCGATGAGGTTTCCAGACACTTCTTCAAGGCCAACTTTTAAAGGTCGGAGGAAAGTTTCTCGAGTGGTGGGGACCCGAGGGGAAGGCTGGGGTGGGCTCGGGCGTCTCCTCCCCTTTAAGCGGGTGGCCCCGGCCACCTCCTCCGTTACCTGGAGCGGGGAGGGGCTTGGGAAAGTTTGTGTTTGTTGCTGGCACAGCGCCGGGTGGGAGGCGCGGGCGGGCGGACGCCTCGGCTCTTCCCTTTTGCTTTAGGGAGGCGGTCGGGGCTGCGCCTGGGATCGGCGGGGCCGGCTCCGGGGCCCGGCGACGGGCTGAGGGCGGGAGAGGAGGAGGCGGAGGGTCGCGCCAAGCCAGGTGCGCACGTCCGCGCCGGCGCTGGGTTCGCTCGGCCGGCAGGGAGAGCGGAGCAGGCGCGCGGCCCGGCGGAGCCGCCGACTCTGGAGCAGCCAGAGCTGGAGGAGGAGGAGGAGGAGCGGCGGCGGGGAAGGAGGAGGAGGTGGAGAGTCGCTCCCGCCGGCCGAGCATGGGGCGCCCGGCGCCGAGGCCGCTGCTGCTGGCGCTCCTGTCGCTGGGTGAGTGCTCGTGGGGTTCGGCGGGACGCGGGGTCCTGGGTGGGGGGCGGGCGCGGCTGCAGCATGGGGCCTGGGGCACTCGGGGTGCCTGGGGCGGCTCCCCGGAGACCCAGCTCGAGTGCGGGGCCGCCGGCCGGGCAGGGAACGGTGTGCGGCCGCCCGGAGCCCGGTGCACATCCCACTGGGCCCGCGCACGGGGTACCCGGAGCCGCCCGGCCTGGCGGAGCCGGGTCCTCACGTGTGCCGGGGGAGTGGCCCACGGCCGGTTCCCCGACAGCGCTCTCTACCTGTTGGCCGCCGAGAACCGGGCTCACCTTGAACTCCCGGCCCCGGAAGGTGCGGGCGGCCCCGGCCCGCGTGCACGACTGGGCGGAAATATGAGCTTTAGCTGTGCCCCGCCATAGCCGCGGCGGGTCCGGATCGCTCTGCACTCGTTAGCCCACGCTGAGTTGCTTTTCTAGGGGAGCAAGAGAATCCAACTTCCTTCCACGAAGGTCACTGGGTGACCCAGAGCGTTACAATGGCAATCGTGTACCATCCCCGTCATTTTAGCTGTGGCCAAATCTGCCTCAGTGTTTTTCCTGAAGCTGGCTAGGCTCGGATTTATACACAAAGACCCGAGAGCCCTGCTTCCCCAACTTTTCTACCTGTTACTTCCCTCGTTACTGCCCCCTTCTCTTCTACCCTCCGGAAACCCTTAGTGCCTTTTTGTGGTTTGGCCCAGTGTCCCTACCCCCACCCTAGGAATCTTTCCTGGGTTTCCCCCCTCTCCATTTTCCATTCACTCTGTACACAGACACCATCTTCACGTAGATACACACGGGGTGATCATAACCAGCCAGGAGATGTATTTATTTAACTCCTGCCATGGTACAGAAGGCAGATCCCCAAGTGCGGTTATGTGTTTCCATCCCTGTGATCAGGATCAGTGTCATTTAGGACAAACAATTCCAGACTCAGCCCTAGGTTCCCTTCCAAGGCCCTGCAGAAGACAGAGCTCAATCTTTTGCAGGGCACGTGTTGTGTGTTGTCTGTCCCAGTCCAGGCCTCAGCTGCGTCTAGGCTAAATCACTGCACTTCTGGTGGCCTGAGGGTCCCAGCGGAGGCCTCCCTTTACCACTCCCTTCCTGCTGGCATCGGAACTCTACTGTTCCAGCCCCCATGAGTTCTGGCTGTCTGCAAACTAGCCTTCCTAGCTGCTAGTGTGATTCTTTCCCTCCGAGGGGTTTTCTGGAAATGACTCGCTCCAAGAACTCATCTAGCCACAATTCTTCAGCCACAGCCCATGTGCAGAAAACATCCCTTGGTCCTCTGTGGTTTCTGATCCAAGCTCTTTTAATTTTCTCCTGACAGGCGCCTGCCCTTGTAAGTTGCCTATTAGTTGCACATTGCTGGGGCTTTATGGAAGTTGTGTGTCTGTTGTACAATGCTGGGGATGGTCCACATCATTTAAGTGGCTTATGTGTCTGGGTCAAGCAGGGCCATGGCCTATGGTCGCACAGGGCACCCCTCCCATCTGCTACTCACTTTTGTGGTTTATGTGAATGACTTTCCCTAGAGTGGTCAGTCTGCAGTCTGTGTAGGAACCAGTTGAGAGGGTAGCATGAAGTAGAAGTTTATAAAAGAATGCCTTTGAGTGCGTCGGGGTTGTAGTTCTGTGGAAGTGTGTGTAGCTTTGCCAGGCTCTGGATCCCATCCCTCTTTCCAAACAAACAAACAAACAAACAAACAAACCACAACCAACAACATACACACAAAAAGCACAGCTTAGGGAAATCGTGGTGGTATACTCATATGCCCAACCTTAATGAGCCCTAAGGAATTTTGGGAGTCACTGGCCAAGGCAGATTCACCAATTCTCTGAACCACTGATGTGCTGCTGTTGGCAAACTCTGCCCCTTGTCACCTCCCGGGGTGCAGCTGCAGTCTGACCTGGAGGCAGCCAGTGTCCCATTATTCCCCAGACACGCTGAATCCGGAAATGGAGTGTGTTGATAAGGAAGATCATCTTCCCTCAAGTCCTGCTGCCAGGATGGAATCTTGACATCAACGCTCTCTGTCACTGCTCCTCTCCTGGTGATCCTCTGTTTTGTGACCTCCATCTGTACCCTGGCCCTTTGTTTTGTAACTTTGGCCAAGCACAGGTTCAAGCTGTGTCCACCTTCTGAGGGAGCCCCACACCCCACTCGTCCACATTTCCTGCCTTTCTTATCTTAGCCAAGGCCCTGGAGGTTCCCCACCAAGACAGCTTCTGACCCCTCATGTCGACATTTTCCTCCCTTCTAGGGTCACCATTTTTCTGATGGATGATTTTGGGGCTCCCACCTGTGTGCATTGAGTTTTTTTGATTTCCCTACTAGGAGATGCCTCTGTGTTTGCTCCCTGCTCTCTCTGTTTTAGCTATTTTGTTCTAAGTGCCTGTTTACTAATATTCATGGAATCTGTTGAGCCTTCTGGCCCTCCTGCCCCCTACCTCTTCCCTGTGGTTCTCTGTTTGCCCCTGAAGCTTACTTCCCCCTTAAAGCTTTCTCACTAAGCCCACCTACCAGAGTCAGGCCAGAGCCACTCAGTCTCACCTCCTTGCCTGTGTCTGCCCTTCATCCCTTTATTCAATATGCCATTTCTTAAGTGCCTACTCTGTGACAGTGTGTTGAGTACTGGGAGTCCCCAGCAAATGACCAGGGTATAGCACCTCATTGAGTGTTTGACTTGGCTGTGTAGACAGGTGGTAAAAATAGTGCAACCCCTGACACCAGCCCTGGGGAGAAGCAGCGACGAGGGGGATTCATTTTGGCTTGGGTTGGGGTTGCTTTTGCTGAAGAAGTGACATTTGAACTGAGCCTTGAGGATAATTAGAATTTTGAAAGGATAGAAGAGCATCGTGGGCGCCAGAGTTCCACGTGATGAGATGATGGGGGGGTGGGCTGACTTTGGGGGAGGCACTGTTGACTCTCTGTGCAACGTGGACCACCCTGGGGGTGGCCAGGCAGCCTGTGTTTCATGTCATGCCTCCTGATCACGACACTGAATGTCACGTCTGTTCCTGGGTCTTACATTCCCACCTGATCATCCCCCAACAGCAGGGATCCCATTGGTCTTGCTCTCTATTATCATATAGGCCTATATGTGGGTGTGTCCTTTTCATTGTGTGGAAAGTAAGTCTCCATGAAAAGTTTGCTGGGTGAGATTAACACGACAGGAGGAGGCTAAGTCCTTAACTGGTGTGCAGCACAAGACCTAGAGATTGTGGATAGTGATTAATATATTCTCTCCATCTGAAAAAAAATGCAAATCCACTGAAATAGCTTTTAAGTGACAAAAGAATCACTTCCGTATTTTCAAATTCAATTGCTGTAAAAGAGTACTATGCTAATTAGGCAGGTTAAACTGCCTTAACACATACTTCTAGCACAGTGGTTCAAACAATAGGAATTTTCTTCTTCTTTTCTTTTCCTTTTTTCTTTTCCTGTATCACTGGCCAGGGAATGTTTCCATGGGAAAGCTTGCTTGGGTAGGCCCTTGTTTCCCTGAAGCTCCTCTGGTTCCAGGTTGGTGACCCCGTTAGCTCCTGATTTTTAAGATCACTTACTTTTCATGCTTGCTTTTTCAGCCCCTCAAAGGACAGAAGCAGCTTGGGTATTATAATGGATACTTCCTAGGCCAAGCTTGGAAGTGACATCATTTCTGTGCATATTCTATCGGAGACAGTTTGGTTCCATGTCACACTAGCTGCAAGGGAAGCTGAAAAACACAGAGGAACCTGGCAGCCATCTGCCAGCTACTGTAGAAAACGGAAGGATGGATTTGGGATTTGGAAGGGCACCAAGCAGTCTTTGTCAATTATAGAGGATGCGTGGTAGAACATAAACCAAGTCCTTTTTTGGTGGTACTAGAGAATGAAGCCAGGGCCTGTATACTCCTTTACTTAAGAGCCTCATCCCCAGCCATGTTCTTTTCTGGTGGCTTCTATGAGGACTTTGCAACCTGAGAGGCACAGAACACCAGTAGCTATCCCTTTAGAGTCAGGCTCTAGGATATATCCTGTCAGCCATCAATGAGAAAGGCTCAGTTATTGTCATCCTATAAATGAGGAAGCAGGTGCCCGGAATAGTGAAATAGCATGTTCAAATCATGGCCAGACTCCATCCTGTCTATGCTGAGGGTCAGCTGACCGTGGTTCCCCATACCCATATACTGCAGATTGCTTGAGATTAAGTTAGATGAAGAAAAGATGATCATGGCTAGAAAACAAAGCTGTAATTTAAAAATAGGATCTGGGGTGTGCAGGGCCCAGGTGCAATCCAGAAGGGAATAGTGGTGTCAGCACGCACCTCTCAGATATGACAGTCTGCAGCCCTTGCAGGTTCTCATGCCTGCTCAGAGGAAGGGACTGAAATGAAGCTTGCTGCTCCATAGGGCACTGGATAAGGAGGAAGGCTCGCAGGAGAAACACGCGTGAATCCCTCTAGCTTAGCAGCCTTTGAAGTGCTTTGGTCTTCAGAGATTCCTTGGCACTTATTTCAGCCTTGTTAACAGAATTCCTGTATGTGCCAAGCTGATTAATGCCTGCCCTGGCTATAATTATTCTTATTAGCCTGCTGGATAGGAGCTCTAGCTGTCGGTGATATTCCTTACAAGGCAGTTGGGCTAGGCGGCTTTTATATGGCTATTTGGTTTTAGTGATGAGCTGCTGAGCTGATTTCTCTCCCTATAGCTGAATCTATACTTACATATTGGCGCTGCGTCTGGCAGTGAATAAAGTGTGGGCTTGTCTGTCGGAGTGTGTCTGCGTCTCACTTTATCAAATGAAGTTGGTGGAAGCTGTCAGGACCAGTTCATAGCTGTTGGCTTTAATTGCATTGGTTTCTTTAAGGCAGTGCTGCTAGGCCATTTGACTCTGCATTGGGAAAATAACTCGAATTGGCAAAAAAATTCTAAATAATTTATCTTCTGGAAAAGGCGAAGTGCCAGAGTGGGCACAGGTTTTTTTTTTTTTGTTTTGTTTTGTTTTTTTAATTTTTGTTGTTTGTTTTTCTTTTTTTTTTTTAATTTTAAGATCTTGAACTACCCCCCACCAACACATACATGCGCCACTTGTAGTCTTTGGGAAGCAGCAGCCTCAGATCCAGCACCAAATGCTATCGCATACCGACAGTGCAATCTCCAGGAGACAAAAGGACAATGGAAGTGTGTGTTTTGTTCTTTGAATGCTGATTTCTCTCAGTGCTCCCTGAGTGTTTGTGCTGATTATGGAGTTGCTAAGTGGCATGATTTAAGTTTAAGCATGACATTCCGATGCTCTACCTGCAGTCTGTTTTACACCTCTCTAAGCAGCTGGAACGTGGTAGCGTTAGCATCACTTGGAAGGTTTCAGGGGACCCAGGGACTGTCTTGGGTGAGTCTGGCTGAGAACATGGAAGAGCAGAGTCTTGCGTGCCCACAGGTTTCAGGTTCGTTGCCGAATGCATGCTGCCGTGGAATCTAAATGACAGAGGACTTAGCGACAGACAGATAGGTTACATCTCAGACCTTAAACGCGACCACAAGCCAAGAATATCTTGGAAATGGTTCTTTCTTGTTCTTGCTTAAAGCTAGAATTGGCCAGCACTTCACAGCCTGTGTGCTGGGGTGAGGGATCCCTGTCAGTTTCGTGTGGGTTGTAGGTGTAGGTGTATCTGTATTCTGGTGTTTGGCCCTGGGGCCCTGGGAGCCCAAGATCAGAGGCCATCTCTAAGCCCTTGAGCCTTGTGGATATGATCATTGCTGAGTGCGGTGAGGAAGGCTTGTGAATATGGCTTTCACTTAGGGAACTCGGTACTCTCACCCCACCACAGAGTGAGCTGTTTGAAGATGGAAATGGAGTCGGGTTTGGTGGTGTCTGCTGCTAATTCCAGCTTTGTAGAGGCAGAGGCAGGAGGTTCAAGGGTAGCCTGGGCTATATAGGGAGACTGCGGTCAGGGGAGAACCAGGAGAAGAAAGGGGGAAGGGAAGGAAGAAGCTAAGCAGCTTAGTGGCAGACCCTGAGCCAGGGTCAGGTACACAGCTTGCCATCTTGAGTGCTGGGGACTCTGAAGTGACCACATCAGAGCAGATTCAGGTCTCCCCTACATGGTGGCAAAAGTATACTAGCTGTAGGGTTAGTACTTTCACAGAGAGTGGGTTCAAGAGTTGGCTTGACAGCAGAGCGGAAGGGAAAGTTTTAGAAGTAGTCATTGGGGGTTGGGAAAAGAGCTGTGAGAGCACCCTATTGGAAGTGAAGCAGAGATGAGTGGGAACTTGCTAAAGAGGGAGTGGGAGCGGGAAGTGCTGCTGCAAGCCAGAGGATGAAGAGAGAAAAGTGTGGGCCTGGCGTGGAAGTTCTTGGGACTCTAAAGTCTGAGACTGCATAGTCGAGGTGGGTTTGAAAGCAAATGCTGAGGAGTAGTGGGTACAGGAGAACATTCTAGACACAGAGGCTGTCACCTGTCCTCTCAAGGAGACCACTGTGAGGGTGGCATCTTTTCAACATGATCCAGGGACACTAGCATGTGGAAGGGACACCTGAAAAACCAGCCAGAGAGAGGAATAAGCACAACTGTCTTAGGTGGACTCCAGAGAAGAGGGGCAGTGAAGTTGGAACCCAAGGCAAATCCCTGGCTTTGCATGGGCCAAGAAGAGCTGGGGAGGTCCAGGCAGGATTTGTGTGGTCCCAGTAGTCCTCTCAGCCTTTGGAACCCTAGAATGTCTCCCACAGTCCCCAGACACTGTAGGGAGAAGTGTTCTATGTGTCTTTTTTTCTTCTATGCATGTTTAAAGTTGTTGAATGTTATCTAATGTCTGAACCAGTAGAATTAACTTACCTCCCTGATGTCTGTTTTTATGTCATGTGTGTGTGTGTGTGTGTGTTAGGTTTTCTGCCCCCAAAGCTGCAGGGATCCCCTGTCTTCACCGCTCCAGGACTGGCATTACAGATGTGTATCACACCTGGCTTTTTACATGAGTGCTAGGAATCAAACTCAGGTCTTCATGATTGCATAGCAGGTACTCAGCTTATGGAGCCATCTCATCAGCTCCCTTGGGTGAGTTTTTGAAAGATTATTTAAAAAGAAAAAAGTGTTTGTGGTGCTGGGTGTCAAACCCAAGGCTTTGTGTGTGCCCCACCACTGAGCCACATGCCCAGCCCATATGTGCATTGTGGAACCCTTCTCTTTTCTGTCTGTGTTCTTGAAGAAGGCATCAGTGATTTGTTACCAATGATTACATGTATGATCTAAGTACTGTTTCTGTACCCGGTACCCTTCCCATCCCACTCCAACTCCCAGTTGAAAATAACTTACATGGAGAAAAATACTGGGTTTAAGTTTTGGAACCAGCCCTCCTTCGAACCCTGCCTCCATAGGCAAGTTTCTTCACTACTTTGACCCTCACTTTCCACCTCAGGGAAATGGGAAGAATGCCTCTCTTGTAGGATTATCATCAGTATAAAAATTAGCTTTAAAATGCAAGCACCCAGTTAATACATACATGTTTCTACTGCTGTCCGGGACCACAGTAGCTCCCAGGGGACTCTCCAGATCCAGTCTAATAAGCTGAATCTGAGTCTGTACTTTCCATATTCCTAGTAGACTCTGATGAGTGGGAAGTCCTAGTGTGTAAGGGTGTTAGCACACAACATACGGCAGCCTGGCTTCTCAGCGAGCACTGAGGCAAAGGTCATGGCAGTGAAAAGAGTGAGTTAGCGCTGGGCTTGCGGATGTGGGAGGCATCAGCAATGGAGGATGGGGATAGTGTGGGCATGCAGTGGAAGCTGCCAGCCTGGTTTTGTGTTTAATCCACTAAATTTGGCACATAGGAGGGATGACATCATGTCTTTCCATGGAATGAGGTTAGAAGGATGGGGGACCAAGGACTCGAGGGAGCCGCTGAGAACATCACAGGGAAGGTTGGCCAAGGAGATCAAATAGAACAGTCAGGTGAATGAGACTTCAGAGCTTGATGACTCGTTGGGGGATCTGAGGGTCCCCAATCTAGACTCTCCATCACAGAAATCTGTGGTCCAGAATCTAGACT
>JAQHUG010000191.1:2159341-2249073 GCA_028555095.1 Dicrostonyx torquatus | reverse complement strand
GTCTGTGGTCCAGAATCTAGACTCTCCATCACAGAAGTCTGTGGTCCAGAATCTAGACTCTCCATCACAGAAGTCTGTGGTCCAGAATCTAGACTTTCCATCACAGAAGTCTGTGGGTTGATAGATGGAGCAGCCAGTTATCAAGTAAGCATATTATCAGACTTTCTGCTGTTTTTGTCAGCTTAGCTCTAATATCAGAGTAGGGTGGCCCTTGGGTACATAGGCAAGAGCCATACAACTTTTTAGAAGTCTCAATTCCGGTGTGGTAGAGACAGTGGTGAAAACTGGTGACTGTGATAAGTTAGGCTGGGGAGCAACCAGTATAAGGATTCTTTAGGAAATCCCTTCTATCCTTCTCTACAGTGTTTAGCGTGTACCAGGCATTACACATTCCATGTATTGATTTGTAACCACACCAGATTGGTCCTGTTACTAACCCCACCCAATAGGTAAGGGAAGTGAGACACAGTGAAATAAAATGATTAGGGTCACACTGTCAGTGGCATAGCCACCTAAACAAACTCATACATCCTTCAAATGGATCTCTGCACATGGAGTTGATACAAAGTCATTAACACATGCTAACAGTCCTCTCGCTGTCTTCTAAAGACCCAAGGCTTAGATCCTGCCTCCATTCCTTCTCCTCACTAGTTTCTTGACCTTGAACAAATTGCTAAGCAAGTAGCTTTTATCCCTGGTAAAAGGGATTAGTTTAGCTGGTCCTGAAGGGCTCCCCTTCCATCCCCAGCCTTGGTTGAGCATGCTGACTCCTGCTGTTGGCCATATGGGCCTTTTGGTTGCCCCTAGCGTTGCTGGCCTGTTGCCATCTTCCCCAGCACTGCTCGATTCTGCAGCCCATGCCTGGGTGTTGTTTCTCACTTGCCTGGCCTGGCCTGGTCACTGGTTGGTGCCACCAAAGGCTCTGGATATTGTCCACTGTTCTGTCCGTCTTGCCACAACTGCTCCTCATCACAACCCATTTCCTGTGCTATGAAATGGGATCTCCTTTTAGGTTCTCTAGGGTTCTGGGGTTCTCATCCCTAGGTTACCTGGGCTTCCAGACAACAATACAAAAGTGATAATACCCATATAACATTTGAAAGTGGCTAGCTGTTAATTATATTACCACCTTTATCAACAAATAAAGTAATTGTGTAAGTTTTGATTGAGGATATAAGTTGGGATTATGTGATTAAGTTTCAACTGTCCAAATGTAACTTGTGTTTTCTTCTACCTTTATCCTATGGGTCTCCTACAGGGCCTGATTGATGGCTCTGCCCTACAGGAATGTGCTTGTCTTGTGCAGGATTACCCAGCTGGTGCCCTCTCCTTGTTTATCTCCCTGTCCCCTCTCTCCTTTTCTGCTCTCTGCTTCCCTCCTCCCTCCTCCCCATGCTGGTTTCAAATGCATGGTGTCCCTCCTTCAACCTCCTAAGGCTGGCAAGCATGTGTCACCACATCCAGCACAGCAAGAAAGGATGCAGGTATTTAGATGTGTCTCAACACTGATACTGTTCTGCATTTGATACCCATCCTGAAGGGGTAGGAGAGCTCAGATTCTGACATCCCCTCCCCCATATGAGCCTTAACTGGCTTAATGTGTCCTGATGTTTCTGGGGGTTTTTCTTCTCCTTTGGTCTGAGAAGGGAAAGTTCAAGATTATTGTTGGGTGCCATCCCACTGAGGGATGGATGCATCCTAGAAAGCTTTCGTACTGGTAGCATCCTGTGCCCCTGGCCTATGACTTGATGCATCTTGGCTGATGCCCAGTCCTCCCTGGCTGCTTCGAGGTACAACTAAGTCCAACAATGCTATCTCCCTTGTCTTGTGTGCTGATATTGACTAAGAGAGAGAACTCTTTAGGAGTGAATTCTGTGTGCTAATAGCTTGCTACTTTGCCCTACTCTAGAGGTGTTGGGGTCGACCCTGCTTTCTAAATACATTGTCTCCCAGGATGACCAGAGGCAACACGGAACTTGGTGTTGGTCCAGGGTGTTGCCTCTTAGCTTGTATGCAATGAGGAGCTACAAAAAAAAAAAAAAGCACTTGGCACAGCGATTCATTTTTCCATTTTCTGAAAGCTGGCACATCCAAATGTTTTTTATTTATTAGAAGACATTACAGTCTGTCATCCTTGACTGAGAAATCCATACAGTAAATCCAAGTTAAGATGATGCTGCCTGACCCAGGGCTGGGTACATGCGGACACTTTGTCATATTAGTCAGTGGGCATGGCTGTGGAACAAATGATTTGTGCCTGACTTTTAGTCTCCAGCAATACAAGGCATCCCTGCTTTCCCTCAGCAGTGCCGGGGAATATTTACCATGTTCCTGACACCGTGATACATTACAAAGGAATTAAATGCAGTCCCAAGAAGAAATGGAGCCAGTCGTACTGAACAGGGATGGATCCTTGGTGCTTTCAAGGATCTGGGTGAATCAGTTATTAGATGGCTGTGCCCATAGTTAAAAGGGCATGGCCGGTGCCAGGAGCAGTTACGGAACAGTGTCACAAAGCAGGTGGACCACAGGGAGGAGATGAATGTGTCCAGCTTGACATCCCATTTAGGGATTAGCTGACTTAAGCCGAGAAAGTAAGAGACCTCAGGGCTGTGGATATTAAATTCTGGGAAGGGGAGTGGGTGGCAAGGATGACTATGTGCAAAGTCACCCTGAAAGGTGTTGGCAGCATCGCCAGCGCCCACAGAGCATCCTGAGCCACATGCACACGGCATGTGAAGTCTTCCGGGGCTTCCAGGGAGCATGCCTGTTAAATGAAGGTGATAAGTCAGGCATAAGCCTATTTTTGGCTGTTTCTTACGAGGAAAGCAGCTCACCAAATGATTACTGCTGTTCCCCTTATGTCATTTAACACAGCATTTCTTTAGAGGACAGTCACCTGAGGAGAGGATGGTTGGGATGTTAGCTGGTTTTCTACGGAAACAAGGTTTATGTAGTCATGTGGCTTTGTCGGAGTCCCACTTTAATAACTATTTATCCCACAAATAGGTTCATCTGAAACATCAGTATGAGTCCCAGAAAATGCAGTGTGGTGCCTGGTGCATAAGTAATTCCTCTCTTTGGGCATCTCTGGAGGGCCACAGAGGCAGGCAGGCTTCCTGTTCATCTAAGTGTGTAGTGACATGAGTCTTTGTATTTCCTTATATGCTTTGAAAGTACCACTGGTTTATGTGTCTATTATCTAGTATTCATGTAGTACACACACGTATACACACAGGCGCACACCATATGTGAAACCGTGCTCATGTGGTTTCCCCAATCCCCCTCACCCCCCCAAGACGGAGGGTTTCTCTGTGGCTATCTTGGAACTCACTCTGTAGACCAGGCTTGCCCTGAACTCAGAGAGATCCACCTACCTCTGCCTGGTCCTGTGGTTCTTAACAGAGGCTGTCCCTGTCTGTCTCTCTGTTTTTGTTTTTGTACTGGAAATTGAACCTTGAACTTCACCCATGCTAAGAAAGCACTCTATCAGCGAGCTGTATCCTTAGCCACCACTTTCCTGCCTTCTGATTTTGAGACAGGGTTTCCTTAAGTTACCCAGAATGGCTTCTAACTCACACTGTAGTCTAGGTAGACCTTGAACTGGGATCTTCCTGCCTCAGCCTCTTGAGTAGCTGAGATCACAGACACAGCTACTTTGGTGTCTTTTGTCTGTATGCTTGTCATCTGTTTTTGTTATTACTACTGACTGTATTTAGGAAAGGCTTGCTTGTGACTTCATTTCTAAAACAAAAGCTTGTAGAAGAGGAAAAATAGAGTATACTCATGGAAAAAAGCCCAACAAGCAGATAAGATCCCCCAGTACTATACATGCACACATGCACACTCGTGCACACAAATACGCTACCCACGAACGCATGCACAGTGAGAAAGCCTCTGTCCTTCTTGTGGATCGTCTCTGTTCTCTTCTTGGCAGCTTGTGTGTAAGACACAGCACTCTTAGATTCTCAGTATTGTCCCTTCACTGTCCCCACCCCTTCCTCCCTTTGTGGGGTTGATGTGGACTCTCCCATTCCACACAGTGTCTGTTCCTCATACTCCCAAGCCTCATCCTGATGTCCACAGTGGAGAGACCAGACTTCCTTTGCCCCAGTGCTCGCTTCCAGCACCTTGTGGCTGGGCTGGTCCCCACCACAGACCGGCTGATTGTCACCACTGTTGCAGCCATCCTCCAGCTCCAAGCCACGTCTCAGGGTAGGGCAGTGAGGCTGCTGCCTGGAGCCTGTGCCACGTCTCACTGTCTGCCTCATTCAAACCCATGATTTATTATCTACCCTGTGCCAGTCATTATTCTAGAACCTGGGGCACATAAGGACATGCATAGTCTCTTGACTCCTTAACTGACAGGTTTGGCATCCATGGAAGGAGAGGTGACATTGGAGAAATGTCCAGGGATTGTTAAAGGCTGAAAGTTAAGAAACAGCTAAGGAATTTGGGGAGCATTCTGCTACTTCAGGTAGAGGTGCTTTTGCAGAAAGTAGGTGTGTAGACAAATTTTTGTTTGGGCCACCAGCTCACACACACAAAAAAAATGTCCCTGGAGACTTCTTATTAATTATGAAAGCTCGGTCTTAGCTT
Organism: Dicrostonyx torquatus; assembly: GCA_028555095.1. Lineage (NCBI taxonomy): Eukaryota > Metazoa > Chordata > Mammalia > Rodentia > Cricetidae > Dicrostonyx > Dicrostonyx torquatus. The sequence goes on along the minus strand of JAQHUG010000191.1, from coordinate 2,244,474 downwards.
AGACTTGTTTCTAACTAGCTCTTATAACTTAACCCATTTCTGTTCTCTGGCTCAAGGCTTCTACCTCTCCTGCATGTCCTGCTTCCTTTCCATCTCCTCTGGCCTGTCTCCCCTGCCTAAATTCTCTCTGTCCAGAAGTCCTGCCTTCTCTCTTCCTGCCTAGCTATTGGCCATTCAGCTCTTTTTTAAACCAATCATGGTGACACATCTTTGCATAGCATAAAGTACTTTCCCACAACACAGATGTGCTTCTTTGCCCATTTGTGTCACAACTGGGGTCACCTCTACATCTGTCCATGCCTTTCTAAAGGCTTCAGTGGCATCTCCTTAGATCCTTTCATTAAGGCTCTGAAGCACCCAGGTATTGGCTGTTACCATCTCAGAGACGAGCACTATGACGTGATAGTGAGTTGGTGTGGAGAACATTGAGACTGGCAGGATGTCACTTGCGGTGGTGCCTGTGTCATACTTGCTCCAGACATGTGCCCTTCACTTTCTGTGATGAGCTTAGCCAAGAGCTCGGTTGAAAATGTCTTAGTGGGAGTCTGTTTCTAAAATGAATGAGATTAAGTACTCCTGTGAACCTATCTGGATGAGGAACCAAAGGTCCAATATGCCTTTGAAATTCCGGGAACTTGTGGAGAGAGGCGTGACCACAGTTCCTGTATCACCAAGCTGGGCTGGGATGTGGTGTTTCTGTCCCTCTAGGTCTCAGCGAGGGTGACAGACTACTTCAAGCCTGGAATGCTAATGGGTGGACTGGCCCTCTGCAGCCACTTCTGAACTCTTCCTGGGTGGGCACTGAGGCTTCAGCAATGTGCACTTATTTGAGCTCATTAAGTCATGATATTCAGTAGGTTTTGTCTGGCCCGGAAGAGGTGGGATTTCCAAGCAGATGAAGGAATGTGGGGAAAGAAATACCCTGATTTATAAGTACTTCTTAGTTTTGTGTGTGTGTGTGTGTGTGTGTGTGTTGTTTTTTTGAGACAAGTGTCCCTATGTAGCCCAGGCTGGTCCTGAACACATTAATATATCCCAGACTGTCCATGAATTTATGATCCTTCTGTCCCAACCTCCTGAGGGCTGGGATTCCAGGTGTGTCTCATCCCACCTGCTCCTGCATGTTGACTTTGAAGAGGAGAAGCTTGTGGCTGAATGGGCAGCTGTATACTGCATGCAGCCAAGAAGAGCCAGGCAAGTGGCCCAACACAAAAATCATAAACTAACGTAAAACAGAATAGATTTTTATTTTGAATTTGTTTATTTATTCATAATTTGGTCACATGGTTTCTGAGCTTAGGCTTTATTGAGATCATCATTCTCTGTCCAAAAGTTGGGCATGCCTAGATGTAGGATCTTTACCGGGAAATGGCTAAAGCTGGAAAATGTCGTATGATTGAGAAGAGATCCACACATCACCTGGAATGCTCTAGTTCCCTTTGTCCTTTAATTACTTCATGCTTTTTCTTCTTCTTTCTTCTTTATTTTTTTATTTTTTATTTTTTGGTTTTTCAAGACAGGGTTTCTCTGTATAACAGCCTTGACTGTCCTGGAACTCACTCTATAGACCAGGCTAGACTCGAACTCACAGAGATCCATCTGCCTCCACCTCCCGAGAGCTGGGATTATTGCAGGATCCCTATGCCCATGGTTGTGCAGTGTACCACTGCCCCATTCATCGACCAACAGGGGTCCTATCAATTTATATGTGTCTATATGCAGTCGGTGTGCAGTGAAGGGTTGTGAATGCAAGGCCTTTTCATTCCTATCTCATTGATGTAGTCTTTTCTTTAAAAGACATGCAGACAAATGCAGACACTTTCCATTGAATTCCTTGCAGCCACACGCAGCTCTTCACTGAGCCGCATCAGGGAAGCTGGCATGGACCCCACACCACCCACAGTACCTGGCCAAGTCTCTGAACCTCAAGAACAGGTTCTAGATCTTGCGGGGGAGGAGGGACAGGTTTTAGAAATAGTAAGGCAGAAAGATAAATATAGTATGTAATCACTCATAAATGGGTTTTAGACATAAAGCAAAGAAAAAGCAGCCTACAATTCACAACAAAAAGGACCCTAAGAGAGACATACATAGATCATATGTACATGGGAAGTAAAAAAAGACAAGGTCTCCTGAGTAAATTGGGATTGTGGGGGTAGGCAAGAGTAGAAGGAGTGTGGGGAGGAGGGGAGGGGAGCGGAGAAAAATATATAGCTCAATAAGAACAAAAACAAAAAAATAAAATGGGCACAGTAATACCTCCAAAAATATAGTAAGACAAAAAAGCTAACCAAATAGTGAATGGGGGAGTCTTGCCCCAGAATCAGCTCAGGTGTCTTTCATGCTCATTTGTGAGTTCAAGCTCGGTGCTCTCCTGTCCTCTTCAAACACGCAGCTCAGAGGAGGACCAGGTGTTCACACAGAGCTTGGCAGGTGAAGCTGGCCAGTTTGTACATGGAGAGGATTGAGAACGGCTGAGTAGTGAGGGATGCTAGGCTTGCCCGGGCCTCTAGCAGCTGTTAATTTTGTAGAATGTGCTGAACTAATCCTTGTGTGGGTAGATGGTGCTTCAGCCTTTTCTGTCTGTGGTCCATGGGCAGAACATCATTTTAAATCATTCTTGTGTTTATTGGGTTATTCTGTTTAGCCAACGGTACAGATTGCCTCGAAGTGGTTTTTTTTTTTTCCATCTCTCTCTTTCTCCCTCCCTCTCTCTTTGTAAAAGTTATCATTTGATCATATGACTTTTTGGAACCTCAGTTGCCTTATTTAGTTCTCTCCAGGGGGATATGAAATCATGTGAGCACAGTCTGCGAACTGTAGGGAGCAGTGCCTTGTCAGGTGGTTCTGCGTCCTTAAGGGTGCGGATGTCTACTCAACTCTTGGTTAAGTTCCAGCAGGGAAGTGGCGCCACTGTGAATATTATGGGATAGGAGTTAGAGTTCACACAACTATGGAAAGAGCTAGAGTCTGAAAGGGGAGTTGGAAGGTCAGGTACTGGTCACTGTGAGGACCACCAGAGCAGAAGGCCTGAAACTTCCCTCTTACCACCCAAATCTCACACGCTCTGTCTTGTCTAACTCTAACCTGGAGTTACAGAGAGAAGAGGATTCTGGAAAATGTAGTTTGGGCTTAGTCAAGTTGACACAATCCAAACCCCACAGTTTCATAATGTAGTGTTAAAGACTTACATGGCTTCGGCCTGCCACAGCCTCTCCAAGACCCCCAGAGCTGGAAGCACTGTCAGGCTGAGTTCCGCCAGCTCATGGTCCAGTCCGTGAGATGTGGCCTGAGAGTTTGCGCTGCATCCTTGACACTCTTCCTTCCCACTGTTGTCTGTGATGCAGAAGGTAATGGTTACCCAGGTAGTGGGAGCATTGCCTGTAAAAAACCCGTTCTAGTTCAGGTGGCTACAGAAAGTCTCCTGACAGCCACTTCTTTTCCCTCTGTGACCCAGGAAATGTAGTCTGAAGGCTCAGAGATTTCTAGACATAAAGGACCAAAGAGGACAGTAGACCTGGGAACAGTCATACACTCCCTGACCACCTGTGTGCCTCCCTGTGGCTTGTTAGTTACACCGCCCGTTCCAGCTGCCTACTGGACATTTCAGTCTGTCGGAACCTCACCGGCTTTCTAGTGTTTCCTTTGGGAAATGTTTTTTACTGGCTATTAGCTTGACTTCTCAGCACAGTCTTTGAGCACAGCCAAGAGCTGCTGCCTCTGATCATCCCCCTGGCTTTGACCCTCCTTTTACTTCCTTGTTTCTCATAGAGGGAAGGACCTGGTGCAATGCATGGCTACCACATCTGCTCTGGGCACACACTCTACACATTGCTCTTTGTTCAGGCCACTACCCTTATCTTATTTTATTATGTTATGCATAATATATAATATAACCTTATATTATTCCATGTCTCTGTTCAGCCTTCCCATTCCTCAAAGGTCCAGTGGGAATAATGACTCTGCCCGAAGTCTCCTTCACCAAACCTTGTGGACTGGAATGCTCTTGGTCTTGTTTTGTTTTCACCCTCACAGCACTTGTTAGCACTCCCCTTTATTATTCTGCATACCCCTTAAGACTCCAGCACACCTCATGTGCCTTTGGCCTGGCACAGCGCTCTCTTGCACTGTGGTTGTTTATTGAATTAATAATGGATATGTGTCTAGTGTATCTTAGTGAGAACATTGGTCATTTTTGTTGTTGCCACCCAATGCCAACAAGAAGCAATTTAGAAAGAGGAGGGGCTTTGGCTCTCAGATTCAGCTGATGTGTCCATGATGGAGGTGCCAGATGGTTCATTGGCAGGAGTGTGCATCCTGCGTTCTTCACCGTCTCATTTCTCAGTGGAACAAGAGGCAAAGAGCAGATAGGAAGTAGAGCCAGACTATACTTCCAGCTAGGCTCCACCACTTAAAGATTCCACAACCTTCCAAAAAAAAAAAAACCACCCTTGTGTTTAAACATACGACCATACAGGAGACATTGCGTGTTCAAACCACAGCAGTGAGGTATTAGCTGAACTTTCTGTTTTTTAAAGGTCCGTTCTAGTAGAACCATATTTGCTTTGGGATGGCATTTTTGAAGTACTGGCCATGTGTGACTTTATTTCGCATTCCCTGCCGGCCGTAACTTGTTTAATGTGTACATTGCAGCATTCCCATCACTTAGGGACTGTCGCGATGAACACTGGCATGCTCCTCCATGCCAGGTCTCCCAGAGGCAGACTGGAGGGAGACAAAGGATTTTCATTTGTTGAGGCAGGAACTCCAGCAGAGGCATTCACTGAAAGGTTTGTAAGTTTGTGCTTCTGTGTGTGCCCGTGTCTAGCTCACACGAGCGCTGGGCCATCCTTGGAGGAGCAGTTTCAGTGTCTTTGGCAACCAAAGCACATGAGCTGCTTATTTCAGGGCTCAGCCTCGCCTGCGCCGCTGTCATCGTAGCCGCTGATAGGCATCTTACAAATGGCTCCAATCTGAAAGCCAGATGATAAAAATTTGAGCAATAATAGGAACAGATTGCAAGAATGCTTTGTAGTTGGGCCACACTCTGCAGGTCTTGATTTAGAATAATGTTGATGATAACCTGAGAAATAAAATTATTTCCCGTGGCTATCAGGGGGAGGTGGGAAGGAATCGATAAATAAAGCGTGGTCTTTATTGTCTCATCTCTCTTAGGTTACCGCAGAACTCACTGCCGCACACATTGCAGGTGTAGTTGTTTACCTTGAAAGCCTCGCCTGGCATTTCCTGCCTTTCCTAGCTGTTCCAGATACAGAAACCTGAAGGCATCTAATTACTTTGTTGAGTATTCGAAAGGGAGGGAAATGGTAGTCTGTTAACTGGCTGCTGCTGAGATGCCAGCCTGGGGCTTCCAGGCACCCTTCTGAGATAAAGCTTGCATTACCTTTCCTGTGTGTGTGTGTGTTGGGGTTGGCATCACTTCCAAAACTGAAAATGAACATATGTGTGTGGGGGGGGGAAATGTAAAGAAATTGAAATTATTTTTTTAAGATTTTTAAAAAATTATTGATGTGTATGTGTATGCAGACATTTGTGTGAGTGCCCCAGGAGCCCAGAAGAAGGTGTCAGATGCCCTGGAGCTAGAGTTACAGGTGTTTGTGAGCTGCCCACTGTGGGTATTGGGAGCCAAACTTCAGTCCTGTAAAAGTGGCAACCAATGAGCCATCCTGCCAACCCCCTGGAATTGTTTTAGCAAGATTCCTTTTCATTTCTGACCTACCTACTTATTGGAACTCTCCTCTCTTTGTCACAACACATTTTTCTGTTGCCTACCTGCTTCATATTGCCATTGAGGAATGTGAAATATTTCAGAAGGGATTTCTAGCTGTTTCTCTCCTTCCCTCAGAGCAGGCAGAACCATCCTAGCTGGGGTGGGGGCGGAGGTGGGAGAGTAATGCATTCCTCACTCAATTGTCCAGGCTGGTTCTCCTGCGGTCATCCAGCTTCCTTCTAGTCTGTGGCAGGCTGGGAACACCTGTCTCCTGGGTGTTTTCTGGACTGGAATCCCCTGAACAGTACCCAGCTTAGAGCATGGCATATCAGAGACACACGGTGTGTTCTTAATCAGACAGCAGTATTGCAAAGTAAATACATGCCTGATGCTCCGGTGACTTTAGGCGGAGGTTTGGATATTTTTCTATCCTACTCCCCCCCACCTTTTTGGTTGTCAGAGATAGGATCTCATGTAGCCCAGGTTGGCTTCTAATCTTTCCGTCTTCACAAGTGCTGTGATTTCCGAGACTTGCACCACTGCCCCAGGCTCAGCCATTTATCTTTGTGATTACCCTAGAAATTAAGACATAGATTATTACACATTTAACCAGCAACCGTTTCATCCACATTTACCTGCGGCTGAATTAATGCAGAAAAGTTGAAATTGGCTAAGTTTTTTTCTTTATTTTGCTTAAATATGTATAAAACATTTAATTAAGTATACCCTTTGTTTAATTAAAATTAAAAACAATAAGCTGTGTCCATTGTTGACTCCTCTGTGTCTATTAGTGAGCTTTAAAAAAAACCTATTACATTTTCAGTTATTTTGTGTGGTATGTGTGTGATCCCACTAGGTCAGAGATAACCTACTGAAGTCAGTCTCTGGATCTGACTCAGGGCATCAGGATCTGTGACACGGTCTTTACTCCTGAGCTGTGAGCACCCCACCCCTCCTATCACTTTGTATGTTGTGGCTTTCATTTATTTTTATTAAGTATATAGATTAAAATCCAAATGATGTCACTGATATTATTTGGTCGCCTCCTGTAAGTGCCACCCACAGAATCTCTGTCTCTCATTGCTCCTTGTGTTTTCATGGTTTCAAGATGAACTAGCTGTTTCTGTCTGAAGAAATCCATTTAGTGTTTCTTTTTTTTTTTAAATTTATTTACTTATTATGTATACAATGTTCTGCCTGCAGGCCAGAAGAGGGAGTCAGATCTCATTACAGATGGCTGTGAGCCACCATGTGGTTACTGGGAATTGAACTCAGGACCTCTGGAAGAGCAGTCAGTGCTCTTAACCTCTGAGCCATCTCTCCAGCCCCATTTAGTGTTTCTTTTAGATGCCAATTGATTATCTTTTTCCTTGTTGTGAATTGGTTGAAAGCATATTTATTTTGCTTCCACTTAAAAGTATATCTCCACACACACCTTTTTACTGCGTGTGGGATTCTAGGTTGGCAGTTACTTTTTAGGGCCGCCATTCCATGGTTATCCGAGAATCGTTTCTGGTGAGTGTCAGGTATCAGTTGTGCTGTGGCTCCCTTTTCTGCCTCCCAGCACTCTCCTGTTTGTGATCTAGAACGGAGCTTGCTTTTGCAGCAGAGTGTTGTTCAGTTTAAGAAAAAAAAATCTTAGCCATTACCTCTTAAAGTATTTCTTCTCTCTTACACTTTTTGAGACTCTATTACACATATTTGTAACCTTTTATACTGTGCCCATGTATTTCACATCCTCCTTTTTGTTTGTTTTGCTTTGCTTCCCCTCCCTCCCTCCCTTCCTTCCTTCCTTCCTTCCTTCATTCCTTTCTTTCTAGACAGCATTTCTGTGTTGCTCTGTCCCTTTGTAGACCAGGCTGGCCTCTGAGTATTGGGATTAAAAGTATGTGCCACCACCACCAGCCTTTGTATGTTTTTTTAATCTTTTTTACACCCTGGAGTTCAGGTAGTTTTTTTTTATATTGATTCCTTTTATGCTACCGCTAAACTGCTATCAGAACCACTTAGTGAATTCTTTAATTAGTTACTGTAGTTTTTTACTTCTTGAATTTAAATTTCCATTTTAATGGATCCTAGTTTAGTAGGTAAAATCCTGCTTGTTGCTTCTTTAATAAGTCCTGGTTTTTTGTCTGTGTCTGCATCAGTATCTCCATCCCTTCAGCTCTGTCTCTAGTGTGTGCTTTTTCCCTTTTATTTTTAGCCATTTGGTTCTGTCATCTCATTTCTTAAACTTTCCTTTATTCCTATCTCTAGTCATGCATGTGTATGTATGTTTGTGTGGGTATGCACAGGTTTATGCAAGTGCCCTCAGAGGCTACAAGGAGGGGTCAGATCTCCCAGAGCTGGTCTTACAGGTGGTTGTGAGCTTCCCAAAGTGGATGCTGGAAACTAAACTCTGCTCCAGGATCAGTAATGTCCTTATCTGCCAGGCCATCTCTCCAGCTCATTTTAATTTAATCTTTGTGGTAGTAGGGGTTGATCCCAGGGGCCTTTCACTTACCAGGCAGGCCATCTCTCATGGAGCCGTATCTCCAGCCCTAACTCTAGCGTTGTGACTGTCCCATAAGCCGCAGTTGAACATGGAGAAGCCATTCAGTTCCTAGATGAGCTCATGTGCTCAAGAAGGTACTCTTTTCCCCTGGTGTACCAGTAGAGCAAGAAGCTTCCCTTTCTCCAGTGAGCAGCGCAAATGCTGTTGTCTAGACTTCAGTCTTGCCGGCTCGAGTTCCGTTTTCAGCTTTTCTTTTGATCCAAGAGCATGGTCCTTCCAGGCTAAAAGTCAAAAGATTTGCCTACCTGGCTTTGTGGATTCAGAATTGCAGTTTTGGTATCCTCACCTTGTTAGTTGGTTTTTTAAAAAAACACTGCTCAACTTGTTGCTTAAGCAGGGTTTTTCTCTGTTGCCCAGACTGACCTAGAATTCGCTATGCTTGGCCTCAAACTCTTGGGAATCTTGCTACTTCAGCCCTGTAAGTGCTGGGCTCACACTGAAGTTTAACTCATTGGTTTCCTTTTGTGCTTAGCCTCTCAGCCACGTACCCTGCCCTCGGATAGGATCTGTCTTCTAAGATACCCATTGTGTAGGAGGAGAAGCCCTGGATGATGCTAGGGCCACTTCTTGACTGCTTCACCCCCAAGTAGAATCTTGGCTCTTCCCATTAGCTCTCTGTGTGTTCCTGAACTTGCGAGTTATTTCTTGGCCCCATGAGGTGTTTGAAGCTCTGTGCTTAGACATACATTTTATGGCCTCAACCTCTTGAGAATTGGCATGTTTCTAAAGAGCAGAAGCATGGAGCATCATTCCGTGATGGTGATTCATCCCTCAGGAGGCATTGATCTAGGCTGTTCCAGTTTAAGACCATCCACCGTCTATACCAGAAACAGTACCCTACAAGGGCAGATCTGAGTTACCCACTTTTTAGATTTATGCCTACTTACCCCTCCCCCAAATATTTGAGGCAGCTTACAATGAAATACACACACAAATGCAAAGAGAACTTTGAAATAAGATAAAAAGCTAAACTTACTAGGCAACATGGGAAGTAAAAAGGAAGGAGATAATTATTTGAAATTTAAGCTAAATGATTTTCGCAGTTGAATGTCATATTTAATACTGATGTTCTTTGAAGTCAGGGTACAAAAAGAAACATGAATTTTATATTTGGGGGAGGGGGAAGAGGGCTTGCAAGTTGGAATAATGACAGATGAAGTTTGCAGTGGTTGTATTAAATGATTTTTTTCCTATAGATTTAAGAAAAAACTTTAAATGAAACTGTTGACTCCAATTGCAGCAGGACCTAGGAGAATGGCGCCTGAAAATGAGACAGACTAACAGCTCATGCAGTAGCTAATTCATTCAGCGCATCAGACAATTTATATTCTGAGGGCCAAGAAGAATCCCATGAATAAAGTGTGCAGTCACAAGGACAAGCCACTTGTGACAAAAATGTCTTTTTGTAGAGTCATATAATTAATAGCAAGCAATAACAAGTAATCTGAAGTAAACTCATTTCTGTTTGCTACACCCGGGAGAAGCATGAAAACACATTCCAAGAACATGTCCGTGTTTTAGAGAAACTGAGGTACCAAGACCCATGTCTCGTTTTCTTGGCGTTTTTTCACAAGCACTCAGAATTCCCTTCTTGGACCCTGTTCCACAAAGAACCAAGGACAATGGCTGCAGAGGCTGGAGGGTTGTGCCCCTCACCTCAGAGGGGCTAAGCTGAGCAGATTGTCTGTCACAGCAAGTGCAGGCTCTTCGGCATGGGGACTGGAGCTTTTTGGTGTAGAAGCCTTCTTCGCCCCCTCGAATAAAATGTCCTTATAGCTGGAGGATTTCAAATGTTCTGAGACTATCATAAGTGGCCCAGAAGATCAGATAGCTATAAAGTTTGTGTTTTCTAGAATATGATGGTACTGTTGTCCTATAGATTTTGTTTGTTTGTTTTATTGTCATTCTGTTTGGGTGGTTTTTTAAACTGAATTTTAATGGATTTTTATCAGATTTTTGTAATGCAATGTAATAATATTCTCAATAGCCCTTTATTTCTTTGAGACAGTCTCTTCTGTAGTCTAGGCTTAGTGGTTGTGCGGCTGAGAATGGCCTTGAACTTCTGATCCTCTGCCTCCAGGCTGTTTATTCAGCTAATTCCCAGTAGTACTTCCCCCCCCACCTCTATACACACACACACACACACACACACACACACACACACACACACACACACACACACTCTCTCTCTCTCTCTCTCTCTCTCTCTCTCTCTCTCTCTCTCAAACTCACAGAGATCTGTCTGCCTCTGCCTCCTGGGTGCTAAGATTAAAGGCGTGCATAGTTCTTTTAAAGTTAGAAGAAAAATGGTTTCCAGTGGGAATGGCAACACAAGCATTTACTCCCAGAATTCAAGAGACTGAGGACAGTGAGTTTGAGGCGAGTCTGAAGTATAAAACAAACCAAACTTTAAATGGCTTTCATATAAATGTTTCTTTGACTGACCCTGGGAAACAAATGAAGCCTTCATTCTTGTTTTTTTTTTTTAATTCTTTTCCTTTAAATCATTGTTTACTACCGTGCATCCTCCCGCTTGTGTGTGGGCACATGTGCCTCGGCGTGCAGGTGGGGGTCAGAGAACACCCTGTAGAATGGATTTTCTCCTTCCACCTTTATATGCTGTTTGGAGGTAGAGCTAGGTGGCCAGACTGGCCATGGCCTCAGAGATCTGCCTGCCTCTGTCTCCCGGGTGCTGGGACTGAAAGCATGCTCTACCACCACTGCCCAGTATCAAAGACAGTTTTACATGGAGTTAAGGTAACCTTGTTTAGGGTCAGAAATGTGTAGGACTCTTAATTTGAAACACTGGTAGCACTTGGGAACTCTGAAGAAACTTGTCTTTTCCTCTTTCCCTCAGTTATCAGCTGTTACCAAAGGTTGTGACAAAAATTGGCAAATGTGGCTCTGCAGATATTCTTCTTGATTTGAGAAAAGCCATATGCTTTCCCTTTTACAAGTTATATTTATTTTTAAGTATCGTTGCCACTATTTAACAATATTAAGGGGAATCTGTACTAAATACCAGATTGCTGCTGGCAAATTGAAATTCTGCTACCAAAATCTTGAATCTTCCGTATGCTCGGATGAGAGGACACCCTGGTTCTTGCATGCATGACATTGCCCGGGTTTATAGGTTTTCAGATTAAAATTTGCTTTCAGGCATCTGCTGCTACAGTTTCCTTCCCCAGTGGCACTGTGACAAAGTTTCCATCCAGGTCCTTGCCCAGGTTGCAGTAAATTTGAGAAAGGAGTGTGTAAGTGGCCCTGGAGAGGGGGATGCCTCCCTGAGGAGAAGGCCGTACTGAAGCCTCCTCTGGGCAAGAGGATTGCTGGGAAGGCATGCTGCCTGGAGGAGACAGTGAAGCGGAGGGCATGGTGGTATGTCCAGAGGAGGGGAAGGTAGTTTTTGATAAGCATTGGTGGGGAAGGATGTTGTGGGGGAAGCTAGAGTGGTCGCTCGGGCCAGGTCAGGAAGAGTTGTGTGTGTGTTCCATGCGGTAGATACTGACCGGATAGCATGTGCACCAGGCGCTGCTAAGATACACAGTGCTCCTGCTGGGAGTACAAAGAGACAGAAATAAGAAGAACAGATGAGTGCATACAAGACACATTAGTGACCGCAGTTAAAAAGTTTTGGGGTGAATAAAAGCGGGAGAGACCATATTAGGGGATCAGGAAAGGTTGGTTAAAGAGCCAGCAGGGTACATGGCCTGAAGAGGTGTGCAGGGGCCCTGAGGTTGGGGCTGAGGAAGTGACTGTTTCTGAGTTCAGTGCTCAGAACCCATGTTAGGCAGCTCACAACTGCCCGATGCAGAGGGTTCTGCTGGGTCCATCCTCCACGGGTATCCCACATAAATGTGCACATGTACATATTTTCAAAAATTCGTTCTTAGAAGCCCTGAAGTTAGACTGTCTGTCACCTGTTTAAGGAAATCTTCAGAGTTAAGCACAGCTGAGTATCATGAAGGGAGAGGAACAGAATGCGGGGCTCAGGAAACAAGGATTTGGGATGAGATGAGAGAGTGACTGGAGAGTTTGGCGCTGAGGAAAATGTGTTTATGAAAGATCGGTTTGTAGTAGGTCAAACACCAAGAAACCAGGGAGAGAGATATTTTGATAATGGTGGTGAGAGGTAGCTACTGTGTGTGTGTGTGTGTGTGTGTGTGTGTGTGTGTGTGTGAGGGGGGTTACTGGGAAACAGTTTTGCCATATATGATAAGCAGCCATTGAAGAATTCTGGTCCATAGTACTGGAAAGATGGCCCAGTGGTTCAGAGCAATGGCTGCTCTTCCAGAGGCCCCAGGTTTGATCCCAGCACCTACATGGCAGCTCACCACGGTGTAACTCTTGATCCAGGGGCTCCACATGTTCTTCTGGCCTCCACAGACACCAGGCGAGCACATAGTGTATGGATACACATGTCGGCAAAATACTTGTACACATTACATGAAAATAAATAAATCTTGAAAAAGAATTCTGATCCATGGAATGCCACGTTTTGTGTGTTTAAAAAAAAAAAAACAGGGAACGTTCTGGTAGCCATGTGTAAGAAAGCTTGGAGAACTGAGATAAAGAGCTGGGTTCCTTTCCAAAAGTCCAGGCACTAGGAATAAAGATAGAAACCTCAGAAGGAAGGTAGGCTCAGGCCTAAGGGCCCTGGGAGCCAACTTTTTGCCAAGGGGTAGAAATAGGAAATATTTACCCATTTTGAAAATCTTTTGTGAGCCTTGCAAGGTGCCTGATTATGGTCAAGTTTATTCTAGAGGTGACCCACCTCAAACGTTATCTGAGACCCTCACTGCATGCGGGGTGCTGTTGTGAGTTCCTCGTACTGGTTCATCTGAACCTTCCCATGACTCAGGGGTGAGCGCTGGAGCAGAGTGGCGATCATGGTTCCATTGTTGTTTCTTGTTCTCCATGTGCAGTGTGTATGTGTATGCAGTGTGTGTATGCATACATAGTTTTGTGTGGGAGCTTCCATGTATTCAGGTGTGCATGCATATGTGTACCTGTGAATTTGGAGGCCATAGGTATATATTGAATGTCCTCCTCAATGGCTTTCCACATTTTTGGGGTTAAGGTCTCCAACCACATAGCGAGACAGAAGCTGACCAGCAAGCCCCAGGGATTCACTTGTGTCTATCCCAACCTCACCCACCCCCTAACACACTTACAGTTGTGCAAGCTTTTCATGTGGGCACTGGGGATCTGAATTCAGTTCCCCATGCTTGCATGGCGAGGGTTTTATTGACTGAGCCATCTCCCTCGGTACTATGGTTACCTCTCAGCAAATGCCACCATATCCTTCAAGTTCTCTTTTTGAGCCAGGATCTTGCAATGTCAAGGAGCTGCCAACTCCTAAATTCAAGTGATCCTTAACTTCTTGACTGTGTTATAAGCATAAGATACTTCATTTCATATTACTCATTTATTTATTTAGCTTTATTGTCAGTGTTAGGAGTGGAGCCCTGGCCCTCCCACATGCAAAGGTACTCTAGTGCTAAGCTACCTGCCAACCCCCAGCCCGACTTTATTTGATTTTTAAGGACAGTGATGCAATTTGGGGTTCAGCAGCCTCTCTTAGTTGGGAAGTTGTTTTGGGCCTTCCCTTAGCTCAGCTCAAACAGGAAGACAGTTGGTCCCTGTCATAGTTTTGTCATTGCTGTGAAGAGACACCATGACGACAGCAACTCTTATAAAGAAAACATTTAATTGAGGTGTCTCACAGTTTCAGGGGTTCATTCTATTATCATCATGATGGAGAGCATGATAGCATGCAGGCGGATGTGCTGGAGCAGACAACAGCAAGTCGACTGAGACACTCGGTGATATCCTGAACATGGGAAACCTCAAAGCCCCCCCACCCCCGTGACACACTTCCTCCAACAAGGTCATGCCCACTCCAACAAAACCATACCTTCTAATAGTGCCACTGCCTATGAGATTATGGGGGCAAATTATGTTTAAACTATCACAGTCCCCTTACGTGAACAGTGTCTCACACTGTCTCTGTCAATATTTCTCTTACACAGTTGCTTCTTTTTTCCTTTCCCAAAGGAGGTTAGAGAAAGCAAGAGTTAAGTTTTACAAAATGGCCCTCAACTTTTTTTTTCCCCGACCCTGACCCAAATTTATGCTAGGTTTTCGTCATCATCTGATTCACGCATACCTTTGTTTACCTAACAAAGTGCTGTATATAGCAATATTTATCCCCTACCAAGTGCATTGCACTTTAATCGCTTCTGTTCATTTAAAATTCTCTTTCTAAAAGCACACACAACCACTATAAATTCATTTTGGAATCCACTAATAGGCGGCCAGAGTTTGAGAACATGAATTACACCAGCAATAAACAAGCAGCCCTGGTGTGCTGGGTTCCTGGGAATGATGCCGCAGACCAGGTGGCTTAAACAACAGACCCTTTCTCCTACAAGCTAGAGGTCAAAGCAAGGTGGCCAGAGTCTGCTGTCTGAGGCCTGCCTCTCCTAGTCTGTGCTGGCTGGCTGCCAGTCTGTGGTGTTCTTAGTCCAGATGCATCACCTTGTTCTCTCCCTTCATCACTGTGTGCAGGATTCTCCCTGTGTGTCCAAATTAGCTCCCTTTTAAGGGTGCCAGTCACATTGGCTCAGAGGCTTACCCTATGCCATATGACCACATCACAGCTTGCCTGATGACATCTCCTGTGACCCTATTCCCAATTAAGGCTGTGTTCTGACATACTGAGTTTCGGAATTCAGCATATGAATTTTGCGTAAGGCACACAGATCAACTCATAACAGATGATAGAAATCCAATAGTGACAGTAGAAAGCCCCATTATATTGAACTGATATTACATAGACAACTCTCGGCTGAACGTTTTGTTTTATTAACTCATTGATAACCATCTTATTTTGTAATCAGGGAAAGCAAGCTAAGAGAGGTTTGATTCTGGTCTCCTTGTTTCATTGTTGCACCTGTTTGTAGAATATC
Source organism: Dicrostonyx torquatus (assembly GCA_028555095.1). Taxonomy (NCBI): domain Eukaryota; kingdom Metazoa; phylum Chordata; class Mammalia; order Rodentia; family Cricetidae; genus Dicrostonyx; species Dicrostonyx torquatus. The sequence goes on along the minus strand of JAQHUG010000191.1, from coordinate 2,229,218 downwards.
AAGATTGGTATAGTTAGTCATTTGGTCTAAATGGAAATGCAAAATCCAGGTCATAAACTCTACAAAATCGTGCTGAAGGGAAGTTCGTTGCAGTGAGACCTTCTAAAGGGACAGGCAGGTGTTGTTGCTGAGGATCCTGCCCCAGAGGTCTGTGGATCACAGGCTCCCCTGGCAGGTAATGTCAGCCAGCCGTTTGTTGGCTCTGTCCACTGAGTTCCTTTCCCACCACAAGCTGCTGTATTCCTGACAGCACCAGGCAGTCTCCCTCCCTCTGAGCTTCCCCATCAGCCTTCTGAATTTAGATCAGGGTGAAGAGTAGAGAGAAGGAAATGAGCCAGAAAATAGAAAATTAATACTTGGCGGAATTGTCATATTTTAAAAATAATTTATAACCAATGTCAGATAACAGGAGTTAAATCATTTTATCAGCAGGCTGCTCAAGGATTTGAGAATTGGCATCCGCCATTATAAATCAGGTCTTGGGGACGGTCTCTGGGGTGAAGGCTGGTGTGCGATGGGCAGAAACGTAAATACGTGCTGCTCTGTGTCCTTTCTCACAGAGCCTTTGCTCTCACTGCGGGAGAGCGGCATGGGAAACGGTAAGGCGGCTTCTCATATCTAGTCTGCCTGCCGGCCCTGGGAAACTGGTTGTGTGGAAGGCATTCATTTCAGGGTGCTACTTCCAACTCATAATTTCAGGAATGGCTTAATCCTCTTCTGGGGGGTCCATTTTCTTAGAGATGCCACATTCTGCCCTTGGGCCTCTGAGTAGGAGCATCCTGCAGATGTCACTTTTATACCAAGAAGGCCCTCCGTGAGTAAAGGTCCGCCTTTCGTTCCCTCTCGTTACAGCCGTCTGTCGCGGGCGCGTGGTGAGAGTCCCGGCGGGCAGCCTGGTTCGGGTGGTGGGCACCGAGCTGGTGATCCCCTGCAACGTCAGCGACTACGATGGCCCCAGCGAGCAGAACTTTGACTGGAGCTTCTCATCTTCAGGGAGCACCTTCGTGGAGCTCGCTAGCACCTGGGAAGTGGGCTTCCCAGCACAGCTGTACCAGGAGCGGCTGCAGCGGGGCGACATCCTGTTGAGGAGAACCGCCAACGATGCTGTGGAACTGCACATAAAGAATGTCCAGCCCTCAGACCAAGGCCACTACAAGTGCTCAACCCCGAGCACGGATGCCACTGTTCAGGGCAACTATGAGGATACAGTGCAGGTTAAAGGTACAGCTCTCACACGGTGCCAGACCTTCCTCTGCTATTCTGCTGCTGCAAAGACACTCAGTTCCCCTCTCCATCGCAATGATGGTGTCTTACCTGATGATAGGCGGAGGGTGGACCAAGTGACCCCTGAGAGCCCCTTCTCCTTTCCCAGTGTAATTCTGACACATCCTATGACCAGTGAATTGTAGGCATCATGATGTGGTCACCTGTGAGAGCCCAACTCTGAAGCTAGCTTGATGTGCAGTCGCCTCCTGGGTCTGCCACTTGTCAGCCAAATGACTCTTGGCTCAGTCCATGCCCCAGCTTCCTGTGCCCAACAGAGCCTGCCTTAAAAAGTGTGGGGTCAGGAAGGCTAACCCACGCCAGGCCTCTCCAACTATGTTGTTCCTAGTATTCAGCTTAAAGACAAGCTGGAAGGCATGACTGTGCGGTTCAGCTTTATGGGAGAAATTGAAACTTCAAAGTTCATGTCTTTTTCCCTGGGACCCTCATGAGTGAATCCCTGTTTGCATCAGAGTTTTGTCCTTGCTGTATATAGATGATAAAACCACGTGGTTACTTCCATTTCATGAACCCACCTGTGCAAAGTTGACGTCATAGGCATCTGGAATGTTTTGAGTTTGGGTTTTCCTCACCTTCTAAGTGCTGTTGTGTTTGCTCACACCTTCAATTATCTGAATCCAAATGAAGAAGATAGGACAGGCTATTTTCCTAATTCACACGTGAGATGGAAATACATAGGTTAATTACTTACTTAAAATGACATAGCTTATTAATGAATGAGCAAGAAGAAGTTGTTTCAATTTGAGGCTAATAAAACAGAAAACATTCTTACTGTTATTAATTGTACATTTATTTGTGCCCTGCCTTGTTTCTGAAAATAGTTGTATTAGGGCAGGTGTGTATATATTTACCTGGAAAGTTAGGAAATGATAATAGAAAGGAGTGGGCGAATCTAGGCCCCCACCCTTTGTCATAGCTGGCAAAGACTGCTGTTAACAGCTCAGGCTCAGCCACTGCTGTTCTTTACCACGAGGGGATGAAATGTCAGCCCTGTCTGTCAAGTAGGGGCCAAAGCATTAGGCCATCCAGTCTATCTCTTCTGTCTTCCCATAAAAGGTACAGAATGTCAGTTGGGTATGTTGGCACACACCTATAAACCTAGCGCTTGGGAAGCCGAGGCAAGAGGATCGAAAGTTTGAGGCCAGCCCGGCAGAGCTATATTGTGGGTCAAAGCCAGCTTGAGCTACATAGTAAGACTCCATCTGGGTGTTGGGGCATAGGAAACGCGAAAGTTCAGTGGCAGAGTAATTGCCTACATGGGCAAGGCCTTCGATTTGACTTCTAGAATTGGGGAACGAAAAATCTTGACCTTTTTTTTTTTCTTTTAAGATTCCCCATAAGACCTTTTTGCCCCGAGTTAAGTAGTACCATCTCCCCCTCCCTCGGGTCAGATACACTCTTGTGGCTTATGGTAAGAAGCAGAGGGTGAGAGAACCGCCAGCCCTCCCTGATATCTGCCTGTTTCTTCACTAGTATTTGAGACAAGAGAAGCAAAGGGAGGCTTTTCTTGGCTCAGGAGAGCAGGAGGATAGTGTGAGAGAGGCTGGCTGGCTGCCCAGGTGCAGTCTCTGGCAGGAGCTCGATGTGGTCCAGCATCTATCTGGCCTTCAGCCTCATGGATCTTGAGGTTGCCTCAGTGAGGAACTGGCCTTGAGGAAGACGCCATGCTAGCTACACTCACAGACTGATGTGTGTAATGGAGGCCACGATCTCAGTTTTGTAGACGAGGTGGGCCTATGTGAGTGTTCTTCTAAAGCAGTAATGTTCCTGGTACCTGGAGTGATCTCTTTCTGAGTGTGTACCAGGGAGACGAGGAATTGTGATGCTGCTGGTGAGCTTTCCCAGCCCTTGGTAGACAGCCCCTCCCCCCACTCTTACCACATCACCAGCCCTGTCACTGTCACTTCTCCTGAACCCACCCTCTTTTCAAGACTGGAGCAGTGGTGGCTTCTTCCTGTTGGTGCTAAGAATTAGCAGCAGAACCTTCAGTGTTTTGTGGCCCCTTCCTGTCCTATGGATATACCCTACCCAGGACATGCGCCACAGGCAAACCCTGCCATCCCTTCTCCCTGGAGATCTTGAGTCTTCGCAGCTCAGTTATCTCTAGATTGCAGGCTCCCTCTTCCAGCCCTATGTCCCAGCCAAAGGATTGTTTGGGCATCTTGGCAGTCTGTTTCATCCTGGTGCCAGGGACTGTCCTGTCCTGCCGCTCTGGGCTCTGCCCTGTCCTGCCACTCTGGGCGCTGCCGTCACTCATTGGACTCTTGTTGGTTCTGTGAAGTGGGTACAGTCATCATCCTCCTTTCTAGGAAACTGAGGCACGGAGAGCAAAGTAAACCTGCACCATGGTGGCAGAAGCGCTCACAAACCCATTTTAGTTGGATGGAGTTTTGTTTATTGTCTCATTTTTCTTTTTGTTTTCTCAAGTCAGAACACCAGTTGAGATTGTGGGTGGATCAGAACAGATGACTTGCATATCTAGGCTTTAGAACCAGGAATGGATTGAGGAATCTTTCTTGGGTAGGTGCCAGGACTCAAGGCCAGAGTCCTGGAAGCTAGCCTATTCTTTCCTCATGGGGTAGGACCAATGGTGACCACTGACTGACCTCTTCCCTCTGTTCTTCACAGTGCTGGCAGATGCCCTGGTGGTGGGCCCCAGCTCCCGGCCTCCTCCAGGCCTGAGCCTGCGTGAGGGAGAACCTTTTGAGCTGCGATGTGTTGCGACTACAACGTCACCATTGCACACTCACCTGGCACTTCGCTGGGAACTGCACCGTGGCCCGGTGCACCGCAACATCCTATCCCTAAACCATGAGGGCCGGTTTCACCCAGGCCCTGGCTATGAACAGCGCTACCACAGTGGGGATGTACGCCTGGACACAGTGGGCAGTGACGCCTACCGCCTCTCCGTGGCCCGGGCACTCTCTGCAGACCAGGGTTCCTACAGGTGTGTGGTCAGCGAGTGGATCGCGGAGCAAGGCAGCTGGCAAGAAATCCAAGAAAAAGCTGTGGAAGTGGCCACCGTGACGATCCAGCCGACAGGTGAGGGTTTGAAAATGTGTCACTCGCTGATTGGAATCAGTGAACATGTTTAGGACTAGACCAGAAAAGGACTAACCCCGCTTCCCCTCGTTGGGGAAGGGGAGCAGAGTGGTGTTGGTAGCTCTTGCTCACCTTGTGTGGGAAGGTTCCTATCTGACTCAGAGGTTAAGAATGTGTCCTGTCTGGGCCCACCTAAGGTTTCCTGGGGGTGGATTCGCTGCTGCGTTAGCTTTTGCTTGTTTACTATTTTCTTGAATCCTTGGGTGTGCCTTCCCCATGGCTATTGGGTTGTGTGTGGCTGACTGCAAACCTCTTGCTAATGTGCACACCCTGGACCTGCCTTTCCTCCCCCATCAGGTGCACCATCCCCTTCCAGGTGGCAGACTCCCCGTGGATGAGGCCTTCTTCTTAATTCCTATACCATACATATTCAGAAAGTTCAGCCATGGTCCATATAAATTAATTTTTGTCTTACAATTTGCAATTATACCTCCTTTTAAAACTTTCCAACTACAGAAACAAGATAGAAAAGGCACATTAAGAAGTCTACAAAAACAGAAAGAAAAACAAAAGAAAAAACTCTTACTGACTTAGGGTTGGACAAGCATTGGTAGGGAGCCTTCTGATTTCAGTATTGTGCTGGGCCCTGGGCTCAGAGCTACTGCAGGCTTAATCCTAGGTCACTGGAGCCTGACGCTTCAGGAAGAACAGAAAGTACAAAGAAAGCATTGCAGGTTAATGTCACTGCTAGGGATCGCTGGGTATGTTTGGTTGTCTAGGAGTTCAGTATATTCACATAGAAGTCTGCTTCCTGGGAGACCTTGGCTAGACTCATTCCCTGCGTAGGAACGAGTGTGTGGCCTTCTCTGCTCCCTGGGAAGGAAAGCAGGAAGCTATGGTCAGTGATTGTTTTTGCAACTTGCGTGGTTCTGGGCAGCATTCCTTGTATCTGAAAGTGGGTGTGAATATCTTCATGAATGGCTTGTGGCAGCCGAGGTGTGGCCTTGGCTCCCTTGGCTGCAGAAATGACTTTCCAGATGGACTTAGGTCACCTTCTTTAGCCAAAGTGATTGTCTGGAATCTGCCATAGGAAACCTCTAGCTGTTCACAGTGCATCAAGCAACTATTTTAATGAGGCAGGCGAGCTAAGAGCTTAGCTTGGCAGCAAATTCACCACTTAATGGAGGAATCTCAATCGGAAAGGCAGTGCTTGTTTCAAACACACCACAAACCCATAGCATCTAATTATATGATGGGGACTCAAGACTCGGTCATAGCAGCTCCATCTTGAGGTTGAGGCTTCGCCAACCTTTCTGGTGTTGAACCCAGGCCTTCCCACTTGCTAGGCAAGCACCTACTGCTTAGCTATGTTGCCCTTTTTATTTTGGGGTAGGACTTTGCTAAGTTACTCCAGCTGACCTTGAACTTGTGCTCTTCCAGCTTCAGCTTCCAGAATAGCTAGGATTACAGTGCTTGCACCAGCATCCTTGGCCTTGTGATCTTTTCGTATGTGATGGGCCTCTTTGATAGTTTTTTGAAGCCCGAAACTCTCTTAATTCATGAAACATAATACATAAGGTGACAGAGAAAGAATTATACTGAAGTAGTTATCAAAATATCTTTAAGACAAATTTGTTTTATACTAAATTATACTTCATTATTAACACATGAATAATAAGCCATATTGGCAGGCCTAACAACCATCATAATTTCTAGAGAGCAGGGAATGCAAATGATGGTTCAGATGTCTACAGCTCCTGTAAAGTGATGTATGAAGATCTGTTATTTCTGTTGAGGATCACATCAGCAAAGGTTAATGAAAATAAAAATAGGAATGAATTTTCTCATACACATGCACAGACTCCCTAAATTCTCTCTCTGTGCACTGCAAGCTAAGAATTCCTGAGCTTGAGGGCTGTGAGCTCACTTGCATGTGCTCTCCCCCCTCCCTCTCCTCCTTCCTCTTTCCCCCCATTCTTATAGCCCTCTTTCTCTATTTATTCGTGTTTTTCAACAGGGTCTCACTGGCCTGAAGCTCACAAGGTTATCTCGTACTCACAGAGATCTGCCTGCCTCTGTCTCTCGAGTGCTGGGATTGTAGACATGTCCCACCATCCCCAGCTGAGGGGTGGTCTTTTAGTTATTATCAACCTATGCCCTAGTCATAGGTGCTGGCTCATGTTCTCTGACCATAGTGGCACTGCAGACGGCTCAGAGCCATTTAGATGGCAAAGCTGTGTCACCCATGTGGTAGGTCCTCCCCATGGTGGGAGTGGCTGGTGAGACAAATCTTATATGTAACTTGAGGATTTAGCAATTTTCTACAGGAGAAAGCCTGGGCTGACACAGACTCTGTCCAGATCTCCTCTTGCGTTCTGAATCCGTAGAACTGCTTCCTCCTCCTCTGGCTCTATTTTACCTCCCATTGCCAGACTTTTAAATCTGGACTATTAGGAGCCATAGATAGCGATAAGATAGATATTTAACCACTTTCACCGAGAAAATGTCAAAGTAGACTATACAGCTGAAAAGACATTGCTGCCAATATTACTGGACCCTAGGAATGCATTTCTCGATCTGTAAAGAGGAGAGAGGAAAGGATAAACCAGACTTTGAAACTCTCATTCCTAATACCGTGTCCACCTCATTTTCTGTCCTGTTTTGGGATGGATGTTGAACTTGGCCTGAAATAGTTGTTTGAAATATTGTTAAGATTTGAACATATTCATGTGGAAGCAATATCTGCCGGAGGGCATGGGCAGTGGGTTTGGTGTTTGGTGGGGCAGGTTTAGACACCTGTCCCTGAGCTTCCTGGCAACAGCAGTGGGTGCTGCATAGGTTCTGCTGGAAGGTGGGAACTGTGTCTCATTTGACTCTGCTGGGAGAAGTTGGCTGTCATTTAGTGATCGTTCCCAGAGCATCATTGTAACTTGAATTTTTCCACTCTGATTACAGATGTTCGGCATTTTAAAAACTCCCTGAATAGAGTAAAATATTTTCATTTGAAAGATTTGACAATGGAATGCTAAACAAGGCCTTGAGTCTCTGGCACCCAGTACTTCAAGGCTTCCCCTAAATATAGCTTACTTTTAAATGTCCACAGTCATGAGCGGACGGTAGCATGGAGAATGCAAAACTCATTGGGTTTGGGGCTTAGAGTATGTCTCATGCTTGACTTTCAGCTGGGCGTGTCTAATGAAATGATAGTCTGAATGCATCATGACTCACGAGGAGAGGAGAATTGTCTGGTTTCACTTTCCAGGCTCATCTGTGTAGTGTAGGATTTTCCACCCCCACCCTCAGGGTGCAGGAGTCAGCGATGCTATGGGAGGGCTCTACCATGGAGCTACTGTGCTTCAGGCTCCATATCAATAAAATGACCATAATAGTACCCACCTCATATTATTTTCAGGATTAACGTACAGTAAGCACATGAAAGCAATAGAAGTGTTTGCTGATTTTCATTGCTTCTCTTTTCCTAAACCAATTTAGTGTGTCATGAATTTATTCATTAACTGTTCCTCAAGCACTTTCAACTGCACAAAGCCTTCTAATTTTAATGCTATAAATCACCTTAAAAGGAGGTGATCTAGAGGGTGGTAAGGAGAAGGGAGGGTCTAGAAAGGGCAGATCACTTGATTGCTTGACAGACTTGGTTTCCTCTTGTAGCTCTGCAACTGGCTGTGCCCAGGACGGTGTCTGTGGCTGAAGGAAAGGACCTGGACCTTTCTTGCAACATTACAACAGACCGTGTGGATGATGTCCGACCCGAGGTGACATGGTACTTCAGAAAGACACCCGATGCCTCCTTGCTGGCTTCCCACATGCTGGCTCGGCTGGACCGTGACTCCCTGGTACACAGCTCACCACATGTTGCTCTCAGCCATGTGGATACCCGCTCCTACCATCTGCTGGTGCGAGATGTTAGCAAAGAAAACTCTGGCTACTACCTTTGCCTTGTGGCCCTCTGGGCTCCTGGACACAACAGGAGCTGGCACAAGGTGGCAGAGGCTATGTCTGCCCCATCCAGTGTAAGCGTGACCTGGCTAGGTGAGTAGCTTGAAGAGGGCCTCTTAGGCTGTGCTTAATCCCTCCTGCACACTCAGGAAGCCTGGGGTAGGCTGGGCATTCTGCCTCATTTAGACGTTTGGATCAGACAAGTGTCCTTGAGCTCCCCAGCTCCCAGGCTGGAGGGAAGCATGATGGGCGGAAACATTCTGGCCAGCAAGGAAAAGCATAGGTGAAGTTTGTTCCAGTGCCCTTGCTGGAGAATGTGGGCTCCTTTGTTATTGAGAGCCACCTGCCAGTGGGAGCTGAGCTGAATGGTTCTTTGCAGTGGCTCCTTGTTGAGGGAAGAGACAGCCATTCTCTTCTGCTTACCTAGACCCTTGGGTATTTCTGCCCTGGGCTAGTGCTTCCTAAAGCACTGGAAAGAGCAATCACCTTCTCCAGCTTTTGTGTTGTCTGCCCCTTCTGCTAGAAGCCCACTGGGGTTTTCTCTGCAGATGCATTTACAGTAGGGGCCAACCACTCCCTGTCTCTCCTCAGGCTCCCAGCCCAGGTGCTTCTCCCTTGTTTGGGGATGGGGGTTGGGGAGGCAGAGGTGTCACCTCACCCCATGTTTGAGAGCAGCTTGCAACATGTAGGAAGATTACTGGTTTGTCCACATAGTGTCACCTCTTTGTCATGTATGTGATCCCTGGAATGCCCCTCCCTTATCACATGTGTGGTCATGTTCTACCTTGTCATATATCAACTGATGTATCCTCATCTTGTCATATGTGTGCTTCCTGGAGAGTGCTCTCTATAATGTATGTGCTCCCTGGAGAGTACTCACTTTACCATATATGCTCCTAGACCGGTCCTCACTTTATCATGCATGTTCCCTACTGCCTTCCCAGTATCATCCATGTTCTGCTGTCTATCACTTTATCCTCTGTGTGTGCGTGCATGCTTCCTGTTGTCCTTACTTTGTCATGTGTGTGCTCTCTGAGAAGTCCTCTCTTTATCATGTGTGTGCTCCCTGCTGTCCCCGCTTTACCATGTGTGCTCTCTGGTGTCCTCACTTTGTCGTGCATGTGGTTCCTGCTGTGTCCTTGCCTTGTCGTATATGTGACTGCTATCTTACATGTGCTTCCTGCCACGTCTTCACTGCATCTTACATGTCTTTGCCTTGTCTTTCGAATGATTGCCAGCTTTGACGCTATTTCCTGTAGTGACCTTTTCTCATTCCCTTTTTCCTGTGTGTCTGCCCACTGGGAGGAGTGTCTACTAGCTCTTCCTGCTGTTCATCAAGCCTTGTAATAGCAATTAGGAGGGGTGGGCCTGAGGGGTTTTCTCATTCCCTTTTTCCTGTGTGTCTGCCCACTGGGAGGAGTGTCTACTAGCTCTTCCTGCTGTTCATCAAGCCTTGTAATAGCAATTAGGAGGGGTGGGCCTGAGGGGTGCGACTCACTCCCACCTGCGTTGCTTCCCAGTGGACAGCTTTGCGGTCAGCTCTGTTGTTTTCAGTGCTTTGGGCCTGACAAAGGCATTTGATTTTTCCGTAAGGAGGCAGCACGGATCTTTAAAGGCCGGGAAATGACTCCTGGCCATGCCTGATGCTAAACCTCCTCCTGCATGTGCATGTCTTCAGCTCCTGTGTAGTTCTTCTCTGTCTTCATAGAGGGCCTCCGCCGGCCTGAGGATGAGCTCCTGTCTGTTTGTCCCTAATAAGCTTTTCTTGAGCAGGGGTGGGTAATAGGGGGGTCAGGGGGAAGAGACAGGGGTGAGCGGGTGTGGGGGTGCTAGTCAGCCCCGTGAGCAAAGTGGTGCTTTGATATCTGGAAAGCCAAAGGAGCAGGCTTATCTGGCGAGCTTTCATTCCCTTAGTCAGAGCCTGCACGAGGCGCACTGTGAAGTCCTGAGCTGGAACAATGTTGGCCCAGCTAGGACTCTCCTTAGCAACCTTCAAAATAAAACAGATGTTGTCAGCACCAAGAGAAGAGTTTTCATCTCTGGAGTTGAATCTGCCTCGCAGCTCTGATCCTAGTGCATTGTGTGGCGCTGTCAAATTCCCACTCTGCCTTTCTCCCTCCTCCCCTCCCCGCCAACCTCTGAATCGTAGCTCCAGGAATTTTTTTTTTTTTTGAAAATTCTGCCTGCACTTCAATTTGAGGGCTTCTTTGAAGTCCTGGTGTATTGATCCCACATACCCTGGGGGAAGTGCAGGCACTGTCAGACGTCAGGGGCAAGCTCTGGGAGGGAATGGGCTTTGTAACTGGAAGGGATTTGTTGGTGACGTTTCCTCCAGAGACTGAAAGAATTAAAGAGGCTAAACTGTGGGAAAGACTCCTTTATTATCCCTGCCATGCTAGCCCCATTGTGAAAGTCATCTGTGCACATCTCCAGCGCAGGAGAACGCCAGTAGAACCCTATATCTTCCCCGTGCTTTACACCAAATGTCAGCCCCAACACACAGGTAATAGAAAAACCAGAATTGTATGCAGGTGTAGCCATGGCTGAGAATATTCAGAGACCCCTGCACACACGTGAATTCACCAGAGTGTACATACTGTGGAAAACAGCTGTGTTCGTCTCTTTCCTCCTCTCCAGTCTTCACCCCTGTCCCGCCTGTGACTCACCCTCTGCAGCTGCTCGAACACTTGGTGGGAGACGACTCAGGCCTGAGCACAGCCACAGGGCTTTAGTCACAGTCTGCAGACCGCACTCTCTGCCAGAAAGTGAGGCAGCTTGCCGACCTTAACTGTTGTCTCTGGAAATGTTGTTTGTGCGTTCCATCAAGTACAGCTGGGAGCTTGTACAGGATACTGAAGCTGTGACCCCCCAAAAAGCCGGGAAAATAGATGACCTGCTAAGTGTATAGATCTTCCTGGGTTGTCGACATGGACTGTTATCACAGAGGCGTTCTCTTTGGTTGTGGTGGTGGTGGTTGTTTTTCAAGACAGGGTTTCTCTGTGTAACCGCCCTGGCTGTCCTGGAACTCACTCATTCTGTAGACTAAGTTGGTCTCCAACTCACAGAGATCCACCTGTCTCTGCCACCCAAGTGCTGGGATTAAATGTGTGCGCCACCACCGCCCAGCTCACAGGGGCATTCTTAAGTTGGCTCGCTGTGCAGATATGACAGACACAAGACTCAGCTTTGCCCTTGATGTGTTCAGACTTATAATGACCTTTTCCAGGCACTGATGGAGAACTTCATATGCACTAAGTGGACAGGTGGGAAGTGCTAGTGGCCATCTTTGGAAGATGGACTCTCCCCTAGTGACGAATTCTTGCTTCTTGTTTGGGAATGGCTTAGAATTATGGCCTGAGTTGAGTCTGTCGTAAGCATTGTGTCATATGTGGGGATCATCTCTGGACATCAGCTTCACCCCCTGAGATGGCCAGCATTCTATTCTCACCTTCAGAGCTTTGTTCTGGTTGATGAGGGGGTGACACAGAGTCGTCTCAGGTCAAACATGCTGCCCGGGCCTGATATTGATGGTCTGAAAAGTTGACGATTCCTTGGTAGCAGGGCGGGAGAATCTGGGTGAGAAAAAGGCCTTTTGCTAGGATTTGTGTCTCCCTTTGAAGCAGGAAAAGGTATAAGTTGGTGTGCAAAATGAAGAACAAAGCAGCAGACATAAAAATATAATCAAGATCAAAAGGGGCGAAGAGAATCTAAGACTACGAGGAGGTGCGGACAAATTAGTTGGTGCATTTGTGAGTTTTGAAACTGAGTCAAAAAGATGTGATTATCCAGTTCTCTGAGGAAAGAAAACATAAACTCTTTCAGAGAAGCAAACTTTTCCTTGGCACAGAACGTATCCCATGCTCTTTCATTTCGGGGGCAATGGATAATTTAATGACAGTGCTCTGGACTGTTCTTTCACCAAAGACCCCCAGTGACTGTTCAAATGGGTGTTTCTTAGACCCATGCTCTCTGAGAGCTGAGGGCATGAGCTGTAAGTGTGGAAAGGAGTTTCTCCCGAAAAGAACTTGAATTGCTTCAGGAAACAAATGTTGCTTTGTGTTGATTCAATCTAGTGTATGGCTAGAACGTAGAGAGCCGAGCGGAAGGGCCAGTTAGTCTGCACATTAAGCCATCTCTCTCTCTCTCTGCTATCAGATGTCTTAAACAAGCCTTTGGCAAAAGCTGGATACTAATCAGTTTATGGTTGAGCTCTCTGCCCAAAGTACCAGACTTGTGCGGTGCTAATTAGAGTAGGTTCCAAGGATTTGAGATGCCAGAGTCAGGGGCGGGGAGGGGGCAGAGCTGTTCAGGCTTAAGAACATGATTTGCATTCTCCCCCACTGGAGAACCGTCCCTCTTCAGCAGTGTGCCAAGCAAGGAGGGTAATTATTTTTTTTTTTAAAGGACTGTTAATCTGCAAATACTTAGTAGAAACTTGAATTCTGTGCTGTCTCTAGGACATCCTGTTTAGATCTATGGAAGTTTTAGCATGGCTACTGCTCAGATCCATCCAGTATTATTCCAGAAGTGTGAGTGTGGAGCATTGGAGTCAGGGAAACTTGTGTGGGTTTCTGTTGCATCGTCTTTGGTTTTCTCAGTTTGATAGGAAAGTGCATAAAGTGCTTAGCAAAAGTACCTGTCAGTGACATGCTTGGTGCATTACATGGCGGTAATGGTGACAATTTCTTAGTTTTTGAGGGCCTTCTCCACCAAGTTTAGCCAGTAAGGATGTAGGTGTATGTGTTTGGGCACCAGGGACTCTGTGTTTGGATTCCATGGAGTAACCAGGAATGTGTGTCCTGAAAGTAGCTTTTCCAGGACGTGCTGGGGTAAGGGGGTTGAGCTGGCCACACCCAGCACTGAGGAAGATGAGTGTCCGGCACAGGTGTTCCATTCGAATGTCCATCCACATTGCTCTGACATGGCTGGTGCTGACTTCTGTCTCGCTAACAGTTCTGCTTAGGCTCTGCAGAGCAATTCCCCCCCAGGACTTTACTTGTAGCCACCTCTGTTAACTATTAGAGAATCTTTAGTATACAGAAGACTGTGCTAACTCTTTGGCAGTCAGCTGTACACTCCTCGGCTGCGTCCTAAGTACCTGTCACTTCAGGATGCACAGACATAGACCGTTCCTCCTGTTTTTTCTAACTCTGCCTTCCATCCTTTCCTCTCATGAGCTATACCAAGATCACAGGTGGAGAAGGGGTGTTAGAACATGCCCCTGTGGAGCACAGTGGGCCAATCAGAGCTTCTCAGCTATCACCCTGGGCTCCTGGGAGGGAGCAGGCTGTGAGAAAGCCTTTGTACCCCAGGGGTGGAATGAGCTTGCCATGTAGCTTGAATAGGGAGCCAGGCTATGTAAATAAAGTCTCCCCTGAAATTCTGTTTAAACTCTATGCAAAAATCCTCCCATGGGCTTCAGTTTTGTTTGTCGTTTAAAACACATACAGAAATAATACTCATCCTACAACACTGTTGTAAAGATTAAACAAAATAAAGTATGGTGGTCTGCTGCCTGGGATCTAAGAAGGCCTTCAATAGATGCTAATTGTCACTGTCATTGTTATTATTGTAGAGTAGGGATAAGGTTATATACCCTCTTTATAGACTTGTCGGAGTAAACAGAAGGCATCTGTATACCTTGCTAACACACTGTAGGGAAAGTGCGTGGTTCCTGAAGACAATAGGCACAAAGACTTGAATCTGTAACTTAGCCAGTGATTCGTGAGGCTTTTTATGGTTTTGACAGTTATGACAAAGAAATTTAATGATCCATGTTTCCAGTAGAATCTTCGGAGGAGAGTCACATGGGAGTCTACAGCTTTAGAGACTGTGTGTGTGTGTGTGTGTGTGTGTGTGTGTATGTTGTGTGTGTGAAAGAGAGAGTGCGCGCGTGCGTGCAGGTGTGGCCCTGGTACCCATGTTAGAAACCAGGTCCCTATTTTCACATGCTATTGGCATTCGGCTTAGAATGGCTCCGTGTTCTGTGAAAGAGCTGATAGCGTGGGTTGTTGTTTGTTTTCAAAACAAATTTACAAACATTCACAGTAGAAGAAATAATCACCAGCTTTAACTGTGAGTATCTTACTGATTTCAGCTCTTTTTCCTTCCTTGGAAACACATATACACACATTCTCTCTCTCTCTCTCTCTCTCTCTCTCTCTCTCTCTCTCTCTCTCACACACACACACACACACACACACACACACACACACACANCTCTCTCTCTCTCTCTCTCTCTCACACACACACACACACACACACACACACACACACACTCTTTGTTTTTTATCTGCAGGAGCACAACCATACCCAATATGCCATATCTTTTCTTTTGTAAGACAGACTGGCCTTGGACTCAGACTTTTCCTACTGTAGCCCAGACTAGCTTTGAACACAGCACCCTCCTGCCTCTGCCTCTCGTGTGCTGGAACTACAGGCGTGTACTGCCACACACAGCCTCCAGATACCACTGCACCAATAGGTACTTCAGGATGTAGCCCAACTGCTGAGCATTCTTCAAACATAACTCTCCTTGCATTCTTAGCTGATTTCTTGATGAGATCAGGCAGAATGTAGCAGTAATCAGTAGTGAAATACCATGCCAAAAATGAGCATTTTTATGCAAAATATTGAATTTAGTCCAATTCAGCCAGTATGCTAATATCTCTGATGTCGAAGGCGCTTTCCGCGTAGTGTGTGCAGATGGATGCTCAGGGTAGTCCTTACCTTTGGAGGAGTCTGCTGAGGTTCTATGAGATGTACATACAAATAGCAGAAGTTCAAGGCAGTGTTCTAGTAAAATCTCCAGGGAGTGGGGAGCCTGGCAGGTGGTAGGATCTCTGCTGAACACCTTCTGAATGAGAAGTGGGTATGGAATGGTGCTGCCTGCTGTGTGATCAGACAAGTCACTCTGCATTGCCAGGGTGCGGCCACAAAGAAGGGCATGGTACCAGGGGTCCGCAAAACCATGTTTGAAATTGTGAGACAGCATAAAGGACACCTTCTGCACATGCACAAGACAGGAACAGCACAGGAACCTGCGTCCCGACCCCTGCCACTCTGATGTCATAGGCAGCATCCAGTCTTCTCTGAGAGCCTTTATCTGAAATTGACTCACAAAGCTGGCAGGCAGCTCAAACAAACCTGCACTCTGTCCTTTTACAAGCCAAGAGGCCACTAGTCCATGCATTCATTCTGAGGCTGGGGGTGGTGGAGATGGGGCTCAGGCTAGCTTCACCAGAAGTAGGAGAGCAGCCACCGAAGCCCACGGAGACATTTTCCTGTCTTATTACCAGAAAATTATTATTCTACGGCCCTACTGTGTTGTGACCCTCCCCATCTCCTGGGTCACTGGAGGGGACACAGGTCCCTCCCTTTCAGGGTGAGGACTAGAGTAGAGTAGGAGAATCTGTTGAGCTGTTTCCTCAACAGCATGCTGAGCAGGCATCCTAGGGAGCGAGGTAGAAGGTGTGACAGGGAGGATGGCAGAAACTAGGAGCAGCAAAGTGCCCAGAGCATGGAGGGGAGGTGGTACTGGGGTCAGGTTGGGTCCAAATGGTGAAGGTCTTGAGTGCAGGTTAGGGCACATGCTCTGAACCAAGCAGGTGTAAGGAGGCCTGGGAGGTTTATGACTGACTTGCCCAGTGTATCGGTTTAGAGGGCCACTGGGAGGCCATGATAGTCTTGAGGGAGGCAGCGATGGCCATGGTGAGGGTGATGTTCCCTATGATTTCGTTCTTAACTGCCATGCATCAGGCTTGGAGTGAGAAGAGCGGAAGGGCACCAAGGAGGGAGAACACATGGATCTTACTCTCTTGTGGTCTGTAGGCTAGAAGAGGCAAAGCGGGAGATGGGGCACGTCACCCCCAACCCAGGGTGGCCAGGAGAAAGAACGGTGGGAATGTGATTCTAAGAATAGTCATTGGTACCATGGGGAGCGGGGAGCTGGGTGTGCTTCTTAGAAGTGGGTTCCAGCTGTGTTTTCTTCCATATGCACGCCAGTGAGGGAAGAAGAGGACTGATGTGGGTGACATGGTGACCTTGTTACCTGGCTACACCTAGGATGCTGCAGAGCCCCAGCCAATGTGCCTGACATAGCTCTGCACCTGTGTTGGGTTGTGAAGTCTATAAAACACTGAGAGAGTGAGTTTTGGGGAGTAGCCAAGGAGAACAAAAGGGGGTAGGGGGAGTGACCTGGTGGAGCTTTTTCCCCCTGACCACTAAAAGGTCAGGTAATCATTTCTACTTCCTAATAATCTTTTTAATTTAACTAGCTGACCAACTAAAATTGTATATATATATTATACATACGCGTGTATGCCTACATTATGTGTATATCTGTGTCTCTGTGTGTATGTGGTTTTGTCTTTGTTTTCGAGGCAGGGCTCACCATTTAACTTTGAATGACCTAGTACTCACAGTGCTTCTCCTTTGCCTCTGGAGTGCTAAGATTAAAGCTATACACTACCCCATCTGGCTTAACAGTGTATATATTTATGGTGTACACAATGATACTTGATATATGTCTGCAGGGCGGAATGGCTAAATTAAGCTAATGAATGTATCTGTTACTAATGATTACACTGACTATGTGTGGTAAGAACATTTCAGATCCACTCTCTTAGCAGTTCTCAAGCACCTATAAGCACCTATAGACAATCTCCTAAGAACAGCCACCGTGTTGTTAATGGACTTTCTGGGCTCATCTTCTGTCCTTCAGAAGTTTGACATCCTTTGAGAAACGCCTGCCCCTCCCTGCTCCAGCCTCTGAGAACTACTGTTTTATTTGCTGCTATGAGTTTGACATTTTTAGATCCTATGAGGCATTTGTCTGTCTGTGTCTTTCTTATTTTGATTAACACAATCTCTATCAGGTTCATCCATGTCATTGCCAATGACAGGATTTCTTCCGTTTTAAAAGCCTAAAAGTACTGTAGTGTGTGTGTGTGTGTGTGCATGTGTGTATATACATGCATGCATGTGTGTGCGTTGCATGTGTGTGTGTGCGCATGTGTGTATGTGTGTATGCATGCATGCGTATGTGCATGCATGCATGTGTTTGCGTGTGTGTGTTGCACACGCGTGTGCCTCCTACGCTGTCTTTCTCCATCCATCCATTGACACAGGTGGGCTTCCTCTCCTGAACTGTGAACAGTGCCGTGATGAGCATTCCCTGTCGTTCATCATCATTTTATCAGCCATTAGAAAGGGGTCACTGTGGGTGGAAGTCAACCATGAAAGACAGAGAGGTTTATTACTAAAAAGTACATGATCTGATAGAGGATAGAAGTCCCGAGGAGGGCGGTAGGGCACCTCAGTCGACCTGGGGTTCAGGCCCATGGGAAGCCGTCCTCTGGTCACATTCCCTGTGGCAGTAATTGGCAATGTCATGGCCAGCAAAGCCTTCAGTGTCCTGAAAATCATCCTGTTGAGCAGTGGAATTTAGAAACTGTAAAGTCTGGCTCCAGAGATGCTGGTCTTGAAAGGCAGGAAGGTTACAGCCCTGGGACAAGATCTTCCACCCATGAGCCCTGTGAGGCAGTTACTCGACTTTTAAAGGTCCTTCTGGGAGTGTAATGGGAATTGTGAATAGTGAAATGTTTATGTATGTGCTCATATATGTTGGTGTGGACTCTGGGAGCCAGGCTAAGCACCTTTTTGTTGTTTATTATTTGTGTTGGGAGGTACAAACACAATCATGCCACAGGGGACGTGTGAAGGTCAGACAACAACTGTCTAGAGTTTTCCCTTCTACCCAGGTGAGGCAGGCTCTCCTGCTGTTTCTGCCTTGTTGTGTGCTCCAGGCTAGCAAGCCTGTGAGCTTCTGGGTAAATCTGTCTGTGCCTTCCATCTTAGTAGAAGTGCTGGGGTTATGATGCCTACCACCAGGCTCTTTACATTGGTTTAGAGACTGACCTCAGGTCATCCAGTCTTGCACGACTAGTGTTTTTACTTGCCAAGCCATCTCTCAGCCCCTTCTGTGAGTATTTCTAGTTCCCAACCCTTGCAGTGGTGTTGGGAGGTGTATTATAGTCATTGTCTGCATTGTTACAGATGAGGCACCAGAGATTGTCTGCAGGTCAATGGGAGAAGCAGGGTTGGCACGCGAGGTTGTCTGCAGGTCAATGGGAGAAGCAGGGTTGGCACATGAGGTCTGCTTGCTGACCCCTGGTGCTGCACCACTGCAGACCATCTTCATGGCTCTCCACGGCCTCATGAAGCAGTGTCCGGCTTGATGCTGTTGCATCAGGAAGTGTTACCCATACTGTACTCAAAGTAGACAGAGTTCTGTAAATGGCAGCCAGAGTGGCTACTGCCACAAAAAATGGAGTACAGTGTCTAGGGTCACTGTGTTTCATGTTTCTATTTCACTGGCTCTAAGCTTCCTCCACACTTGCCAAGAAACCTGTGTTAAAACCTCTTGCCAGCCTTCCTTCCTCTGCCTGCTCCTTTCACGTTACCTGAGTTTCTCCGGTTGCCACACACACCTGCCACCATGGTGCTCCAGTGTCCCCAGTAGTGACACTTTTCCTCCAAGCTCCTGTGTTCTCTCGTATGGCAGTTGCCCACTCCACAGTGGCTGTCTGAGGGTCTCACCCCCGAGTTTCAATATATTGTCTCATACACAGCAGGCACCCAATATATTTGTGTCACCTTGCTGTGTGCACAGCCAGTTCAAATCTGTCATTTCCATGTGAAATGAACTTGGTTGTTCTGTTCTGCTTTTCAGTCTGAACCAAATTTTGAGATAACAAAAGGGTCTAAAGCCTTGAATGTGGGATACTGAGGGCTTTGCATGTCCTCTGCATGTGGCATCTTTCATAAGTTCCTGGGAGGTCACCCGCAATCACCAGCTGCTGGGAAAGCTTATATATGGCATGGAAGCCCCTTTCCTGAAGGTGGGAAAACAACCTGAGAGCCCACCCGCCCACCCACCCCTGCATTGCTGCTCCACACAGAGTGAAGTGAGGCAGCCCCAGTCCTCTCAACCACTGATGTCCCAGCATCCTCTGGTACCTACTTACATAGCATCCACAGCACAGCGGGGTTGCTCACACAGCTAGGCAGGGGTCCTGTGGGTTTACCTCTGTGGTAGAGCCCAGTCTTACCCACAATTAAATGCTTGTGAAGATGACATTTGAGAGAATCAACATTTTGAGTTCTTTCCATTTCCTAGCCCTGTTAATCATTCTTGGAGAAGTCATGATGTCATAAATTTCATTAGAAGTGTAAATCACAAAGGAACAGTTCCTTGACCTCAGCAGTTTATAATCCATGTGAGTCATAAATAAAAGCAGCAAGAAATAAAACAAAATTGCTGAAGGTGGTGGAGATAAAGAGAGCACTGGACAGTGGAGGCTCTGTTTAAGTCGAATGGTTTTTCTCATAGAAGGCAAGGCACTTGGAGGAAAGAAAAACAGAAAAAGTAGACTTTTCTAATAACCTTACCATCAATCCAGGGGATAGATCTTGCATCCCTACTGTGTTCCAGGATCTTGCGGATGAGACTCCCAAGCAAAGAGTGGATAGCTGATGTGGAAAAGACGTATGGGAGCTCAGAGAAAGAGCACCATCCCCAGGAACACTGCTGTACCACAAGGGCGTCAGCCTGTGTGGTGGCTGAGAAGCCTGTGGAGGTGGAATGGAGAGGAAGGAAGGCTGCCAAGGGGTTCTAATACAGGTTCCTTAGGGAGGCCAGTGATGGCCCAAACATGGAAACACGGTAGGGAAGTGGGGGCTG
The DNA here is from genome assembly GCA_028555095.1 of Dicrostonyx torquatus. Classification (NCBI taxonomy): domain Eukaryota; kingdom Metazoa; phylum Chordata; class Mammalia; order Rodentia; family Cricetidae; genus Dicrostonyx; species Dicrostonyx torquatus. The sequence goes on along the minus strand of JAQHUG010000191.1, from coordinate 2,209,192 downwards.
ATACTGGGCAGACTCACCAGGGCCAGGTTCACTAGGTGATGGTTGGCAGAGTTACAGGGTGAGTTATTTGTGGCAGTGGAAAGAATGTCCTTCTGGGGAGTTTCAGCCAGGGGGTGTTGGCTGACTGAATACAGATTCAGTGGAAAATAGCTAATGAGGATAAGAATATGTATGAGTATGGGGACCTGGAGGCCTTGTATTTGGGGCACAGCCAGGAGTGGCAGGAACCTGAGCCCTAATGGGCCCAGATTGTGGATTGTTCTCTGGGTTAGAACTTTGCATTGCTGTTCCAGTGGGAGCTTCGAGATCTGTGGGCTTGCTTGGCATCCCAGAGATAATCTTGACAGAATGTAGACACTAAGTTTCTGAGCTCCATCTCAAAGACTCCAACTTCCTGGAGCACCTGTTAGCTTCCTTTATCCTATTCAAAAGTGGGGGTTAGACCCAGGACATTTGGCTTCTGGCCTTGGGCGTTTTCTTTCTACTTTTAAATTTAATCTTATTTTGTAATGTGTATAGGTATTTACCTGTATGTATGTCTATGTACCACATGTGTATCGTGTCCTCAAAGCCTGTAAGAGGGGATTGAATCCCCTGGAACTGGAGTTACGGATGGTTGTGATTGCAGTGTGGGTTTTGGGAATTGAACCCACGTCCTCTGCAAGAGCAGCCAATGTTCTTAACCTCTGAACCATCTCTACAACCACCGTGGCCGTTTTCTTAAAGCAGATACAGGAAGAAGTGACTTACAAGCTTCGAGAAATGCTCTTCTAGGGTCTCTGCTGCCCAACACAAAGACTTGATCTCTATCTCAGAGTTGGCAGGATGGACAATTTCTTACAATATGAGCGGTCCTTGGCTTGTTCCTTTTGCCAATTCTTATGTCGCTGTGTTTTCTCTCTCTCCCTCCTTCAGAACCAGAATACCAAGTCTACCTGAATGCTTCTAAGGTCCCTGGGTTTTCAGACGACCCCACAGAACTGCAATGCCGGGTGTTGGACACGAAGCGTGTGGAGGCCGGTGTCCGACTTACCGTGTCATGGTACTACAAAATGAACCGTCGCAGTGATGACGTGGTGGCCAGTGAGCTTCTTGCAGTCATGGATGGGGACTGGACTCTAAGATACGGAGAGAGGAGCAAGCAGCGGGCCCAGAGTGGAGAGTTTATTTTTTCTAAGGAGCACACAGACACATTCAGTTTCCGGATCCAAAGGACCACAGAGGAAGACAGGGGCAGTTATTACTGTGTTGTGTCTGCCTGGACCAGGCAGAGAAACAACAGCTGGGTAAAGAGTAAGGACGTCTTCTCCAAGCCCGTCAACATATTCTGGGCCTCAGAAGGTAGGAACTTCATGCTGGCCATTGTTCGGTTTTGTTTGTTTCTTAAGTCTTTCTGTCTGTCTGTTTCAGTTACCGTCAACCCCCCTCTCAGGCTAGAAGTCCATGCTCTAGGGAGCTGTGATCACCCCGTGACCCTCTGTGCCTTCCTTTAGACTCACTGCCACTTCTCCTATGTCCCCAAGCTGAGAGGAAAGGGCTTCTCCCACTCAGTATCGTTAGCAGAGCCTTGCATTTCCTGCACCCCGTCGTTTCTTTTTCTTTTCAGCTGCCAAGCCCCTGTCTGAGAACAGTTGTCCCAGGAGCCCTTCTAAGTGGTAGTGTTTGCTTCCCACATTCCTTCAAAGGAGTCAGGTACCCTCCTTGTTCCCCAGTGTTCTTTCTACCATTTCTTTTGAGCCCCAGAAGTCCCCTCCGCATCTCCTTGCCCAGGGCCATACCTCTTCTCCTTCTCTCTTCCTCATGACTTTTGGGTCTTCTGCTCATTTGTTGGAGATGCCAGCCTTGCTTTCATGGCCACTCTGTTACTACTCCTGTCTGGCTTCTTTGTTAAAGTCATCCTGGGAGCTTTCAGAAGCAAAGATCCCAGTAGAAATTATATTTGAATTGGTCTGTGGTGTGTACGGTCTGGATGCTGCTGTTGAATCCTCCAGAGTAGCCACTGGGGAGAACCCTGGTGTAGGCAAGTCTTTCATTCTCAGTCCCCTGTCTTCCTCTAAGTGTCGCATCCTCTGTGCTTTTTGGTCCTTCCCTCCCAATTCTGTACATCAGACCAGCCTCCTTCTGATAGCTGAAACCCAACCCCTCCATCGCTGAACTTTCACATGCCTGGTTCTGTATGCACACCATCTTTCTAGATCATTCCCTTGAGTGTTTCAGTCCTGTTACTCCTGCCATCTGCCATTGTCTTTCCTCCTTACTGGGTCTTCATTTCTCTTACCAGGAAGCCCAACATGTACCCATAGCCCTCTCTGATATGTGTCCAGGACCAAGGGGTAAGGAGAATTATATGACCACCTGCTGATACCTAGCCTAAGTTCCCAATCACTTCCCTCCTTTGCATCTCTTGCCACTGGCTTGGTCTACCCTATATGCTGCTTAAAACACAACCCGATTCAAAGCCAACTTTGCTGTCTCCTTGGCTGCATATGCAGAGCTAGATGCAATTGAAGGAAAAACATTCCAACAGTGGTCTGGCCTCACTTTAAATCTCCAATCCTTCTGTCACGTGGGCTCTCAACATTGAGAGCCATTCTGGTTTCCTTCATGTGTTTACTTCCCCACTCTCCTAAGTGATAATTGCACGCCACCTGCTCTCTCTACAAACATCCTCCCCAGCCTCCATCAGCTTCTGGCCTTGCTTCTCCATCCCCTATAAAAAGACAGTCAAAGGAGAACTTCCATTTGCCATGCTCAGCATTGAAGCTGTTACTCACCCTTATGTCTTAGCAAAGACCAGCCCCTCTCACAGCTCAGGCACATGACCCTCTCTCTGTGTCTTCGATAGTCTCTCCCTCTGGTCCTTTCCCACCAGCCTGATAAGAATGCTGTTAGGGAAACTAATTTTGGTCTATCTTCTTTCATCTTTCTGTTTCTTACAACCCTTGCCCACCACTCTGTCCTTTGGTAGCAGAGGATTTGATTGAACTATATTTACTATCTCTAGTTCTCCTCCATCGCTTTGGTACCTGCTTTCCCCCTCACTGCCCGTATTAAGATTGCCAGACATCAACGCACTACAGAAGCCTGTTGTCAGTTTCCTTCCTGGCTGCTGCATCTCAGCCTCTTTTGCTGTTTCCTGTCCATTCTCCCGATTCCCATACAGGACACAACATCAGGACAGAGTCCCTGAATTCCTGTTTGCCTTCCTTAGTGATGTCTTCTCACTCCACCTGTCAGTGACTTACTCCCAGTTCTGCATGTTCATCCCAGCATGTTCTGGAGCTCCAGACTCCATGATATGTTGCCTTCTTGCCTAGCAGGCACCTCTCAGACTTGTGTCCAAAACGGAACCTCTGGCCTCTGCAACCTGTCTTCCTCCATCTTTAGTTGCTCACCTGAGCCTTCCCTTCTGATTCCTCATTCGTTTTATTTTGCTTTGCTTTGCTTTGTTCTGTTTAATGTGCTAGGGGTTAAACCCAGGACCTTAGAAGCCTTATGGAAGCTAGCCACACCCGCCCCTAACCATTTCCTTTTTGGTTGTTGTTTGATTGACTTGTGCCTTTTTGTTTTTAGAGGCAAGGTCTTTTGTAGCCCAGTCCTCCTCAAACTCACTATGTAGTCAAAGAAGACTTTGAACTCCTGATACTCCTGTCTCTATCTCCTAAGTGCCAGGATTGCAGACACCACCGTGCCCGGTTCTGACTCCTCATTCTGGACACTGGTTTAGTCTAATGGCCCCTCAGGCTCCACTCTTCATGAGCCACTGCTATCTCTTACTGTATTTACATCACCGCCTCCTCTCTGGTCTCAGTGCATCCACCCTTAAAACACTCTAAACTGGGTGGTGGTGGCCCACGCTTTTAATCCCAGCCTTTAATCTCAGCACTTGGGAGGCAGAGGCTGGTGCATCTCTTGAGTTCAAGGCCAGCCTGGGGGGTGGGGAGAGTTCCAGACTGCCAGAACTAGAGAAAAACCTGTCTCAATCATCATCATCATCATCATCATCATCATCATCATCATCATCACACTCTTAGCATCATTCAATCAGATCATGAAATTCTTCCACCTTGAACCCTCACAGGTTTCCTATCTCAGAGACCCCTCAGTGGCCTTGAGTGTCCTATATAGACTGATCAGCTTCCCCCACAGCTCTCCCCACTGCCCACTCTACTTGGTTAGCTCCTCTGCCCTTCCCATGGTTCCCCTCACCACCTAACAAGCTTTCCCACCTCCCTCAGGTGCTTAGTCAAATGTCGCCGTCTTAATGGGATCTTCCTGGGGCACTCTGTCTATAACTCTACTCCCTTTCCCCATATCCAGCCCTACACTTTATTTTTTTTTTTGTCTGTTTTTTTCTCTGTAGTTGTTTTTACATTTTTACCACCTAGTCACATTATCTGTTTTATCTGCTTGTCTTCCTATACTAGTACTTAAAGTGAAGGGTTACTGTTTCATCACCAGAGCCCATGACATGACATGACATGACATGACACGACATGATATGAATTATGGCTGATTCATGAGTGGATAAGCAAACTCACAGGAGAAGCAAGACTGAATATACCTAGTCAGCGGTACCTCTGAAATCATCTCTCTGAAGACAGTATAGCACATGTGTTGTTGTGCTGATAGATTTGGCAGAACAAATTGCTCCCTATCAAATCCTTAACTTGATAGACTTTTGGATTAATTATTGTATTAAAAGACTTTTCCCAGCCCCTTCTCCCTAGGGGAATGGGAAAAAAATAAATAGCTCAATAAAAACAATAATAATTTTTAAAAAGACTTTTTTTAGAGCTGAATGGCGGTGGCACACGGCTTGAATTCCAGCAGTCGGGCAGAGGCAGGTAAATCTCTGAGTTTGAGGCCAGCCTTGTCTACAGAGTGAGTTCAAGGACAGCCAAGATTATACAGAGAAACCCTGTCTCAAAAAAAAAAAAAAACCAACCACCAAAAAAAAAACCAAAAACAAGTTTAATTTCCTTTTTTTTAAAGGAATAGGCATGATTCGTTTAATCCTTTAGTAGCTATTTGAGTAACTTCCTCATACCTGGCTTTGTGCCAGTGTGACTGAGGAAACCTAATGTGTACATGCTTAGGGATTAATGTTTGACAGAGAAGCCAAAAGAACATGCGGACCCACTGGTACTGTCGCCGTAGACATTGACTGCGGTTTTAAAACCACATCTCTGAAGTTAAAGTGTAAATCGGGTGGAGTCGGTCGCATCTGCAGATGCAATTGCATTTAGTGACATAGGGTCAGGCAGAGAAAAGCCTAACACTCAGCAGAGAGGCTGTGGTGTGGCTAGCTTAACCTATCTTCTTCTGGCTCGGTGAGTCTTGACAGCCCTGTTAACTCTGAGTTCTCTCGACGAAATATCTCAAGAATCTGAAATTCTCCAGTCCACGCATTCCCTGTCCATTGCACCTCAGATAGCTTGCGGCTTCCCCTGTGGCAGTTCCCAGCCTGTTCACAGACCGACACAATATTTTCTTTTGGAGTTTCTGTATTTTCCTTAGTGCTATCATGTGGCAAATTGCAAAAAAAAAAAAAAAAAAATCCCTCTTTCCTGGATGCTTTGATTCTCTTTTTTTCTTTTTTAGATGTATATCCATTTTAACCAAATCTGTTGGCAATGACCTCCCTCTGATTCTTCACTCCAGATTCTGTGCTCGTGGTGAAGGCGCGGCAGCCAAAGCCCTTCTTTGCCGCGGGGAATACATTTGAGATGACTTGCAAAGTGTCTTCCAAGAATATTAAGTCACCACGCTACTCTGTGCTCATCATGGCTGAGAAGCCTGTTGGGGACCTCTCCAGTCCCAATGAGACCAAGTACATCATCTCCCTGGACCAGGACTCTGTGGTGAAGCTGGAGAACTGGACTGACGCATCGCGGGTGGACGGCGTTGTGTTAGAGAAGGTTCAAGAGGATGAGTTTCGATACCGAATGTACCAAACTCAGGTCTCTGACGCAGGGCTGTACCGCTGCATGGTGACAGCCTGGTCTCCTATTGGGGGTAGCTTGTGGCGAGAAGCAGCGACTAGTCTCTCCAATCCCATTGAGATTGACTTCCAAACCTCAGGTGAGCAAAGAACTGAACTCCATGACGCCATAGATTGAGCTGGGAGACAAGCCTAATATTTTAATCAAGGGCCCTTTTATTTATTTGTTTGTCTTTGTGTATGTGTGAGTGGTGTGTGTGGTTTATGTGCATATGTGTGATTGGAAGGCAGAGGAGGGCATCAGGTGTCTGGCTCTGTCACTCTGTGTTCCTTCCCTAAGCCTGGGGCTGGCCTGTTGGCTAGAAAGCCAGGGATCCTTGTCTCCCCACCACCCACAACTTTCACACAGTGCTGGGGTCACAAGCATATGTGACCTCACCTAGCTTTTTATATGGGTGCTGGGTTTGAACTCAGGTCCTCATTTATAGGCAGCGATCATTCTTGCATAGCGTGCGGTCTCCCAACCCCTTGTCTTTGCCTTTTCAAATAGCTTGTGAAGTAGAATCGTGTGCCATTTAGTTTATCCCTACCAGGTCCATAACTCTGAGGCTGTTCATATACAGGATTGTGTGATCTGCAGTCACCAGAGACAATTATAGAACATTCCCGTGGCACCCAGATGAAACTCAGACCCTTAACCAAAAGTGGCCAGCCTTCCAGCCCCCACAGTGATCGCTCTGCTTTCTCTGTATATGCAGTTTCCTGCGCTGTGTACTTGACACATGTCACCTTGGTGTCTGAGCAGTGTTCTCAAGTGTCCCCCATGCTGCAGCCTGCTTTCCTTCACTTCATCCTTGTGACCGAGGACTAGTCCATTACACAGTCAGGCCACACCTTGTCATCTCATCAGCTGATGGACAGTTCAGGTCTGTCCACTTCCCCACTGCTATAAGTCTGTCTTAAACACGCATGTGCAAGTTTTTATTTGGTTTGCTTTGGTTTTTTGGAAATGTATGTTTTTATTTCAAAAAAGAAAAATAAAAGACCAGAACTAGTTCTTCAGTCTTTGAGGAACATAGTGGTGAGAAAAGCACATGCCTTGTCAAAGTGGATGGTTCAGAACAGGAGCCTGAATCCAGTCGTTTTGTGGCTTCCAACTGGAGGACTGTATGTTGTGAGGGCAGCTCCGGGTCCCGCCTCTCAGGAGTGTTTCCACCCTGGGATGACCTTACTTCTCCCCTGAGTCTTGGATTTGAAACAATTCCTGTAACAGGCGTCACCAGAGTTGCTGTGGTGCTGTGTATTGGCGACTCTGCCAGGTTTGTTGACAATAGTTAGTCATGATATTTACCTTTGGTGCTACTCAGAAAGGAATGTTATCCTTAGCAACTAGAGTAGCATCGGGTTGTAAGGCAGAAAAGCCCACGTTTCTGGACTGCATGGCTGCAAGGTGGATGTTCACAAGTGGAAATCTTTCACACTTATGTGTGATTCACTAGGACCTGGCACACCCTCTGTGTGTGTGTCTTTCAGTAGGAAGATGTCTTTTAAAGTTTCAAATCCCCAGTCTCAGTTAGATGATCCCTGTGAAGAATTGTCATCTGTCAATATTAGACTAACGGTTCTCACTAGTCCACCCTGCATGCTAGTTAGGGAGTTTGGGGTTTTGGGTTTTCTGTTTGTTTTGTTTTGTGTTTTAGTTAGGAATTTTTGAATGCATACTTTTATACTCATTTACAAAAAAATCTGTCATTAACTGAATTAATATAACAAATGCAAGATGCTTTAATTAGATTATTTAATTAGATCATTATTATTGGGGGCAGAGAGATGGCTCAGTGGTTAAAAGCACATAACTATGCCAGAACCCTAGTGTGGTTCCCAGCACCCATGTTGAGCACCTCACACCCACCTGTAATTCCAGCTCTAGGGAATCAATACCCTTTCTGGGCAGTTGCAGTCATGTGCACACACCTAAACACATAATTAAAAATTAAATGTATCTTTTTAGCCAGGCAGTGGTCATGCAACCCTTTAATCCCAGCACTCAGGAGGAAGAAGTAGGCAGATCTCTGTGAGTGTGAGGCCAGAGCTAGTTCCAGGACAACTAGGACTGTTACACAGAGAAACTCTCGAAAAACCAAAAAGACAAAAAAATAATAAAATGTATCTTTTTAAAAAAGAAATTGTTAAATCATTCACATTTGTTTATAGGTAAATCAGAATCTACCCACCTCTGCCTCAGGAGTTCTGGGATTGAAGGCCTGTGCTTCCACACTTGGCCCTTGTTGGGCGTGTTTGTCATGAAAAGGGCTTATCCACTATCAGATGATTACCCCCTCCCATATTTTTGTTTGTTGAGATGATTACATGATCTTGTCCTTTTTTGTATGTTTCTTACTATCTGCTATAGTCAATTCTGTCTTATTTTACATTTGTTATTTGATCATTCTTTCATTTATGTGAAAGAGATATAAAATCCCTCATATATATTTCTCAGTTAGGGATGGATATTGGGTCTATTAATTCTTTAAATCTCAGTATGGCAGCTAGTAATCTCTTTATTTCCAGTTTGAATAGATTGCCTAAAAACTATATTGTCTGTGGAATTGTCACAGGTTGTCCCCGTCTTAATTAGTTGTCACCTGTTTGACCAGCCCCTTAGAGCCCCAGATTGCCCCCCAGTAAACAACTGGATTGATCATGAAGAGCCTTCACTTCCTACCCATCAGCACTCTGCCTTGAGACCCATGACAAAGAAGGCCTCCCTGGCTCCACCATCCTGTCACCCAATCTCTGGCCTTGGTCTCTTGTTAGTGGGGTCTGAGTTTCCCAGGGGAAATCTACTTGATCATGGCTTTTACTGACCCAGGTTTCAGGGTTGAAATGAGATTTAAGCGTGATGCAGGCATTATTCTTTTAAAAGAGTAGTGATTTTTTTCTTTTTAATATAGAAGTGTGTAAATAACTTCTTTTTAGTAAAGAAGTTAAGAGCCCTGGGCACTCTTCCTGAGGACCTGGGATCAATTCTTAGTACCCACAATGCAGTTCACAATTATGTGTCCATATATAACTCCAGTCCCAGGGGATCTGATGCCCTTTTCTGGCCTCCATGGGAATAACACATGTGGTACTCAGACATACACACAGGCAAAACGGGCATACACTTAGGATAAAAATAATGATTAAAAAATTAAAATAGATCCATGTTGCAGAAAGTAGAGCAGTCACACCCCACTCTCACCCTGCTCTATGAAACACTAATTTAGGTTGTTCATCTTTCTAGAACTTTTTTTCTGGTGTTATCTTCATGACTTGGGAATCTTGGCTATAGATAAAATTCTATGACTCACTTCCTTTCCCTTTAATGTAAGATGATCATTTGTCCTGTTACAATAAATGCTAGGTAGACACTGGCCCACTGGCTGTAGAGAGTAGCATCACTTAGCCGTGACCACGGCTGGAGGAGCAGATGGTTGTAGTGTTTGTTCACACAGAAATTCTGCCCTTCGGGCCTTTTTCTAGTGAGGATGGACTGTGGTTGTGTCAGTGTTTGTATTTAAAAGCTAAGTGGTCCCTATACTCTTAGCTGACTAGGAATCCAGGGACCCCTAGCGACTCTGGCTGCTCACTGAATTCTCAAGTCAAGTCTGTGGTCTGCAGAATTAACCAGAAAAAATCCCTCACAAAACAGCATTGCCACAAAAATTAACCATAATAAAAATATTTCGAAATTCTATTATAATTCGAAAACTATTTTGGGATAATGACCATATTAACATCGAGCTATTGATTTCATCAGAAGGAAATCCACTCCTCTGAGTTGTTTGCCACAATGAAGGCCTTCTTCCCCAGCCCTGCCTGCATTGTGAGACAGAGCACAGACCTTCTCACAAGCCCTCCCTTGGTTCCCACGGCAGCCACCAGTAGGGGAATGGGAGTTATGACTTGTGACCCAGAAGGCATTTGGGGTTTTCTTTGGAAATATAAAGAAAAGTGACATTTGTTCAAATTAGGTAAGTCTTCATTGTTTCAAATAAGAAAAATACATAAATCAATTGAGCATTTCAGTGTTTAGTCACTTGGGGTTTTCTGAGAAGGGGCCTGAATACTTTGAACGAAAGCCCTTTGCAGAGTTGTTTATTACAATTAAGTTTCTGATCCACGGGAATAATCTCCTTGTTCACCACGGCCACTGACACCCTGAACCAACAGAAACAACGCTTTCAGTCATTTCCACATAACCGGTTCAGAGCAGTAAGGCTGGCCCTGAACTCCACACAGCCGGGGGTGGGGTGGGGGGGGCGCAGAGCAGGGCCAGGGCTGAGGCATCTGGAGGAGATGGTGTACCCTGGGCCAGCGGTCCTGCCTTGTTCTCGGTCCCTCTGGAGTGTAGTCCCTGGGTCCCTAACACACCTATCTCTATAACCACGCTTTCTTCACCTTTCTCCTGGGACTGCACGGGTTATTCATATCCTTAGTGCTAGGAAAGCAATTTCATGACTTCTTATTAGTCATCAAACTGAAGTGAAAATCGAGCCAGAGTCATTCCAGCTCATTGCCTCATGGCGGCGTGACCTTTCACACACTCTCCTGAGCCAGTAGGTTTTTATGGATGCTTTAAAGCACACTTTGGGGTCCATTTTCCTTTCCAGTAATCTGAACAAGGAAACAGTAATGTCCCTATTCCTCAAGTAAGCTCTACCTCTGCTTCCCAGGCCGTCTGTCTATGCTCTGCTGAAAATCCAAGTAGAATCCCATAGCACTGATATTCGAGAACAGTCTTTCAGTTTTTCTTATTCCTAAAGTTTAGCAGGTGGAATAATAAAGTTAAGCATTAAGCTGTTGGGATCAGTTTGACTTCAGCTATGAAATGCCCGGAACCTAAGAGGAATCAGAGATAGTTCAAAGTAATCATTAGGCCGCTGTATTCTTGCGGGGAGGGGCGAGGCAAAGCCTATCTGGGTGGAGGCTGAGTTCACAGCAAAGTTGACCCAGAAGTATATAGCACGCCCTTATGCACCCTGCCTACCCCAACTTGGTTGGACTTTTAGGACTCTCCAAACTGTCTGTTTCCCCTAAAATTCTAGCATTCTCTCAGTGCGCCTCCCTATACTTTGTGTAAACATTGTCATTGTTGGGGGCTGATCTGTCTCCTAACTGGGTTTCAGCCCTTTCTCTGGGGTCTTTGTCCCCATCAGTACTGCAGAACATGCTAAGGCCAATCATCCAACTGGGACCAAAAGGGTTGGGTCCCTGACCCTCTAGTCTCTCACCCTCCCTGGCTAGTTTGGACCAGAAACCCACCTAATCTTCCCAGCTTGGAGGTGAGCATATCTTACCAAATGAAGCTGTGGTCATCAGGCAGAGAAAGTCAGTTCAGATTCCGTCCAGACCGAGTTCAGCTAGGTGTGCCCGATGCAAGTGTCTCTGAATAGAGAAGACATCTTCGAATACCTGTTTTGCGGTTTCCCTAGACCAGTTCCCAGGAAAGCGAACCACATTTAGATGCTATTGGAGCTTCAGGAATGGAATTTGAACTTGTGTAAAAGAGCCTAATGTGACTTAAATGCCACTCTCTTCTAGGTCCAATATTTAATGCCTCTGTGCATTCGGACATGCCATCGGTCACCCGGGGAGAGCTCATCCAACTCTTCTGTATTGTCACTCTGGAAGGAGCCGTGCTGGATCCAGGTACCTTCCCCCTCCTCCAGTTGCTTTTGGTAAATGTTTGTCATTCTCACTGTCTCTCAGGTGTAGGGACGAGGGTTTGGATTGTCTGTTGATCTCTACTTGTCTTTCTTAGGTGGGTAGGATCTCTGTTGCTGTGATGAAACACCATGACCCAAAAGCAAGTTGGGGAGGAAAGGGTTTATTTGGCTTACACATCCACATTTGTAGTCCTTCATTGAAGGAAGGCAGGGCGGGAATTCAAACAGAGCAGAAACCATGGAGGTTGCTGCTTACTGGCTTGTTCCTCAAGGCTTGCTCTGCCTGCTTTCTTATAGAGCCTAGGGGTGGCCCCACCCCCAGCAGACTGGGCCTCCCCCATCAATCACTAATTAAGAAAATGCCTCACAACTATGTCTTATGGAGACATTTTCTCAGTAGGTTTCCCTCCTCTCAGATAACTCTAGCTGTGTCAAGTTGACAAAGACTAGCCAGGACTCACTTTTATTGATTTGGTCCTGGCTTGGTTCTGTGAGGCCGTGTACCTGCTGTGAGGTTTGACATTGGATCTCTTCCTGGTTTGCTGTGGCCTGGTTAGAGACCTGCTCACAGGGCTCTCCTCCTTCTATATAGCATTCATGCACTGTTTCTGAGCTCCTTCTGTACACAAGAGCAGCTGTAGATGCTGGGAACAGAGCAGTGAACATGTTTAAGGCCTGCCCCAGAGAGCTTGCAGCCTAGTTTAGGACACCCATGAAAAAATACAGACCAGAGGAAAAATAACAACATGTAGGACTTGTAGGATAGTTTCGTAATGCTCCTTCTCCCATCATACAGGAGATGGAATCTTGCGCAATGACCCCAGCTCTATGAATTTCTTGAGAGAAAAGATTAGCCTTGTCAACAGATGCCTCAGAACTGTGGGCCCATCCCTCAGACAGTTTCTGCTTGGTGCATTCTCAGCCAGGCGACGTCCCTTGCTCATTGGCTCTTCTGGTTTTGAGGGAGCATTAAAGGCATTAGGGTGTTGGCCCAGCTTTGCCTTTTCTCAAAGGTTCTGTGGAGAGCCTAGCTTGCTGAGGCCTGCCTTTATCCTTTGCACCCGATGTGACCCTGACACTGTCACACTCCACCCCATTCCTAACAAAGTCATGCCCTTTAGAACAGTCAAACTGTCTGAGTTCTCGTGTGTTTCTGTGTGTGTATGGCCCTGGGGGCAGGCAGGCAGGTTTTGTTCTCTGTGAAGGGGTAGGGTTAATGCACAGGGATGGTGGCCCATGCAGGGCTCACCAGTATCTGGAGGTCATGGGCTGGGTAGCCACCACCGTCAGCATGAATGCTGGCTCCTTCTGGTCAGACGTTCAGGTGGCTGCCAGCTCGTGATCTACATATGCTTCCTAGGAAGGACCCAGTAGGAAATAGTTTAGGTTCTGTGGGTCAGATAGTCACAGCAGCTCGCTCTGCCTCAGACACAGGCCAGCAGCAGTGGGTGGCAATACAAACAAAGAAGCATGACTGAGGAGCAGGAAATCTGTTCATTAGAACAAGGTAGGCTCCATCTGACCTGCAGGCATGGTTTCCTGACGGTACCAATGTTGATAAGCTTTAGAGGTGGGAGAAAGGAGTGTGTAGAAGGAGAGGGAAAGAAAGAGCCCTCTCACCCCTCCCACACACACCCATGCACACCCAGAGCTGCTGTGCTTCTTCCTGGGGGTGAAGCCTGAGGAGACCGGCTCTCAAGTGGACAGCCACTACTGTACTGAAGCTGGGGAATGTGAAGACACAAAGGTACCCGTGAAAGCGGAAATGAAGGCACAGGTAGAAAAGATTGCCTGGAAAAGGCTAGCAAAACCCTTTAAAAGTTTGCATAGAGCAATCTGTTCCAGAGCTCATTTATGATATATTCAGAAATAACCCCCCATGTTCCTTCTCAGCTAATTAATAGGTCGCCGGTTGCGCCTTTCATGAAATGCTCGTTTCTCCAGTGTAATTACCAAAGCTATAGGTAGCTGTTCCAGAACTTTGTGCTCTTGGTCTGTGTGGGTGGAAGATTCTGAATAATTAAACACCAATTGTAATTTCTTTTTTTCCCTTTTTTTTCATTCATCCTATGGGCTCTGAGAGGGAAATCTCTTTGGGAAAGTTGCATAAGTGGGCCAAGAGCCAAGGCACTCCTATACCCCACAGCAGGGCAGCCAGGAGCAGCCAAGCACGGGTGGTGCCATGGTCAGGCTCTGAAGCAAAACCGAGGCTAGTGTGAGTCCTGGGGGGGGGGGGGTTCCTCCAGAGTGTGTGTGAGTCCCAGCAACTGAGCTAATAGTACTTGGAGCTGAGGGTCATCAAGGAGCTGGGTTTTCACATCCTTGGTGCTCAGTCATCGTCCAGAGGCTGAGTGGCTGGAGTTAACAGTGGCTTGGAGACTCTGTGAGGCCTTTCTGGCAAGTAAGGTGTCTCTGGAGAGGTACAGTTCGAGAGTGTCAGCGTCTCGTACCTGTACCAGTGTGTGTGGTGAGAGGAAGTAGCTCAGCATGGCAGCTGTCCGCTTGAGGGACCCATAGTCTTGACAACAGACAGCCCATGCCCTTCCTCTGGGCAGCATCTACTTGTCCGGCTACATATGGGATGAGGGCCCTCACTTTAGTAAGCACTCACTGTGGTCCAGGCCACATATGGCGATGAGGGCAGTCACTTTAGTAAGCACTCACTGTGGTCCAGGTGTGATTTTGCAGTATTTGCCATGCTGTTAGTAGCATTTTTTTTTGGTTTATTTTTTATATGTATGTATGTCTGTGTGTGTCTGTACACAAGTGTGTCTGTCTGTCTGTCTGTCTATGGAGGCCAGAAGAGAGTGTCAAATCCCCTTGGAGTTGGAATGACAAGCAGTTGTGAGCCACCTGACATAGGTGCTGGGAACTGAACTCGGGTCCTCTACAAGAGCAGTAGGTGCTCTTGACTGTTGAGCTATCTTTCCAGACCCTTATCAGTTGCACTTCACAGATGAAGAAGCTAAGTTGCAGTGAACTAACATGGCTTGTTCAGGTCATGTGGCCAGTAGGTACTGGGGTTCTAGCCCAGGCTAGCTCTCCCTGCCATCCTATGATGCACAGTAGGGAATGAAGTAATGGAAAGACCTCTATCCTTGTCTTAGTAGCCACTCTAGACTTGCGCATGGCAGCAGAGTTTCCATGGGTAAGAAAGCCCACTGTGCCCTGGCACTGAGTGGAAATCGCAACACTTACCCCAATCCTGCCAAGCTGGTCTCAGAGACTTACACACTGCGAACTGTTTGTGCTGAAGTATGCAGGGTGGGGGAGAGATGATCTGCTCAGTAGTGAGCTGAGAAGGAGTCACCATTGGGACATGTTAGGAAACCCCTGCTGTTCCGCCCATTCTATCTTACATGGGTCTGGATAACATTGTCCGCCTAATGATGTGTTTTCCAACGTTACTGGCACACTTTCACTGAATGGATGAATGTTGCTTTTTGTTGTTGTTCAGCAAAAACTGACATGAAAAGTCCCGGGCCGGGCGTGTAATGTGGTTTGCCAGCAGAGGGCTTGCCCAGCACAGCCCTGGGTTCAATACTCAGTGGGTTTTTTTTTCTTGTTTGTTTGTTTGTTTGAAAAAGGAATTTTGTCAAGCAGATTTAAGATGTAATTGTGTGTGTGACCCACAGTCCTCACATGCCCTCTGGATTTCTCAGCTCAACAACTGGTGTTGGTTGGTACTGTCAACGGGGGTCTGGGTTAGCATGTGGCCTCAGTTTCCACATTCTCTGTGCCACCCCTATCTTGGTTCACTTGAGGCTGTTAGAATCTCAGTTTCACAGAGTCCTCATGATCACCAGCTTTACTCTCGGGGACTATTAACTCTGTTCAATTTTCTCAGCTTGATTTTTTCCCCCTCTTGTTCTGAGCTTAAACACTTCTGCAAGGGGAAGAAGAAGGGGAGGGGGGAACTAAAGTGAACAATCCAATTCAAATGGTCTACAGCTTTAAGTTGGGTACATTTTGTTTTAAATGTACAATTTGTTCTTTCAACCCTATGGTCTTCCCAGTCTCTGGTTCTTCTACTTGAAGAGCCCAGGGACCCTGCACATCATGCCTAGACTTGACACCCGGGACTGTCTGTCCGTGGGGGCAAAGTAACCCCTGCTCTTCTTACCGTGGTTCCTTATGGTGGTGGTCAGGTTGGATACTTTGTCATAGGCTCACATACCTGTGGCTGTGTGGCCTTTCCACAGGGGTGACTGTTACAGTTTGTCATCATAGGCTGCCTGACCCAGCCTGAAATAAGGGTTATGGGTATAGGGAAGTGTGTACGTCATTTCTGCTCATACACTGACCTTGGTGCTTTGCTTGGTGATCCACAGACGACATGGCCTTCGATGTATCCTGGTTTGCAGTACACTCCTTTGGTTTGGACAAAGCTCCCGTCCTTCTGTCCTCCCTGGACCGGAAGGGAGTCGTGACTACAGGCCAGAGGGACTGGAAGAGTACTGTCAGCCTGGAGCGAGTGAGCGTGCTGGAATTCTTGCTGCAAGTGCATGGCTCTGAGGACCAGGACTTTGGCAACTACTACTGTTCTGTGACTCCATGGGTGAGGTCACCAACAGGTTCCTGGCAGAGGGAGGCCGAGATCCACTCCAGGCCTATCTTTATAACTGTGAAGATGGACGGTGAGCTCTCTCGCCGAGTGGCTGAATTATCTCCTTGTTGTGTTTTGCTGTGGCACATAGAATCCAGGTGTCCATAGTTTGGTGCAGCTTGATTTTTATCTAGGGCCTTGCTTGAGCCAAAACAGTTTTGCATGTTGCAAGCTTTGCAGTCCTGGCCTGGTGACATCTCTGGGAAAGGATTGTAGGAGCCTTGGCCCTTCTGTGGTCTGTGGAAACCCGTTTCACTGTATCCTAAGGTTGGCATGGCTTCTCCGTGTGGGGGCAGAGAGGCCTCCAGGGCAGGCATAGATTAGAGACTGCCTACTTTTGCCCACCTGCTGCTTTTTCTTTTGGAGATGTGATCTCATGTGGCTCAAATTCACTGTCTAGCCCAAGACTGGCCTCGAACTCCTGATCTTTTCACTGGAGCCTCCCATCACATATTGTTTTACTTCTAGAGAAAGAAATGTTCCCCCAGAGCCATTAGCGCAGAGTGGGACCTCTTGGAACCCCAAGATGGGAGAGTGTCTCTTAGCTTTACTGACCCATACCAAGTCCATCCCATCCAGACCAACCTAACCAATCAGGTCTCTGCCCCTTGAGCATCTCAGAGCTGAACACGTGTCTGCCCTGTGAAAGCTTGAGAAAGTTACGCCATTTGGAACAATTCCATGGAGAGAATTGATTCCAGATGCTCCAAGGGTCAGGAGAAGCCTGGACCAAGAGTGTGTTTCCCTAGCAGCAAGTCAGTTTGAGGAGAGGGTCTTCCACCTCCTCCAGGTCATTGAGTCTTTCTGTTGAGTGGCCTTTCCTAGGGAGTCCACTTCTAGTCACCACAGATGAAAACAATGACTAACCAAAGAAACAGTGTCACCCAAGTCCGTTTGGTGACTCAGTGACTTTATTAGTGTTGCAGGAGTATGGGAAGCATACAGGCAGCTGTACCACTGAGGAAGAGTCATGTCCCATCCCACCACACGCACACCAGTACTTACCAACCACTTCTATATTGGAGTAGAGGGTCTCGTGAGCCGCTCCTCCACTCTCCCCCACAGGGAGTGTTAGTAAACCTGTCTAATAGAAGCCCTCATGCAGGTAAGCAGAGCCAGTCTGACTTGAAGATGGCGACAGCCATGCCCTGCCTGGAGGACAGAGCGCCACAATCCTTTCTGGTCCACATCCTGAAAAAATGTGACAGTAGTTTCCCTGGGGCCGTTATGAAAATTAGATCGTTCCAAACATTAAGGACCTGAATGGAGGCAGCATCTACACAAAATGCTGGTGCTTGGTGGGAGGGAAGATGGCGCTCCTGGGGTGGGGTCTAAATTTCTGTCATCTCTGCCTCATTTGCATCTAAGCTCCGCTTGAAGTAACTGCATATGAAAATCCAGATTTACCAAACAAGGAGAGGAGTGATTATTCACTTTGCTCGATAATTTACTATAGTGTTACTTAAAATAGCAGCTTTAGTACACTTCAGTTATTCGATGCATAGAATTGATTTATTCAGGTTTTTTTTTTCCTTTAAGGATGCATCTGCTGCTCAATGTGCGGTGCCCTTATACTGACTTTTAAAACTCAATCTCCTGCCAAAACCCTAAAAGGAAGTTGACATTCAAAGGCATCAAGTAAAATCTCTTTACTGTGCCCCCCCCACACACACACACGTGCCCAGCTCTGAAGAGCCGAGTGGAGGACATGGTGGGTTCATTTCTTCAATATAGCTGGACTACTCCTTTCTGAATCCTGTGCAAGGTGCAGGATCTGGGAAGCTCTGGTCTCTGCAGAGACACGATGAGTAGGGGTGGGGGACACAGACAGGTTAGGGAGAGAAGGGACCAGTGCTCCCAGCACCCTCCCTCTCAGCATTAACCCTTTCTCTTTCTCTCTCATGCCCAGTGTTGAATGCCTTCAAGTACCCGCTGCTGATCGGCGTGGGCCTGTCCACAGTCATCGGACTCCTGTCCTGCCTCATCGGGTACTGCAGTTCCCACTGGTGCTGTAAGAAGGAGGTGCGGGAGACGCGTCGGGAGCGCCGCCGGCTCATGTCCATGGAGATGGATTAAGCAGCGGAGATGGAGGGACAGAGGAACAGTGTAGGAATGGCGGGGGTGAGAAGAGGACCAGTAATACTTTACAACGAAGTGTGTTACACTAAAACCAGTCCTCTCTAATCTCAGGTGGGACTTGGCGCTCTTTCTTTTCTGCATGTCAAGTTCTGAGCGCGGACATGTTTACCAGCACACGACTCTTCTTCCCACGGCACTTTCTGATAAGTAACAATCGAGTGTGTGTTTCCCCAGCTGCAGCTTTTCAACGGTTAACCCTGGTCTAATTAGTTTCCTCCTAGCGGCTTCTCAGCCCTCTCATTTGTTTGTATTGATCACTTTTGATTTGAGGGATTGCGGTGAGGAAGGCTGAAGGTGTTCAGAGTTGGTCATCACGGGTGAGTGGGTACCTGCCCACCTGAGAGCTAGCATCCGGATGCAAAGGGCTGGCATCTGTAGAGTTGCTACCTGCTGCCCTCCATGCTGGCCCAGAGCTGATAAAGACCTGCACCAAAGGCAACCTGTGGTTTTGACTACCCTGCCCAGTCCGTTTTCGAGAGTTTAAACTATATTAGAACCTAAACTCAGCGTCTATGACTTCTTGATTCATATGCCCTTTGTGTTTTCCCTTCTTTTCCACCCTCTTCTGTTTTCGGGTTTGTTTCTGAGAGAGTGAGGGAACGGCAGCCCTGGAGTCTAGAATTTGGCTTTCCACCAAGCACCTTATCTCGCCACCTTAGCCTTAAGAATGAGTATGAAGAAAATCCACTGCCACCTCTGTTCAGGGCAGAAGGTCTACGAGCAAGAGGACACTTGGGCAAGGAAAGGAAGAGATGCTCTCTCTCCCTGACAGCTCAGGGGCCACTGCGCTCCAGAGACCCCAGAGGAGGGGAGGAGCTGAGGGCATCTGAGCTATACAACTGAGCCAGGCGCCCTGTCCCTTCATGAGAGGCACTGTCACTGGTCACCACAGGACCTGCATGGGAGCCACAGTGTGCCACACCCTTCACTTGCCTCGCGAGCTCCTTCACACAAAAGCAGATTGCTGCCTGCAATACTGACTGACTTCAAGGAATCAGAAATTGCTTAGAGCAAGTGTGTGTTTTCTGTGACCTTTTCAGTCCTTGAAGTCCTTTTGAGATCCCTGCAGGGGGTAGTGAAGAGGGGTGTATTTTGTGGATATTTGCCTTCCTATTAGGAATATGAAGAGAACCCAGCAATTTACTGTCATGTGAATGGCCTGTAAAATCAGGTTGAGAGCAGATGGCTCTGCCTGACTGGGCACAGCAGGAATTAGGACATCAGACAGTCACACCTTCCAGGTCTCCATCAGGGCCTCAGCCACCCAGCCTAGCACAGCACTGGCCATCCACAAGCCTCCCCTGGGTACCAAGGCTCACTGCCAACTGATGCCCTCGCTTGTCCCTCTGGCTCTGAAGGATCTGACACTGTTGTCTTCCAAAGGGGGGGGAGGGGAAGAGTCCTTCGTTTTGAGCAATAAAGTAATACAAATAGATGGCCATTCCCGTGCAGCTCTTCACCACCATGGGCCGGGATGAGCTGATCCCCCTCCCCACCTTGTCTCCATGTGGCCCACGGTGGCTTTTGTGTTCAGCACCCAGTTTCCTCTGCTTGATTTGCCCACCTGGGGACCACTCTGCTCCTGTGAGGAGATTCTGAGCGGGTGGGTCCAAGTGGGTCCAGCCCAGGTAGATCCAAGTGTAGCGGTAACAAGAAGAGAGACCAAGAGAGGTCAGAGGAAGAGATATGGACGTTTCTATATGTCACTTCCTTAACCGCTAGTTCAGAGGTGGGGAACAGGTGACTGTACAAACAGGAATTAGGAGCAGAGCCAGGCACTTGTTTAGTAACAGCCTTTGAGCCCTGCAGCTACTGAAGAAGACTCAGGGTTATTGTCGTGCAGTCCTCTAAGGAGGAGGAGAGGCGGGCCTGGGTGGGCCAGAGCAGGCACCTGACAGTGAGCAGTGAGCGGTCAGGCTTACCTTCCCCTTTCTCAACTGGTGTTGAGATTTGAGCCTGAGTTGCTGAGGCCCTGGCCTTCGTGCCCAACCCTCCAAACTGCTTAGGGCTGGGAGAGGGGCCAGAAGCCCCAGGACCTTAGTTCCTTTTGGGACTATCAACGTTCTGGGATGTGAGTCTTTAAGTGTGGTCAAACACTCTTGATGTACCAAATAGGGTTCTCCCTGAAGTGTTCTTCCTGAGCCCCGCCCACTCCCCTGAAGTACTGGTGTGACGGAAGGGAAGGCTGAGCCAGGCCTTGGCAAATGAAATTGCACTTCTTAAAGAGAAACTTTATAGAAGGTTGGGTTTTTTCCCGTTATTACAAAACTTCCCCCTCCCCCCGAAAGAGCCTAAGCTCCATTCAGATCGAAGCCTAGAAATTACTTCAAAGTGTTTACTTTATGATGTTTACACACACGATTCACTTTTTTTAAAAAAAGAATAAGAAAAATGCAAACTCTGGCTTTTTAACAACTATTCAGATTTTTCCTGCATGGGATCTGCTGGCACCCTGACTCACCAGCTGGATCAAATCCTCATTGAGAAATGTCCCGATGTGTGTCTCCCTCCCTCCCCCCCAGCCACAGGGCTCCCTCCTGCCCAGACCTCTGTTTCTCTGGTGGCTTTTGCCCCCTGCTTTGCAGACCGCCTGCAGCCATGATTTTGTTACGGCACCTGTGAGCCAAAGACTGCGCCTTTGCAGCAGGAACACTAAGCAATACTACATGACTCACTACTTTCGGGGGATTTTTTTGTTTTGTTTTGTTTTGACAACAGGAAGAAGGGAACTGGGGTTTAGGTGAGTTCTCCTCTGCTGTGTGACCATATTCTCAGTGACACACATGTGTGCAGCTCACTAGGAGAACAAGGTTGGGTTTCTTTTCTAGTGTACAACATGAGAATCTGCAGACTTTTCCGTAGACAAAGAGGCTTGTGTATTTTCGTCCATATCCAATGTTATACAAACTAATTGTGTTGTTTTATACTGTGGCCACAAATATTATGCAATGCACCATTGGTTTTTGTTTTTTATTTCATTAAAGGAAGTTTAATTTAAATTGAAGTTGTGTGAGGAAGTTGATATTGGCGTCTGTGGGCCTCTCCTCTCACCAGTAGGAGGAAACTGTGGCCGATTCCAGGTGCAAACGGCAGTACCTTCGGCTCTCTTCAAATCCTGTAAGAGCACTGTCAGGCTAGGGAGGTGATTCAGTCAGTAAAGTCCTGGCCTTGCAGGCACGGGGACCGGAACCCAATCCTCTGGACTCATGGGGGTCTTGGGGTGGGGGCTGGGGAAATGGCCCAGTGGTTAAGAGCACTAGTTGCTCTTGCAGAGGATCCCGGTTCAATTCTTGCACCCACATGGTGACTTCGGCCATCTGTAACTCCAGTTCTAGGAAATCTGATGCCCTCTTTGGATTTCTTTGGGCACCATGTACGCATGTGGTGCACATACACTTGTGCAGGTAAAACACACATAGACATTAAAGACTTAGATCCAAAATATATATGAAGCTGGGCATGGTAGCACACACGTCCAGTCCTAAGTAAGTGGCAGGGATGGGTGGTTCTCTGTCCAGTGAGAGACCATGCCTCAAAAACAAAGCAAAAATGTAGACAAAAGTAGAGCTTGTTCTGCCCTCCACATGTACATGCAAGACATACACACAGAGACAGCGGTGTATATTTTGACCTCCAATGAAACGGCTGCATTCCAGAGAGTCCGTTAGAGTTCTCTATAGGAGCATAACATGTAAAGTAAATGAACACACACATAAAGGGGATTTCTTAGAACAGCTTACAGGTTGTGTCCAGCGAGCCAACAATGGCTGTCTACAAACAGAAGGACCAGGTAAGTGTTCAGTTTATGAAGCTGGATGTCTCAGCTGGTCTTTAGTATATGCCAGAATCCCAAAGAAGTTGGCTCTGCTGCTGGTGATGGGGTGAATTTGGCAACAAGAGCAAGCTTCCTTCCTTCTTGTCCTCTGTCCCGGCTGCCACCAGAAGCTGTGGCCCAGATTAAAGGTGGCTCTTTCCACTTCAGAATCTTCCCATTTCAAATGATTTCATTATAAAAGCCGTCCCTCACAGAGGTTCCCAGCTGCTTGGGTTTTAGTCCCAGATGTAGTCAAGTTGGCAACCAAGAATAGCCATCACATCCATGATAAGGTTCCCAGGGAGCAGAAAGGTGTAGGGTGAGATCCTGTTGCTCGCCCCCGCCCTTTGTCCCCTGCTCGATTCCCATGACCTTTAGCGGTCTCTCAGGAACGAGAAGTTGGAAACCATCCCTCTCTGCAGAGGAGGAAACACACTCTGTGACCAGACTGGGACTGTGACAGGTGGTTTTTCTGACTCACTTTGGAGTCCCAGCTCTGCAACATAAAAACCACACTGTTCCCCAGCAGATCTGGGCAGGAGCAGGCACCAGCAACCCCTCCTGCATTCTGCATTGTTGCAGCTCTGCAGGCACCCGCCGCACACCTCCAGGCGGACATTTCCTTAGGCTTTGCTTTGCACCCTGTGTTTCTGTGTCCCGTGTAGTAACACCTCATGTGAGTTACTCAGATGCAGTGTATGTCGCTCACATCCTGCGGTTAAATGATCTGCTGTCAAAATGGCCTGTCATTACATTCTCTACGGTCCAAACCCTGATACAAGGCAGAGCCTGGCTTGGGCAACCCTTTACTATTACTAAAATGGTTCCTTCTCTATGTCAAAAGCAAAACAAACTTCCCCACACACCTGCTGCCACGTGCTCAGGCGCTGCTGAGGCTGGGCACCTGCCACAGGCCTGCCCCTAGGCCTTTTCTCACAGGTTGCTGCAGAATTCTAACTTGTCCTTCTCCAGGCTCCAGGGATGCAGCTCTACCCGTTGTGTCTAAGAGGCTGCCTGCAGATGTTCTAGTAGTCTGATGGTACCATGAAGATTGGGGCATTCACGGCTATGGCCAGTACTTAGCTCCACACTGGGATTCTCAGGATGTGTCCTGCATTGGGACAGTCCCCACACTGATGTGGTCTCATCCTCAGGTCACCCTGAGGAGCTCCAGCACAGGTTCTTGAATGGCAGCCACTCTGCTCCCTGTAACTACAGGGCAGTGCTCATGGGACACTAGAGTAATAGCTGTGTAATGATTTGGATATGGCAGGACCACCATGCCAGCAGCGACTGCCACTGAGAAGTTGGTTGTACCCACAGATGGCATTGGAGGACACATAGTTGCACCACATTTGGAGGCCCTGTGGGATGACGCCTGTGTCAGTGAGGAGAAAGTCTGTTAAGATGGGCAAGCTCCTACCGTGTGCTAGTGCGCAGAAGGGGCAGGCTGGCTGGGCACAAACAGAGAGCATCCCTACCTGTCTAGACCTAACCTTGGTATAAGGCAGGAGGAGGGTGGTCCTGAGTTTACAACAGAAGAAGTGGGGTGGCTCTGAACTGGGTGGCATGTTCTCAGCACCATATTCTTCCCTGTCTCTAGCCCACCCTGAGAGAAATTAGCAAAACTTCAAATGTTGAAACATTGAAAGTCACCAGCCAGCAGTCATCTCAGCCAGCAGTAAACTCAGAGGCTGGTGAACCTCTCTGAGTTCAAGGCCAACCTGGTCTACATAGCGAGATCCAGGACAGCCAAAGCTACACAATGAAACCTCGTCTCAAAAAAATAAAAAAATAATTGAAAGTTTGAAAGGAAACCAGTACGTTGAATGCCCACTCCCTGTGTGGAGTGTGGGGCCAGCTGAGGCCCTGCTCCACCTGCTTGCCTGAGTCCTCCCTATTCTGTGCATTCCCAAATGTATTAGACCAGCAGCAGTGGTTACTATGGTTTTCTAGAGTCCTTTGATGGTCGGAGGAGCAATGGAACATTGAGGTCAGAGTGTTATCAAGGCATGTTGATAAAACTGGATGTCCATGATGAAAACTAAAAATCCCAGGAGAAAATGTGGGGAAAATGTTTAAAACCTGGGATTTGATAACTATTTCTTGGTTATGACATCAAAAACATAAATAGCCAAATCAAAAATGGACAAAAGGAACCATAACAAATTTTAAAATGTTGTGTCAGAGGAGAAAATATTTACACATCATATATATGATATGGGATTAATATTTAGGCTGTAAAAATTTGACTATTGGCTTGGTGGTGGTGGCGCACGCCTTTAATCCCAGCACTTAGGAAGCAGAGGCAGGCGGGTCTCTGTGAGTTTGAGGCCAGCCTGGTCTACAAAACAGATGGCAGGACAGGCTCCAAAGCTACACAGAGAAACCCTGTCTGGGGGAAAAAAAAAACCACAAAAGGAAAAGAAAAAATTGATTATTAGAGTTAAAAATTTGGAAAGGAGTTGCGTAGAAAACTCTAAAGAATATATTCTAATGAGAAGATGCCTGGTATCATTGCCCATCAGACACCAGGAGGTGTCACGTGGTGTGGGTTAGGGTACCTGCTCTTGTGCAAGAAGGCAGAGGCAGAGGACCCACAGTCTCTAACACTCACATTGGGTGGCTCACAACTGTCTGTAACTGCAGCTCCAGAAGACCCAATACCTTCTTCTGACCTCCAAGAGTGCTCGTGTGTGTGTGTGTGTGTGTGTGTCTGTACAATGTAAGTAAATAAAAAAATCTTAAAAAGATACAGAAAGGGGGCTGGAGAGACGGCTCAGTGGTTAAGAGCATTGCCTGCTCTTCTAAAGGTCCTGAGTTCAATTCCCAGCAACCACATGGTGACTCACAACCATCTGTAATGAGGTCTGGTACCCTCTTCTGGTCTGCAGACATACACACAGACAGAATATTGTATACATAATAAATAAATAAATATAAAAAAAGATACAGAAAACTTGGAATAAGCTGTGTTGGTGTAGATGTGAAGTACAGCCATTATGCAAAATAGTATGGAGGTTCTTCAATATTAAAATAGAACCCCCAGATGATTTAGCAATCCCACTTCTGGGAATATGTCCTAAAGAAAATATGTTCTTCAAGCCATGTCTCCAAGAGACACATATGTTCATTACATTCACAATAGCCAAGAGCTAGAAGCAATTTAAATGTCCGTCAGCAGATGACTGAGTAAACAAAACAGAATACTGTTTAGCCTTTAGAAAGAATATCCTAGGGCTGGGGATATGACTTAGGTGGCAAAGTACCACACAGGCTTGAGTTTCTGACCACAGACACCATGGAGAAGCTGGGCATGGCAGCACGTGCCTGTAATCTCAGCACTGGGAAGGCAGTGCCAAGAGGCTCCCTGGGACTCTCTGGCCAGCCAACCCCACTGAACCAGCCAGCTCCACTGTAAAGGAGAGACCTTGCTTCAAACAGTAAGTAGGAGAGTGATCAAGAAAGACACCAGTTGCTTCCATGTGCATGTTTATTCTCACACATACGCATGAGACCTCCATCCCCTACCACACACACCAAAATACAAAGGTAGGTAGGTAGATGGATATCCTTGAGCATGCACATGATTGAACCGTAATGATATTACGCCTTGTGAAGTAAGCCATATACAGGAACTATGCAGAGCATCTAAAGCACTTTGAAGTCAGAGCAACAAAACGGCCACAGGCGAAGGAGGAGGTGTGTAAAAACGCAAAAGGGCTCAGTGCTCCCGTGGCACCACATGTATTTTTAACTCCTTCCACATTAAAGAAAAGGCATTAGTGGCTTCACATACTGCGAGGTAGTAGATTGTAGACAAGTTGGATGCGGTGGCACGCCCTTGTAATCACGGAACTTGGGAGGCTGAGGTAGAAGCAGTGCCAGTAATAGTTCAAGGTCAGCCTGTTCTACACAGTGAGTTTGAGACTGGACTGGGCTGTGTATCCCTAGTGTAGCAAGGGGTGATCAGGGCTGGCGAGGGTGGTTTAGCAGGTTCAAAGCACTTTCTGCCAAGCCTGACCACCTGAATTCAGTTCACAGAACCCACAGTGTGAGAGCTAACCTTCGTACGGGTGCTACAACTCATGTACCCCGCCAGCATACACACACAAAAACCTTAAGTTGGCTATGTAGTACAATGAACCCTTGGACAATGCAGACTGTGTAAGCCACGACAGTTGGGTATTTGTCCCTAAGGGTGGGTATGGGAGCTTCCTGTCCCCACTCCTTCCTCCCATTCTGAGTTGTCTTCTCTAAACTGTTCATCAAAGTTGCTTGCAAATCAGGAAGTTTATAGAGTTGCCCTTCCCTGGGGAATGTTCCCTTAGCAAGAAGAAATGACCTAGGAATCCCTGCAGTGGTGTCTTTCTTCTTCAGGCAGCTAAGCAGCTCTCCAGCTCTCCGCCCCGTGCCTGCCCTGCTTCTCTGCCAAACCCTGGCCTTGGCCTTTGCTCACAGGAAGTGTTGATGGGGCCAGGGCAGCAAGCAGCCAGAACAAGGGGCTGGTGTAAGACCAGACCGCATCCTCTACCACAGGCCCAGCATGCAGCAGTATCACTCAGAGCCCTGCTTTCTTCTTGGTCTTGTGGAGTGGCTGGGATGCTGAACAGGTAGCAGTGAGGCTTAGCCATAGGTTGCCTGACATTAGCAAGTCTGAGTTTAGGGGAAGACTCTAGGGCTCCAGGGGACACAGGAGCAGTCAGTTTACTGTTGACCCCTTAGGCTTTCTGTTTGTTGTTTTTGATGTTTTTAATCCCTCTGCAAGTCACTCACTATCCTACACTTGACCTTCCGTTACCAACACGCACACCCTTAATCCTAGCACTTGGGAAGCAGATGCAGGTGGATCTAAATTCAAGACCATCCTGGTTTGCAGAGTGAGTTCCAGGACAGCCAGGGCAGATAAACCCTGTCCTGAAAGAAACAAAAAACAAAATGCCCCCCCTCAAAAAAAAAAAAAAACCAACTCAAAAACAACAACAAAAAAAAAAAATCTCACCATGACCAGAAACAATTTGGGAAGGAAAGAGCTTGTATTAACTCTCAGGTCACACTCCATTACTGAGGGAAGCAGGACAAGAACTGATGCAGAGGTCCTGAGGGCGTGCTGCCTACTGGCTGCTCCTTTCTCGTAGCTTGTTCAGGCTGCTTTCCTACCTCAGGACCACCAGTCCAGGAGTGGCCACCACCCACAGAGGGCTGAGCCCTCCCCCATCAATCACCAGTTAGGAGCATGCACCACAGGCCTATCTAGAGGAACATTTTCCCAACTGAGGCTCCCTCTTCCAAAATGGCTCTAGCTTGTGTCAAGTTGACATAGAACTAGTCAGCACAGCAGCCTTGGACTCTAACATTGTGGATTTCCATAGAGCAGCCCAGGGCTTGGAGCCTCCATTCCACTTGGCTATAAAGTGGGATGGGCAATGCCTGCCATTAGTTAGTCTATGAAACTGCTGTGCACCCAGTAAGGAAAAGTAGCGGTTTGTTCTGGGGCCCTAGATGTGTATGATATGAGATCATAATGTTCACAGTTTCAGTGAGTCTGTGGAACTAATATCAAGGTGTGTCAGCTTGAGAGAAGAAACAGAACTTTTTGTCTATCTTGCAAGAACTAGGACAGCTTTTCTTTTCCTTGACAACAAAGTGCTCTCTCTCTCCCTCTTCCCTCCCTCCCTCCTCCTTTTAGAAAAGAAGCAACATCACCCTGTCAGTGCTCAGTTCTGGCAGAAATGGAGGCAACTAAAATAGAAAGAGAAAAAATATTTTGGCAAGATCCAGGAATCTGAAGTTGCAGCACAGTTACTGGGTCAGATACGTTTCAAGGCTGCAGAAACTCCATGGTGCTGGCCACGTGGCTCATGCTTATTTCTGAGATAAGTCTCTCTTCACCACACATGACAGATGCACTGATGGTCGAGGTCTTTCCTCTCCCTCCCACCCCTTTGCTGGGTCATTGTACTGCTTCCTGCAACCAAGAGGCAAAGTTTGCTTTTGGATTTGGTCTTTGTTCTGTGGCACAATTCTTCTAGCAGTGATCCACTCACTACAGATGGGAACCAATAACAGACCAAAGTAATGCCACCAAAGTCCAACTGGTGAACCAGGAAGTTTGCTGAGGTTACTACTTACTTCATAGGTAAGGGGTTATTTACAGGTTCAAAGATAAGGCAGCTAAATACTCAAAACACCCACGCTAGCATGGCTGGCAGCTCATGAAAGCTAGGTGCCTGAGTTCTCTGCATAACTTAACAGGAAGCTTAAAAGATTGGAGAGTCTCCTGTTCTTAGCATCCTTGTTGCTTATACTGGGCATAGAAAGGGCTTGTGAATGTGGTTAGTTTTAGGGACTTCCTGATACTTGTGAGTTGTTTACTTCCTGAGTCTTAAGGAATCTTCCTCTAGATTAGAATGTTTTTACTAGGTCTACAGGACTCTTTTTGTGAAAATGTGTAAGACACATGGCAAAGCACTGAGTTGTCCAACCCAGGGCCATCCTACACCATTACTGATCCCATCACCTGACACATTAGTGAAGTTACTTAGCTAACACATAGACTCATCAGTAAAAGTAAATATTTATCACTAAGCCACCAAGTCGTGTAGATGTTCATTACACAGTAGTAACTGCTGATACAGTATATTTGCCTAAAATATTAATTCCAGAAAGTGGCCTATGGCATCTCTCGCCAAAATGGTGAACAGATTTACGCATTTTGAGTTGTGCTGATACTATGATTACCAGCTTGGAGAGTGAGTTTGAGATCTCAGCCCTAGATAGCCTGCCAGTTAATGCTGTCCTACACACAGCCAGCATGCCCCTGCCACTGTCTTTGAGATTTTACTTCTTCATGGGATCTCCCTTCCTATCCCCTCTTACCCACTGGAATCAAACTGGACCTGCAAGGACCTACTTCAGAGCACATCTTTTGTAAACGATCTTGATGGCCAGCCCTGCCTCTCCATCCATTCACTTCTAGGGTTTTTCTTGCCAGGCCATGCGCTGGACTCCCAAGCCTGCTTCCTCCTGTGGTTTCTGTTGTTTATCTTCAGATGTTTACTGAACTGGACTCCAGGTTCCTGAGGGGTGGAGCTTTCTTGTCCTTCCTTTACCCTCCAGGTCTTACACAGAACTTTGAAGGGGGAAGTCCAGAATCTTTCACAAAGACCTGTGTAGGTTAAATGGCTTCGGAGAGCTAGTTTTTAAGAGCCCTCAGCTAGTGAATTTAACCAGAGGGCAGGATGATTCAGTGAGCAGGTGTGTGGCTAGAGAAATAAAGAGTGGATGGATGGATTAAGTATCAATATCCCAGCTGTGTAGATGCACCCTGATCTATGGTCATTCCACTAAGAAAATGAATTTTACCTTAAAATGCCTTTGTCCTGAAGGCTCCTTTAACCACTCACTCACTCACTCTTTCCGGACTAGACATGCCCTACCTACCTCCTGCATCCATAGCCATCTCCTAAGGGACCTCGCCTACTTTCCCCAGTGTGACAATCTGTCATGTTCTCTCCTGCTCACCTCTGTCAGGCTTCACCATCTAGAGAAGAGAGGCTATTCTTTAACAGGAGGCTTTCCAGCACTTGTATCTTGTCATGTAGAGGGACTCTACATTTCTGATGTTTCATCTCTCTGTCCTGTCTTTATTTTAAATGCCCCAATTCAGGAACTCATTCTTGGTGAAACAAGCAACTACAAAAATCTATGACTGATCTTTTGTTTATAGGCCTCTCTACCTCCCTCACCTTCCAACCAGTTAATAATACAAAATTTTGTTTTCAAAGGAAAACCATGCTATCTTCATGTTTAAAAAAAAAAAAAAAAAAAAAAAAACTCCTGATGGTTCCTCTGTTCTTCAAGATTAGAGTCTGGCTAGCTTTCACAACCCGCTAAGATCTGTCCCAGGGAACCTATGGATGCCCGCCCCACACCAGTTCAAGCATGGTCATCAGGAAGGGACCATCAGCATTGCCCCGCTATGCAAGAGTGTTTCCCAATTGTGCCTAGCATTTTTCCTCTAGTCCTTTCTTTAGCCCAGTCCCATCTTCCCTGACCTTCCCTTCTGCCCACCAATTTCCTTCTCTGCCTTTACAAGTCCCATTGTTTGTGGCCACATCTATTGGTGGTCATCTGACTAAGAAGGCAATTCCTGGCTGGGCGTGGTGGTGCACACCTTTATCCCTAGCACTAGGAGAGGCAGAGGCAGGTGGATCTCTATGAGTTTGAGGCCAGCCTGATCTACAAATCGAGGAGTTCCAGGACAGTCCAGGACAGTCAGGGATTATTACACAGGGAAAACAGTTTTTAAAAAAAGCATTTCCTGAGGATAAAGGGATGGTTGTGAATATCTTTGTATGTGCATGTTCTACCGCAACACCAGAGCTTGGGGGGAGGGAGTGGAGGCTGGATGAATGAATGAATGAATGAATGGTTAGATGCGTGGATGGATGAATGGATGATGAGTGAGCAGGCAGTGGGTGGATGGCAGATAGATGGAAGGATGATTGGCAGATGGATGGGTGGATGGATGGATGGATAGATGTTTGGATGGATGGAGGAGATCTGGATAGGTGGATAGATGATGGATGGATAGATGATGTTTAGGTGGTAGATAGGTGGATGGTGGTGGATAGAACAGTGAAGAATCTATCTGGTACTGTTCCCTAAAACAGACTAATTTGCTACTAATCTACCTAAGTCTGTGCTTTGCCAGGTCTTAGAGACTGAGGCTAATAACTTCTGCTATCCTTGGTCTCCAGACCCACCCTGGGAAGATAAAAATTCACTTAGAGTCTTCTGATGGTGCTAACAGGAGCTAATATCCATTGAACACTTACTGTGGACCGAATATTGTTCTAAGTGCTTTAAACCAGTGAGCTTCTTGGCTCTCTTGTGGGATGTGTGTTATGAGCAGCCCCATTTTAGCACTGAGAGTTAGAAAAGGTTAGCTTTTGGCAGGTCACACAGCTGCTACCAGTGGAGTCTGCTCCAAATCCCAGGCAGCCTAACTCTGAAACTTCCATCTTCACCCCTCCTGTAACCCCGAGTTCGTGTTTGCCAGGGGCCCTCTCATGCTTCTTCCCTCAAGAGAGGAGCACAATATTCCTTGGTGCTTTTTATTCATCCAGTTTTCTGGAATTCCTTCATATTTAGCCAGGAAGAGCCCCAGCTTCTGTCTGCCTGCTTGTGTTTGCTTCAGCATGAAGCTAACTAGTTTCTTCCCACCCAGATCCGAGTGACTGTGAACACAGCCACCTTTGCTTTCTGCAAGCCATCTCTGTCTCTCCGTGGGCTGAAAACCACACCATAGCTTCCTCTTTACCTTTGCCATGACAGCACAGAATTTTGTCACTCAGCCTCTGAGCAACTTCAGTGCCGCTGCCCTGAGAGGCAGTGCCGGTCCAGATGGCATACATCCTGTGTGCAGTGTCTCTCTTTCTCTCTCTGGGTAAGTTTTACAACTTTGATGTTTCTGCCATCACAGGACCTTGTCATCCAGAGGCTGCTGGGCAAGAGCAGGACAATTTGGTCTTCACGGCGACAACTAAGTTATAGACTGACTTTGTGGTCATCGTTTACTTATTGGTGACAGTGTTGGGCTTCCTTAGATGTCCTTGTGATCTGGGGCAGTGGAAGACTTTGTTGTATCCTGGGCACCTCATATCTTTTATTTCTCTATTTTTTTTTAAGTTTGTCTGTCTTTGAGCTTTGCATGTCCCTGACTTTATGTCACCTTCCTGGGCTGACCATCCTATGGGGGAGGGAGGGCTTTTGCTGCCACATGAAGAGGCCTTGAGGTTTGCCTGATGTTTGGGCGTAATTAGATAAGTGTGCTTGTAGATGTGGCTGGGTAGAAAAAAAGGTGAGGAGAGCTCTCCAAAGTTTAGGCCAAGCTAAAAGAAGGTTCTGGGCTTCACCAGAGAGCCAAGGAGAGAGAGAGAGAGAGAGAGAGAGAGAGAGAGAGAGAGAGAGAGAGAGAGAGAGAGAGAGAGAGAAGGATTAAGAAGATTAATTGGCTCTGCTAAAGGCCATATGGGACTTTTATTCATGTTTGAACAGGGTAGAGGAAGGAAAACTTTGGAGGTAAAGGAAGGAAGCAGATGAACTGAGCAGGGAAGAAAATATTACCTTACCAAGTAGGGCAGGTACCAGGGATACTGTGTACCATATACAGTGACCGCCACAGGATCACCTATAAATGCATATTATAAAATGCATAGGGCTAGAGGGTAAACTGGCCATATTGAAATAGAGTTATCAAAATATTTTCAATAGCCAGTGTTGTGGCATCTGTAATAACTGCACTTGAGAGCCAAGGAGGAGGCCAGCCTGTGTTCTCTAGTGAGCCCTACCTAAACAACATTTAAAAAAATAAACCATAATATATTTATTTCCTTTTTTAAATTTATGTGTTATATAAGATCTGGAGTAATATTTATTAACCACCAACTTCAAGGAAATAGTGTATATGGAGAGATATTTTAATATGACCACAAAAATTGTCATATAATATACAAATATCTGATTTCTTGTCTATGCCTATCACTGAAGGACACAGGACATTTTCATTGGAGATTAATGAAAAATAAAGATGTCAGGCCCTTTCTTCACCCTGGTTTAAGAACCCTTTAATCCTATCTGTGGGTTCAAGTTTAGAACTTTTGCTTCCCAGAGACTGAGCGGAGTTTGTGCAGACCTGAACAGCTGGGGTGAGGGAGGAAGTGGGCTAGGCTGTAGCCAGCATGGCCAAGGCTGTAGCTTTTTTTAAAAAATGAAGGGAGTACAGCATTCAGTATCATGGGTTGACCAGCAAGCCCCGGTGGGGTTGAACCAGGTTCACATCTCAAAGAGCATATGGGTGAAGATCAGACCTGGGGCCCGATGAGGAGTCAGGAAGCCTGCAGAAGAGTGTTCTAGGACCCTTGCCAGGGGACTGGCACCTGCCAGCACCTTGGCAGGGCAGGCATTGCTGAGGCCTTGGTGGGGTCCCACATGGACTGCTACATCTGTGACCCTGTTCTGTCATCTAATGGAGGATGCATGCTTTGTGTTTGGTGACCGCATTTGCCCTTTGTGGGGGTGAAATGGGTTTATGTTGGATAGGGATGCAGAAAGTTGCTCTGCCTTGTTCTGGTTTCTGGTATTTGTTTTTAGTTTTTAGTTACCCGTTTGTTTTTGATAAGCAGGCTGGAAGGTCTGGAGGGAGGACTATAACGACTCAGATGGACAAAGGAGAAGCTGGGTGCTTTTCCCTACCCACTGCCACGGTTGCCTGACCCCAATTCCCTATCCACTGCCATTGTTGCCTGACCAGGTTCCCTACCCACTGCCACGCTTGCCTGACCAGGTTCCCTACCCACTGCCACGGTTGCCTGACCCTGGTTCCCTACCCGCTCCCATGGTTGCCTGACCCCGGTTCCCTACCTGCTGCCACAGTTGCCTGACCCAGGTTCCCTACCCACTGCCACAGTTGTCTGACCCCAGTTCTGCATTTGTCCCTTCTAGACTTTGACTCATATCAAGTTCTAACTGCATGGAATCAGTTTTTACATGAGGCATGCGTAAATCAGGAAATAACTTGAAAGCCTGCTTTGTGTCATTATAATTATAGAGAAGAAATGCAGGAAATTAGTGATGATAAAGCCATCAATCACATTGTTTGGTGAATCTAGTCTTTGTCCCAGCTCTGTGGCATTGTTTTAGAAGGTGGGGACTAAGTCTCCAGGACCCAGCACCCACTCACCAGGCACTCGACCACTGAGCCACACTCAACACCTCAACCTAATATTTTAAAAAATTAATTATTATTTGTGTGTTGCATATGAACAGGCATGGAGTCAGGGGGTAGCTCTATGGACTCAGTTCTCATTCACCTTTTCATGGGTTCTGGTGATTGAACACAGATAGTCAGGTTTGCTTCCTAAGTACCTTTACCTGATGAGCCATCTTACCAGACCCTTTTTAATTATTTATTTATTCTGTATTAAACAGAAAGACCAAGCCATAAATTAGAATGTGACTCTTGGAGGCTAATGCAGTGGGTAAATGCTCCCCTGGGCTTAGCAGTTGGACTTGCCTGCTCTCTGAATCACCTCTGACCCTGACCAGCTGCCATACAATTAAGGGGGCATTAACACAAAAGCCAATGGAGAGGGGCTACTTTTGTGTTACTGAGATTGTGTTCATGGAGAAACGAAGAACTTTTCACTTTAGTCTGGATGGATGATGTCACAGCTCCCCCTATCCCTCCCAGCACAGAGCATATTTAATGTGTAAGGGAAAGAACAGTTGTTTGATGTATTGACTGAACCTTAGGTAGGTTTTTGCATATGGTAGAATTACTTCAAACCCTTTTGTTTCTGAGACAGAGTCTCACTGTGTGGCCCTGGACATGGCTGTGTTGTGGCCTGAATGTTTGTGTCCTCTCAGGATTCACCTGTTTGAACTTTAACTCCAGGGTGGTGGTATTAGGAGATAGGGCCTTTGGAAGGTGGTTGGCTGAATGGCTTCGTGCCCTTAAAAGAGATTGGAGAGACGCAGCTAGTCCCTTCCATGTGTGAGGGCAAAACTAGAAGGTACATCCGCAAGAATCAGGTTCCCACTGGCATCAAATCGACTACTGCCTTAGTCTTGGAATGTCTAGTCTCTGGGGCTGTTTCTGACTCTTCTCCATTCAGGTTTTCGTTATTGCTATGAACACACATAGACCTTTTCAGAGGAGAAAGAGAAAGTGTTGAGGTTTCACAGGTTATTTATTTATCCATTTATTTGTGCAGTTCTGGGGGTAATTTCAGGGCCTAGTGCATACTAAGCAAGCCACATCCCCAGCCAGTATACTTGAGATGGAACTAGAATTCCAGAGGCCAGTTGGCAGGGATTGCACACTCATGTTGCTGTGTGCTGTGTTAGGGCCTCTCTCTTCTTCCTAGGAATGACAATACTGGGGGGGGGGCGACTGCCACTGCCCTAGGGATGATGATACTGCAGGGGACCACCACTGCCCTAGGGATGATGACACTCCAGGGGACCGCCACTGCCCTAGGGATGATGATGATACTGCAGGGGACCACCACTGCCCTAGGGATGATGACACTGCAGGGGACCGCTACTTCCCTAGGGATGATGATGATACTGCAGGGGACCACCACTGCCCTAGGGATGATGACACTGCAGGGGACCGCTACTTCCCTAGGGATGATGACACTGCAGGGGACCGCCACTGCCCTAGGGATGATGACACTGCAGGGGACCGCCACTGCCCTAGGGATGATGACACTGCAGGGGACTGCTACTTCCCTAGGGATGATGACACTGCAGGGGACCGCCACTGCCCTAGGGATGATGACACTGCAGGGGACCTCCACTGCTCTTTTAGTAGATGCATGACTAAATTTTTTGCACAGTGACTTCCATTCTTGTGGTCCAGCCTCCTCTTCCTCTTGCCCTATCTGGGTCCATCTCTCTTATCCCCTCACTGAAGCCTCTGCAAAGGTGCCCTTATCCATCCTGCAGTCAACTGCTTGTCACTCCATTACTCTTTCTAGCTGCCATCCTCATCCTGTCCCCTACACGGTCATGAAGTAGTTTATATGGCCTGCTGTCACTTCTTAGCCTCAAAACAACCGCTGCTTCTGCTTTCCTGGAATTTCTTACAGAGACCTGCAGAGCGATCTAGTCATTCATCCTAAAGAACTCTTCCAGTCCCTGCCCCCAGCAGCCCTCAGCAGTGCTGGCCAAGCCCTTTCCTCTTGGAACACTCTACGTCCTGTGCTTCTCAAGTCACTGTGTGATGGCTGCCTTCCCTTCTTCCTGACTTCCCACTCCCCTTCTGTATGTTTTGGCCCTTGCTTATTTTCTAAACAGAGATTCTCCTTGACCATCTTCTTCAGACTCCCTAAAACGTCTGAATACTTCTAGTGGGCCTGGTCTACGTCTACAGCTCAGATTCAGGGACTTGCCAGGGCAGTAAGAAACAGTGGGCAAAGCCGTGGACTAGTTGGGCACTTACAGGTCCAAGTCTGGCTGAATCACTGTGAATTTTGACATTACTAAACCCAGAAACAATGGAATGTTTTCAAAGTCTACAAGTCTTTAAAAGTAAAATACGCATACTTAATTATTGTCCCAAATGTTTTTTGGGGTATCTTTCCCTTTTATCCCAGAGCATTCAAATTCCCCGCCTCTAAAATTAAATGCATTATCTTCTTGACCACCCTGAATACATAGTAGTAATTCTCACTGATACCCCCTTCTTCTTTTTTGCTGAGTACCATTATTATCCCAGCCGATTTTATCAAACATGGGTATCTGGTTTCCTCCAACCTCCTGTCCTTATGTTCAGCCCTACTACACCGAAGCGTCCAGAGCCCTAACCTCTCCAGCTGTCATCTCCACAATAGCTCTTAAGTTCCATCCCTTTTCAAGCTCTGCACTTGCATCACTTCTGTCCTGAGCTAGATGTTCTAGTGTCTAGTTCCAGCTTCCACCATTCTCCACACAACCCTCAGGCTGTGTTTCCTAAGATCTTTCTGGCACACACAGTGGCTTCCCCATTGCCTGATTAACTTCAGCCTGCTACCTATGACAGTCAGGCTCTTCACGCTCCTAGCCAGCCTCATGCCCGTGCCCCAGTCTTCAACCTGCTAACCATGACAGTCAGGCTCTTCACGCTCCTAGCCAGCCTCATGCCCGTGCCCCAGTCTTCAACCTGCTAACCATGACAGTCAGGCTCTTCACGCTCCTAGCCAGCCTCATGCCCATGCCCCAGTCTTCTCGTCCTTCTTTCCCTGAAGCTGACAGCTTCCTATTTCTGAACAGCTCTTTTCGGTTTTACTCACGTCATCTTGGCATAGTCTCACCGGTGCATCTGAAAGGCTCTGCCTCCACTTGGTCTGTAGTCTTCCCACTCTTCCTAAATCTAATTCCAATGCCACTTGTGCTAGTTGGATTTGTCACCTTGACACAAACCTAGACATACCTGGGAGGAGGGAATCACAATTGGAAAAATGCCACCACCAGATTGCCCTGTAGGCATATCCATGGAGACCTTTTCTTGATTGCTAATGGATGCAAGAGGCCCGGCCCACTGCGGGCAGTACCATCCCCAGGTGGGTGGACCTGGACTATGTAAGAAGGTAACGGAACATGAGCCTGGGACAAAGCCCGTAAGCTGAGTTTCTCTCGTCTCTTTTTCAGTTCCTCCCTTGAGCTCCCACCCCGCTTTCCCTCCATTATGGCCTGTTATGGTTATAAGTTGAATTAAGCCCTCTCCTCTCCTCCCCAAGTTGACTTTGGTCATGCTGTTTGCCACAAAACAGAAGGAAAATAAAACAGCATCTTTCCTGCAAGCCTCACTTACCCCTGCCCCCCCCCCACGCACCAGTCATGAAATCTCTGCTCTCTTTAAATTCCTCCAGGGGCTTCCATTTGTATATTTGTCTTGTAGGTTAGTCTCTCAAGTATCAGAAAGCCTCTAAGTGGTTGAATAGATATTTATTGAATTGGCAAATAAAGCAGGAAACATGGAGTACTAGTTTCATAATCAAGACTTCTAATGTGCATGTATTTCACCAAGAAGTGACCAAAATGTGAAGAAGCGTGGCCCAGCTGCCCACAATAAAAATGATCATATAACGTGCCCTGACAGAAAGAGAGTAATGCACCTCAAAACTATACTTTAAAAAATGTTTATTTAGCTGGGAGGTGATGGGGCACACTTTTAATCCTAGCATTCAGGAGGCAGAGGCAGCAGATCTCTGAGCTGGAGGCTAGCCTGGTCTACAGAGTGAATTCTAGGACAGCCAGGGCTACACAGAGAAACCGTGTCTTGAAAAACAAAAATGCTCATATATATGTATGTATGTATGTATGTATAGCCAGGTGCCATTCTCAACCTCCTTCCACCTTTTCTGTTTTTTCAGTTTTTTGGAAATTAAAATATAATTATATTATTCCCCTTTCCTTTCTTCCTTCCAACCCCTCCTATATATCCCTACCTCTTCTCAAATTCATGGCATCTTTTTCTTTGTCGTTGTTACATGTATGTATATATGTGTATATACATATAGATACGCATAAGTATATAAATACAACCTGCTCGGCCCATTTAGTCTTACTTATATTTGTATGATTTCATGGCTGACCTCTTGGTGTTGGAGAAACAATTATGGGGCTCATTTCTGGGGATGAATATTTCTCCTGCTCTCAACAGTCCTTAATTGCCTATAGTTCTTTGTCCGCGGGTGGGGTGCAGTGAGATTTCCTTCTTCCATGTCAGCTTGTCTACTGGTGGTGTGCTTCTCGGGTCTTGGTAGGCACTCAGGTTACGGAGGGATGGGTGAAGCTTTTCTGCCATTTCTAAAAGACATTCTCACAGCAGATTCCCTGGTCCTCTGTCACTAACCATCTTCTGTCCCCCTCTTCTATGATGTCACCTGAGCCTTAGATACAGCAGCAGCGTTGGAGATGGGCACCCCACGATCACTCATTCTTTGCATTTTGACTAATTATGGTTTTCTGCAATGTTCCTTTTATTGCAAAGAAAAGTTTATTTGATGAGCAATGAGAATTGCACGTATCTGTGGGCATAGAGATAAATATTTAGAATGTGTGGGGAATTATGCTGACTTAGTAAAGTGGCAGTAGTAAGTTCTTCTCTAAGATCCATGACCTCGTTAGCCCTGGGCAGCTGGCTAGGTTTCCAGTACCAGTCATGGTTTCTCTCCTGTTCAAAGGGCCTTAAGTCCAATTAGAGAGCCTTTGGTTACTACCAAGATATGAGTGCCAATATTGCACCCTTAGGAAATTTTGTCAAATTGGTCACAGCTGGCTGTCTACCCTATATATAGAAACAGGATCTGTCACTGTACCTGGGACTCACTGATTCAGATAGATGCACTTGCCCATAAGTCCCAGGAATCCTCCTGTCTCTGCCTCCCCATCATTTGGGTTACAGGTACACCGCTGTGTCCAACTTTTACCTGGATGCTGGGGATGCAGGTCCTTAAGCAGTGCAACAGGCATCTCCTCACTTCTAAAAAAAAAATCCTTATGGTGAAATGTAGTATATAAGAAAAGGTTAATAAAACATAAATGTGAAGTTTGACAAATAAGCAGAAAATAAAATCTGTGCAATCAGTACAAGGTTCACATTAGGTCCCTAGAGGTGCCCAGCCATCCTGCCTGTACACCACTGTACATAATCCTTCCCCTCAAATCACTCCTGACTCTCATGACAGCCACTTCCTGGCTTATGATTTTTAACCCCTATGCATCAACTAAACAATAAAGTGTGGTTTTGCCTATTCAAAAATTTTTAATTTTAGGTGCACTGGTGTTTTGCCTGCATGTATGCCTGTGTGAGGGTGGGTGTTGGGTCCCCTGGAACTAAGTTGTAGACAGTTGTGAGCTGCCGTGTGGGTGCCGAGAATTGAACCCAGGTCCTCTGGAAGAGCAGCCAGTGCTGTTAGCCATTGAGCCATCTCTCCAATCCCTATTTTTAACTTTATAAGAGATAGAATTCATGTACATATTCAAAGAGATTTGAAGGTATTCTGGGTCTGATCAGATATAATCCTACATGTTATTGCAAATAGTTATAATTTTTACTTTAAACTATTAAAAGATATCCCATTTTATGATACATCACCACAGTGTATCTGTTCTACTATTGGTGGACATGTGAGCTCTCCCTTGTTTGGGGTGACAATGAGCATTGCAGCTGTAAATATTCCTTCATATTTATAAATATAACTATTCCTGGTATACAGTGTCCACATTTCACTAAGGCTCCCTGGCTGAAAATGTTTTAAACTTCCTCTGTAGTCATTTTCTGGTAAGTAATTATTTTTTTCTAATGCATCTAATTCCTATTTATAGATATTCAGCACAAAAAGTGTGATATAAATATATAACATTGAGATTTATGAATACTTGAATGTATTTTTAAATTATTACTGGAAATGTGTGTGGTTGGATATTGATTAGTTTCTCAGCCAGTTTTAGCTGAGTGTATTCAGATGCAGTTTTTAAGTTTTTAGTTGATTCTGTCAAGCAATCGCTAGCCCCGTGTGGGGGAAGGGAGCCTCTGGTAGTTTCCATCCCTTCTCAGGAGCTCTGCACGGATCTGTCTCCCCCCACAGAGTCGCCTGAACTCTTTGTCCCTGCTCTGCTTCTCTGGAGCCTGTTCTGAAGGATTCTATTCTGTCAGCTCCTCTGTCCCTGCCGCAGCACTCAATGGATGCTTTTGATGTTAACCACACTGTCTGGCCCTTCAAGGGTTCCCGGGCCCTCATAGCAGATCTTGTCCATCCCTGTGGCACCATTGTCTCTGGTCTCTGCTCTTTCAGAAACACAAGATGAGATCCCTTTCGGTCTTAATAAACAAACATATAGTGATTTCTGGGGAAAAAAAGATGCTTATTTTGTGAATTTTTTACTCTTTTGGCTTTTTGAGGGGCCCACCACCCAGTTCCCAAATAAATATCACACCCAGAGGCTTATTCTTAGTTATGTTTGCCTGACAAATGTGGCTTGTCTCTTGCCAGCTTTTCTTAAATTATACTGACTACCTTTTGCCTCTGGGCCTTTATCTTTCTCTATTTCTGTATACCTTTCTTTCCCTCTTACTCTGTGACTGGCTGGGTGGCTGCCCCTGATGTCCTCCTCTCCTTGTTCTCTTGTTCCTCTTTCACTCTTCTCCCAGAGTTCTCCTTCTAGTTATTCTCTCTGCCTGCCAGCCCCATCTATCCTTGCTCCTGCCTTGGTATTGGTTGTTCATCTCTTTATTAGACCATCAGACGTTTTAGACAGGCGAAGAATCACAGCTTCATAGAGTTTAACAAGTGCAACATAAAAGAATACAACATATCTTTACATCATTAACGCACATGTTCCACATAACATACATAAAGGAATATAACATATCTTTACATCATTAACACACATGTTCCACATAACATACATAAAGGAATACAACATATCTTTACATCATTAACACACATGTTCCACATAACATATAGTGTAAACAAATGTAACACATCTCAAAATAATATTCCACAGCAGTTTCAATAAGGAAATATCCTAGCTAAAAACTGTAAGGAAAAAAATTAAACTCTGAGCAAAGAACCTTCAGGGCTTCATAATACATTTCTTCTAGACTTCTCTGTAAAATGAAAGGGCCTTTCTAAGAAATCAGAAAGGAAAAACAGCAAAATGAAGCAAAAGCAAATAGAAAAGAAAAACCTTTACAGTAGACAGGAAGTGCCACCAACCACTTCCGGTGCTCCTATTATCTAGTTTTGCATCTAGACATGGCTAAGAGCTACAAATATCTCCAACTAGCCAGCAAGAAAGACTAAGACTAAGGCACCGAGAGCCGAGCTGAGGACTCTGCCTCTCTTGAAAGCCCTTCCGTGAGAGAAACTGTGTCTTGGAATTTGAGGTTTGGTGAAGTTTATGCTGCTTTGCCATAAAATACCACAACAAAAGGTCAGCTATTATATTACCTTTTAAGTAAGTCCATTTAGACACACTGCTGCTTTGTGGCGGTGGTTTTGGCACGTGGTTGAAGCTACACGTCTTCAGAAGGGGACTAGGGCTATGCAAGCTTAAGTACTGGAGGGGCAGTGACCGCACTGAGCCATTGCACTGCCCGCCAGCCTGAGGAAGGCAGTGAAGATTTGAGGTGATGATAGCCAATCACCTGAGATCTCATTTACTGGGATGGTAATATAGAGAGCTACATGATGTGGTACCCTGGGAATTAGAGCACTCATCTATTTTTATTCCCCTTCCCTCCTCCGACTTGCAAGCTAAGCTCAGCGTCGGCCAGAGGGAAGTGAGAATTCAAGAAGGACCTCTGTACAGAGCCGAAGGCTACCCTGTCAGCATCAGCTGCAAAGTAAGCGGTCATCAGGGACCTTCTACGCAGGATTTCCAGTGGTCCATTTACCTGCCAACAGCCCCGACCAGGGAAGTCCAGATCATCAGTACCAAGGATGCCAGCTTCTCTTACACAGTGTATGCCCAGAGGGTGAAAAGCAAGGAGATCTACGTGGAGAGGCTGAAGGGCAGCTCGGTCCTGCTGCATATCACAAAGCTCCAGATGAGTGATGCTGGCGAATATGAGTGCCACACACCCAACACGGATAGGAAGTACTTGGGGAGTTACAGTGCGAAGACAAATCTAACCGGTGAGCTCTTGCTAGCTAGCCCCTGGCAAGCCTGTCTCCACCATCACAGTGCCCTGCCATGGGAAAGGCTTCCCACTAGTAGTCTGCTTGCTCTGGGTACCCCTCCAAGTATTCTGGAAATGTGTAACAAGTAGGTGTCTCGTGGTCTCTCAGTGACTTACCTCACACAGATTGAGCCATTGTGGGGGCTTTCCCAAGGCTCCCACTCACAAGCTGGTAGTAGCAAAGCATTAGATAGACTTTTACTTGTCCCCTCACCCCATAGCATCTTGCAACTTGGTAAGAGAGCTAGCACTAATATCATAGGTGATGTCATTAACTGTAGAATGGTTATTTTCCAACCACTATTTTCTATCACATTTTCCTATAGAGACTTCTATAGGAATTCTTGCAACTGTCATTTGCCTGGAGTTTCTAGCTTTCTTTTGCAGTTTAGCAGACTCCTTACACGAATTCCAGGATGCAGATTCAACATTATCACCTTTGCAGAACCCTTTAGATCGCCTCAGGGCCTACCCCAACTTGGTTCTTCTTAGTTTCCCGTTTACACTGTGATTACCGGCATTCGCTCAGTTATGCCATAACCGGCTATGTATATGCACATCTCCCACCACCTTCCGAGCTCCTGGGAACACCTGGCTCTTAGAGCAGTGTCTGGAGCATCTGGTGACTCCGTCTCTGTGCTGCTTTCACATGGGCTTGGGCTGGATGGCTTACATTTGAGGAAGAAGAGACAGGTAGGGTCCTACGACAGCTATGACAACTTTGGGAAAGATTGCATTAGGGATCTGAATAACAAACTACATGATATCATGAGCTCTGTAATAGAGAAAGCAGATTAGGATCTGGGAAGGGAAAGGAAGCGAGCCACTCGTGTGCTTCCAGAGAAACACAGGGTGGCTGAAGGCCAGAATCTAGGCCTAGAAGCTTCAGTGCTCCTCCCACTGGTGGCTGAGTAGCTAACCTGGCTCTAGACTATGCTGATGAAGCAAAGCCAGGGCCATACATCACTGAGTCACTTGCTTTGCAAA
The DNA here is from genome assembly GCA_028555095.1 of Dicrostonyx torquatus. Lineage (NCBI taxonomy): Eukaryota > Metazoa > Chordata > Mammalia > Rodentia > Cricetidae > Dicrostonyx > Dicrostonyx torquatus. The sequence continues at coordinate 2,165,752 of JAQHUG010000191.1, read as the reverse complement.
GTTCCCATGCTCCCTCAGCAATCGGGAAAGCATATAGCTGGGAAAGCAAACTCAAAGGATGTGCTTTGAGATGAGGTGTAGATGCCATCTTCCCTCGAGAAGGTCTAGTGAAGGAAACATGGACCAGTCAGATGATCACTGTTGCTTTCTTCCTAGTGATTCCCGACACCCTGTCTGCCACCATGCCCTCACAGACGCTCAGTAAGAAGGAAGGCGAGCCATTAGAACTCACCTGTGAGGCAACCAAAGCAACAGCTCAACATACGCACCTCGCTCTCACCTGGTACCTGATGCAGGAAGGAGAGAGCCAAGCCACTGAGATCATTTCTCTCTCCAGGGATTTTCTATTGGCCCCTGGGCCCTCCTTTGCTGCTAGGTTCGCAGCTGGTGATGTGCGGCTGGACAAGCTGGGTGCCACTTCCTTCAAGCTGTCCGTAGGCAGGCTCCAGCCCTCAGATCAAGGCCAGTTGTTCTGTGAGGCCACAGAATGGATTCAGGATCCAGATGAAACGTGGACTTTGATCACAAGAAAGCGGACAAATCAAACAGCTCTGAGGATCCAGCCGGCGGGTAATTATCTTCTCAGGAAACCTGTGAATTTGCTGTCAGTAGGTATACTAGGGATAGATAGTGGGATAGCTTTTTTTTTTTCCTAAACCTTTTGTTGACTTTTCCTAAAAAGTAGATAAAAAGTTTAAGTTAATTTTGTGTTTGTCATCTGGGAAGCATAACTAAAGCGGAGATGTTCCAGAATGTTCCATTTTGGCTTTGCTCGTGTGAGATTTTATATGAGACAAGAAATACGAAACAGCTAGATTGGTACCACAAGCCAGCCTTGGAAATGATTTTATGACCATGTTTGTCAGGCACTTTGTAAGCATGTTATCTTTATCATTCCATTGCAGGCCAAAATCACCCCATAATTTGGTCAGCCCCCTGTTTTCAAAACAGGGGACCGTAGTTTATAGACACCCCGAGTAGATTCTAATCCCTGCTGGGGAAAAGAAGAACCTACTTCCAAAGTCAAATCTGCCTCTCTCCTAAGTCTGCCTACCACAGGCAGCTGGGCCTCAATGCTGCAGTAATTTCCACTGTGAAGCCTTGTGCCTGTTAGTGACAGAATGTCTTTCCACCAGGTTTGAAATTGTCACCTTTCATGATCCACTGACTTTTTTGTCAAAAGTAGACAGAAAGGCCTGGTCATTTTTGGTCTCTTTATGTGCCTTGGTCCAATAGGAGGGCCAGCTAACACTGAGTATCCACCATTGTTGTGAAATATTTGTCTAACTAGGCAAAAATGTGTTACATTTGTTTATGAACTATGTAAAGATGTGTTGCATTTGTGTTAGTAAATAAAATTAACCTGGGCTCAGAGAGACAGGATTAGCAACTAGTTGACAGGAAGTAGCAGGAAGGGTGGGGTAAAAAGAGAGGGGCTTCTGGGGATGCCATCAAAGAGAGAAAGTTAGCCAGTTGCTACTCTAACTCTCTGAGCTCACAGGTTTTCACCTCAGCCTTTGAATTTCAAGTTTTATTAGAACAATAGAGATTTAGTAAAATGACCTTTCGTGGTAACAACAGAGCCATTGTCTGGGGACAGAATCCCCCCCCCCCCAGGCTACAGCATGAGCAGTTGGGCCACTAGTGTTGAGAGTGTAGCCACTGTGAGAAAGGTAAAACAGTATTTTGGTGCCCAATGTGGGGCACCAAATGTAGCAGACTTTCTTGGACTGCCAGACCCGAAATCATGACAGGAAGACTTATTAGTTATGAATGCTTGGCCTTAGTTTAGGCTTGTCCCACTAGCTCTTATAACTTACATTTACCTATTTCTTTTCCTCTACATTTTGCCTCAGAATGTACCTTTATTTCATTCCTATGTCCTACTTTCTTGCTTCCTCAGTGGCTGTCTGGCTGGTGGCTGCCTGAATGACTGGCCTGGGTATCTCCCTCTCTTCCTCCCTCATTCTTTCTTGAGTCTAGAGTCCTCCTCCTACTTATTTTCTCTGCCTGCTTGTCCTGCCTATCCCTCTACTGCTTATCTATTGGTCATTCAGCTTCTTATTAGACCAATCAGGTGCTTCAGGCAGACAAGGTGAAACAAATGTAATGCATCTTTATATAGTTAAAAAATGCAGCATAAACAAAAGCAACACATCTTTTCATAGTTAAACAAATGTTATATTCCACAACACACCGTGTAAAGCAATATTCTAGTGGTAAATCACTAACTTTATATGTTACTCTGCTCCACTACAAATCAACCTGCGGTCCTCAAGTGTCTGAGATACACTCGTTGGGTCCTACAAAGTCATATCACATATGCTCAGAAGTTAGAAAAAATTCTACTGGTTGTTTCTTAGACAAATGAACAAAGTAAGAAATAAAGGCTGGGGATTATGGTTCAGAGCAAGCAGTGAAAGCCCAGAACTCAGTGAGGCCCAGGTTCAATGCCCAGCACAATGAAAGAAAAAAACAGAAATCATAACTTAGAGCAATTCAACGCAGCATGAAATATTTCACTTTTTAATTAAAGAGGCATGCCTAAGTAGATACTTAACACACCTGTGCATGCTTTTTACTTGCTGGGGACTGCTTTCAGAAAACCATGGATATTGTCCTTTCTGGGTATTTGGAATAGTCAGGGACTTTGTAACTTTCCTTCATTGTGGGGCTGTTTTGGAGTAGGGAACTCACAGCCACCATAGAACTAAAAGGCTACATAAGATGCAACCGTGGTATTGCTATCACAGATCTCATTTCTCGTGTGCTGAAAGGGGCAAGTACAGGGAGTTTTCTAAACATCTGCCTTGCTTTTGTTGCCCAGCAAGAGATTTTGAAGTGAACATCAGAACCAGGAGCTCACCTGCTGACGGAAAACCCTTGGAACTGATTTGCCTGGTTGTCGGCAGGGGCAGTGACCTGCAGTTTCAGGGTTTTTGGTTCCTCAACGGGAAGGAAATTGCCCACATTGATGCTGGTGGAGTCCTGTACCTGAAGACAGACTACAGAGACAGAGCAAGTCAAGGACAGCTGCAGGTTTCAAAGTTAAACCCCCAGGCTTTCTCTCTCAAGATCTTCTCCATGGGTCCAGAGGATGCAGGCACCTACAGTTGTGGAGTGGCAGAGGTGCTGAGAACTCAGACCAACTCCTGGCAGGTACTTCAGAGAAAGCAGTCCCCAGTCACCCAGGTGCAACTGACGGAGCCAGCAGGTACGTGACATGGGGACAGCCACAGATGGTGCTCTCTTCAGACTCGCCCTCCGTAGGTAGTACAGGAACACAGTGGGCATCGTCCTTTAGAGTCTGGAGTCTGTCAGCCCCCACTGGAGGTGAAGGGAAGGACGGGAATGTATCAAGACTAGCCAAGACATCTGGAGTTCAATTCCTGAGACACAGGCCATAGGTACCTCTCTTCATTTCTCTCAATTTCAACTCTCTTGTCTATATAATGACACAAGTAGGTGCCCTTAAGTCCCTTCTTGCCATCTTATGTTGTTTGAGTTTATTTGGCTTTTTTGGTTACATTTTTTGTACGCTGGGTTTTCTGTATTAATAAAGTTCTCTGACTGTGTGTTTGTACACATGTTCACACATGAGCATATGCTTACAAATGCATGAATATACTGCACATGTGTGTACCAGTGTGTGTGAATGTATGTGTATATGGGGGTTGAGGGGGGGTAGAGTCCCTTTTCCTGGGGAACACACGGCCAAGTAAGCTGACCTTGAGTTGAGGCAGGGCAGCCATTTTTCAATTGCTTTTGGCTAATCTCGTTACGTTAACTTGCAGCGGGTCATAATTCTGACTCAGTGAGAAATGAGGAGACAAATGAAAGCAGACAGACTCCATTCTCTGTGCTTGTTGTGAGGCGGTGAGATGTCTGCTCAACTGGTCCTGAGCATCCCTATGAATGAAACGGAGTGAGCCACTGCTGTGCCCTGTGTCTAATTGCCCTTCAGAGGCCCAGTGTGGTCCTCAGTGTGGTGATGTGGACACAATGAGGTTGTGGGAGCTCCACCCTCACGAATGTATTAATGCCACCGTGGGAGACAGGACTGTATAAATGAGGCCACCATGGGTGCTTATCGCTCCTGCTTTTCTTTCTCGTCCATAAAGTTCTGCTGTAGCTGGAGGGTCCCCACCATGCCAGTTCTGCAATATCTGGATTCTTAAACCCCCAGAATCGTGAGCACCGCGAACCTCCTTATACGTTACCCAGTCTCAGATATTTCGTTACTGTAACAAAAGACAGACTCAGGGCGGTCACTTAGTTCATCCTTGTTTTATGGAGGTTGAGTGACTTTAACTGTGTTTCAATCATCAGGGCTTTACATAGAGCAAAACCAGACGCACCCAGAACCAATGTTAGAATCGTCTGCACTTAGTGTTGAAGTAGTCAAAGTCTAGAAAGAAAATTTGCCCAAAAGCAAAAACTAGGGGAAGAAATTTTAATTAAAAATAAGCTGAGCTAAAATGAAAGCTAATCTTGCTGCACTTGCTCATCAGGGGCATCTCCAAAGATAGATGGATGCCTCTTGGGCATTCTGCTCCCCGCTCCCCAGTGGCTTGGGAGGAAGATAGCGAGCCCTGCACGAGAGTGGCAGGATAGAAAGTGTCCTGGTGTTAGTTTACACGCTAAACATTTGGTCTAAGTTTCTTGGATTCAGGAAAGACAATGTGGGTGGTTTACATATTTACACAGAGCTCACTAAATCTCTGAACTCCCCAGGGAAGTATCTACCAACTTCCTTAAACCCCATGTGTAAGAACTTGATCCTGGGAGCTCCAAAGGGTGCATCATGGCATTTCACTCCTGGTCCTGGGAAGAGGCTTATCTTTCAATGATAAAGAGGGTTTTCCTCCATAGGTTGGAGTCCAACCTGGGCCTAACATGTAGCAACTGAAAAACTTATTAGCATATTTATTGAGGACCTTGTCTAACATTCTGTTTTGGAAAGTCAAACTGCTATTGGAAATATGAGCGGATTTTTTTGTTCCATGAATATTTTAAACAGAAGGGAACACCACTCTCCCCGTGCCTTTCTTCTGACTATGAGGCTAATGGCCATAGTGAATTTTTGAAGTGATGTTAGTTGAAACTAATCACGATGGCGCTATGTTACAGTGACAAAATTATGACTAGTCATTTCCTTTCTAGTTTCTAAATATCAGTTATGAGTCATTTTTATATTAAAAACAAAAGGCAGATAGCATGATCGTGCCTCTGACACCCACAGTGCAGAGGCAGGTTTGATAATTTGCTCCACCTGGTTATGAAGATTAGTCTTTATCCTGCCGTTGTAGCTGGTGCGTGCCTGCCTGAAGCGATGAAAGGGCTCTCCCTCCTCGGTGAGGAAGAACAATTTGCAGATTCGTTTAGATCCCCTCTAGATTTCTAATGCTGGTTCTGTTTTATTTTTCTCTTTTTGCTTTGAACTACCTCCGCTGTTGCTAGTGTTTCTTATTAAATACTAATGGTAATAGCTAACTCCTTTTCAGTACTCTCTGTAGCCCAGGGCCTAAGCCCTTTGTGTGGCCTTCGTTCAGTCTTCTCAACAAAACAAAATCTGGCTGCTGTTATTACCCTCATTTTTCCTGGAAAGCAACTTGACGGCTCAGAGAGGTCAAATGTGCTGCCCTAAGTAGTTCTGCCTCTGGGTGGTGGTGGCTAGCCTTTAGTGCTGGGCTGCCCGGGACAGGGAGCTTCTGATGTGTCTGCCCACAGAGCAGCCGGGACAGGACCTTGCACAATAAGCATTTGTTGAGTGAATGCTTGCATTTCTCCGTGTTTTGAATTTCCCATCTGGGAGCCAGCCTTACACTTATAGTTATGTAACTTATAAGTTACATATAGTTATGTAACTTATAAGTTACACTTATAGTTTAACATAAGAAGACTGTCTTTGCCAATGAAGATAGATAGATAGATAGATGATAGATAGATAGATGATAGATAGATATGCATCTGTATACAGGATGCATGTGTATATAAATATACATTTCCCCATATGAGTTTCTTTTTAATGGTAGTATTACAAACAGAGATCTAACTAATAAACTAATAATTTTCTTTCCCTGTTTAAAACACACCCTAAGTGGATTAGGACTGGCTAGGGCACAGTAAGTAGGAAGACAGAGAACATATTGAAAACACTGACAGCCTTTATTCTAAGAACAAAACAAGTACCCTGAACATTTAAGTCATCAGGACTTCATTACTTTCAGGATCATTTACTCATCCTAATGAATCAAACAAAATACTATCAGATATTTGCTCAACTGGATATTTTTCAGTATGGGCTGACTGAACAAAACAGTAGGAAAAATAAGTGTATGTTATGAATTGTGTACGTATCACCTGTCTTGTTTCTACTTTGTGATAATTACCTTAGGAAAATTTTATTTT
>JAQHUG010000191.1:2136396-2158658 GCA_028555095.1 Dicrostonyx torquatus | reverse complement strand
TTTGGCAGATCTTTGTTCTGGGTGTGATACAGGAGGAATCAACCAGCTCTGATTTGTCACAAACAAGTCAAATCCTTATAATTCGATGCCACTCTATTTTAGAACTGTTTCTGTTTAATCAAAACACTTTTCTTCCATAACCTGTAATCTGCAGCAAGAAGTGTGACCGTATCTGCCGAGCAGTGGGCCATGTGGGAAGGAAAGGAGCTTACCCTTCTCTGCAAAGCAGGTGGGGATGCAGGTCATCTGTCTGTGAGCTGGTGGTTCACCCCACAGGACCAAACCACACCTGTGTTTGTGGCTGGCATGGAACACGATGGTATTGTCCAGCTGGGAGTCTCTTCTCCAGGCCCCAGGTCCCATAGTAACAAAAGGTTGGAGAAAGTGGACTGGGCCACCTTTCGGCTGGAGATCGGCTCGGTCATGGTCACAGACAGTGGCACCTATGAATGCAGAGTGTCAGAGAGGCTCCAGAACCACGCCAAAGAGTTGCAGTGGGCCCAGAAGATTGCAATCACTGTGAAATCTCTGAGTGAGTATCTGGGAAATCCATTTCTGAATGTGTGTCAATCACTTCGTTCTATTCTGCAGTTTGAGTAGGGCCATCCAGAACCCCTGCCAATTGTGTAGGTACCCCAAGAAAAACAGAGCAGGATCCATATCAGGCCTGTCAACTAACCTTTGAGTTCATCATAGATCATTCTAGAGCTCAGCTTGTGAATTGTTCAAAGCTGAGCACAAACCTCCATGAATAGGAGTTGACTTCCAGATGAGTGGAGCCAAGCCTGTTCCATTCCGGCAGCACCCTGGGCATCCCGAAGTCTTTTCTAGCACAAGCGAGAGAGTGACGCTGAACCCTGGGGGTGGGGAGGAGGCCAGACACTGGCTGTGCGTGTTCTACTTGCTGAATGGGGAGAGGAAGGAGGCCAGACCCTGGCTGTGCGTGTTCCTCTTGCTCAGCGCAGCTGTCTGAGTGGCACACTGCGGAGACACTGACTGTTTGTTGTGGCTGCAGGGAACAGTCGGCAGCAATGGGGGAAACCTGGAGGGCTGGGGTTAGGATTCGGGACAGACTGTACCATGGACCAGCCTCTACCCCCAAATTCATGATAGTCCAGAAGCACAAATGTGTGTCCCTGAGTGAAGGGAACCATTGAGAAAACTTGGACGTCCTGCGCTGGGACTTGGTAAACAGGAAGCGTGTCTCATTCCCCCCCCCCCACAGAAGCATGTCTCATTTCCCCCCCACAGAATCAAGCTTACAGGTTCATCTGATGAGCCGTCAGCCACACGTGACACTCACCCACACCTTCGACCTGTCCTGCATAGTGAGGGCCAGCCACTCGGACCTCAAGCTGCCATGCTCAGTGACGTGGCAGTTCCAGCCAGCTGGCTCTGGGGCCTTTCTTCAGCTTGTTCAGATCACCCACAATGGCACAGTTGAATGGGGGGATGGCCTCTCCCAGTTCTACAGGAAGACGAAGGTTTCACAGTCTTCACTTCGCTCTCAACTCCAAATCCACGATGCCGCTGTGGAGGAGACAGGGGTGTATCGGTGCACAGTGGAAGGTTATGACAGGAATTCCCTGTACACAAGTGGCCCAGTGCGGGTATCTGCCACCTCTAACCTAGTGAGGATTACTGTCACTTTTCCAGGTAAGGAAGGCGTGAAATTGATCCCTGCTTTAAAGGGGGAAGGGGGAGAAAAGAATCTCTTTTTTTTTTTTTCTGGTCAAGTGTGATTGTGCACACCTATAATCCCGGTACTCAGGAGGCTGAGGCAGGAAGATTGAGAATTCAAGGTCAGCCGAGGCTACAATTTGAGCCTCTGTCTCAAACAGTAACAACAACAAAACTTCTCCCCCAACTTTATGTAAACTACAGAAATAAACAAAAATACCCAGTCACTGCATTTGTGGTGGTAAAGTAAGCATGATATGGTGGCATGAACATAAAGCCAGCACACATAGGAGCCACAGTGACCATTACAACAAAGATATACCTCCACACCAGCTAATGACCACCGCTCTGTGCCTTTTCCCATCTGCCGTGACTTCCTGTTGCCAACAGCTAAAGGATACTATTTGGCACAGTGTGTCCTCAAGGGCCTCCCTCCAGAGGGCACATCTTTTAGGTTGGTCCCTGCTGGTGACCCAACATCTTTCTCATGTTTAGAAGTGGTGGCGATCATGTCAATTCCATTAGAATACACTTAGCTACCTCTTCAAATGTGTTAACATACATGATAGAATTTATGGTTTCAGTCAAATTCAGTCTTAACTTGAAAATAGCTCACAGAGGCTAAAAGTAAAACCCAGCTTAGCTGAAGTTGTGCCAGGCCGTGTGCTTTCTCTCTCCTGACTCGTATTTTCCCGGGATGGTGATGCACCCAGGGTTTGGACACGTTCCCTAATCTACCCCTACCTCTGTCACTGCTTCTGTAAATTGCTGATGTGCACGTGAACTGAGGTCTGTCTGAAGCATGCCTAGTGCAGTGCCTGGCTTGCAAAGCGGGTGTTCAGGCATGGCAGCCACCACCATCTCTGTGTTGCTGAGAATTATTTGTGCTCATAGTAATGACCTTACTCGTGAATTCTTGCCTTAATTTACTTGTCCTTCCCGATGTTTGAGATTGCTTCCATAAATCTTTAATCTTTTATTTATTTATTTTGCTCTCGACCCAATGACATGAAGTTTTCTTCCTACTACTAATGATTTCTTCTCATTCTCCTGTATTCTCCTCCTCCATGGAGTCACTATTTTAATTTTTTTTTTTTTGGTTTTGTTTTTTGACAATGTCTTATTCTGTAGAGCAGGCCGATCCTCCTGCCTCAGCCTCCTAAGTGCTAGGATTACAGGTGTGGGCTGCACGCTTGGCTTTGCTTTTTTTTTTTCTTAACTCAGGTTAGCCTCAGATGTATTATATGGCGAAGAATGACCTTGAACTTCTGATTATCTTCCAGGGTAGGCAAGCATTTGTCCCACTGGGCCCAGTTTTTTCTTTAAAAACAACCATTCTTTGGGATTCAAGCTTGACAAGTCCTCTGACCCTCCGTGCTTTTCTAGGGAAAATCATTTCTGCCTGTGGATACGATCTGCCTGTTGGCAACTTCCACATTCATTGCTCAGAATGGTTTTTCTTCTGGTCTTGGGATTCATATCTAACTGCTTCCAAGACATGCTTGTGTCCAGTGTCAGAGCATAAGTCATCATCATTGTCCAAAGATGTCCCTTCCATACTCTTCCTGATGTCCTTACCACATCCCAGCGCCCTAGATTAGAAGCTGTGTCCTCTTCATGTCCAAACTCCCGTGGCAAGCCATGAAAGACCTTCGGTAATCCCATGCAGCTGTTTCTCTAGGGCTTCCCACTTTCTGTCTTAGATTTGACCCGACCACAATGAACCGCCTGCAGTTCGATAATCCACATGTATCTCATGTTCAAAGCCATTATTCAAGTCGTTCCTTTATGTGGAATTCCTTTGCTCTCTATTCATCCAAACGACTACTATTAATCTTCAAGTCTTAGCTCTGAGCTGCCTCCTCCAGGAAGTCTCTCCCCACTCCTGTCCTTGGGTTGGGTAAACCTGCTGGGTGATCCTGACATTTGTTGCATTTCTGCATATCTCTGCTCTATATGTGAGTCTTCGTTCCTGTCTTATATCTTCCTCTAAACCAGTGGTTCTCAACCTTCCTAATTAATGCTTTGACCCTTTAATATAGTTCCTTATGTTGTGGTGACCCCCCCCACCCATACAATTATTTTTGTTGCTATGTCATAACTGTAGTTTTCCTACTGTTATGAATCATAAATATCTGATATGCAAGATAGCTGATAGGACCCCGTGAAAGGTTTGGTCAACACTCCCGAAGGGGTCGCAACCCACAGGTTGAGAACTGCTGCTCCAAACTGACTCACTGAGAGGAAGTGTTCACAAAATACCTAAAATAGTCTGGTATGTGACAGAATATGTGATTAATGTATGTTTGTTGAGGGGGAATAAAGGAACCTTCTGGCAGCATCAACAGCAGTAGAGGGATAAGCAAGAAGTGAGAAGGAGAATAAGATTCATTGTGCATCTGTGACAAACAAACAGCCATTGGGGTTAAAAGATGGCAGAGTCCATCCCCACATGAAATCCTCCCAGTGGCGTGGCTGCAGAGAAAAGAAACACAATTTTTGTTTGTTTGTTTGTTTTTCGAGACAGAGTTTCTCTGTAGCTTTGGAGCCTGTCCTGGAACTAGCTCTTGTAGCCCAGGCTGGTCTCAAACTCACAGAGATCTGCCTGCCTCTGCCTCCCAAGAGCTGGGATTAAAGGCATGCATCACCACCACCCAGCTTAAGAAACAAAATTTTCATAGCCCATGCACAACGTCCTCTAGCTCGCTCATGTTTGAAGGCAGCTCTAACTAAGACTTTGACAAATCGGGGTTTTAGGAGCAGTTCATATAGTAAACACACAGAGACAGAGAGCTCTCAAAAGGATGCAGACATGCTATGGACGAGATGCCTCTGCTAAGTAGAGCAGTATTATAGTGTGGGGAAGAGCTGGCTTCTTTTCCCAGGGCTCTCCCCCTCCCCACACAGTAAGGACAGAATGAGGATGAGCAGGTGGATGTTAGGAAGAGAGAGACATCAACTTGCAATCACACAGATTCTCACAGGCATGTCCGGTCTATTGACACTGTAACACAACACCGTCATCCACAAAGTTTATGCACAGCCGAAGTATGAAGAATGAAACCAAATTTCATAGTATTTTAAGTAAGTTGGCAATTTTGTGTTGGGCCACAGTCACAGCTATTCTTAGCCACATGCAGCCTGGGAGAGGAACAGGGCTCAAAGATGGGAAGGGCGGCTTCGTCAGATCTTGAAAGGTGTCAGAGCTGAATGAACAACTGCTGAGAGGGAATTCATCCACACCATGGTTGTTTGCCTTAGTTGAAGTGCTAGCTTGAAATTCTGTATTTTGTTTGTTTTCCCTAACAAAGTAACTCTTTTTGTTCTTTTCATTCAGAGAGCAAACTGAGAGTGAACTCAAGCAGTCAAGTCCAAGAGCTCCCTGTCAGCTCCAGCACACATATAGAATGTTCCATCTTGTCCCGATCTGCCGGAAACCTTCCATTATCCATCACTTGGTTCTTTTCCCCCACTCCTACAAGTGAGTCCTATCTGAAGATTCTAGAAACAGACCAAACCAATGTTGTCAAATATGGAGATGAATTTCAAACCCCTCGGAGCAAGCAAAAATTTCATTCTGAGAAAGTTTCCCAAGATTTATTTCTGCTGAACATTCTGACCATGGAAGACGGTGACCAGGGCCACTACCACTGTGCCGTGGAGGAATGGCTCTTTTCTACAAATGGCACTTGGCAAAAGCTTGGAAGAAAGACTTCAGGACTCACCGAATTGAAACTCAGGCCCACAGGTAAACCTCAGAAGGGTGTTGTCATACATCTTTCTATAAGATGGCCAGCTTTTCTCCAACAGCCTCTAGGGTGTGACTATGAAGAGATTAAAAATATTATCCGGCTGGGTGGTGGCGTCAAAAAGTGGCAGAGACAGGCAAATCTCTGTGAGTTCGAGGACAGTCCGATCTTCAAAGCAAGTTCCAGGACAGTCAGGGCTGTGACAGAGAAACCCTGTCTCAAAAAACAAACAAAACAAAACAACAGTAACAATAAAAACCTGGACCATAAGAATAACAGCCACCTACAAATACCCATGGGACCTGGTCACCCGCCAAAAGAGGGGAGGTTACTTAAGGTGAATGAGTTTGAGGTTTTGAGCTCAAATGGGAACAAGATCCCTTTGCCTGGTCTGCCTGGCGGCTTGGCAGCCTGGTTTGCGCAGCTGCCCAGGGAATCGTATCTCCAGATCTCTATAATAACAAGCTGTGTCACTCCAGCGGGGCTCTACTGTAATTTGGCAGAGAAAGAGTGATACGAAGCACATTTCTCCCACTGTGAACAGAAACTGTACAACTCTATAGGGACCTGTGGAGAAATGGCTTTTCAACATTTGGCTGCCTAAAACATAAGGCAAATAGAAGTAGTTAACTGCTGGAATGGCTGACTGGGGGAGCCTTCTCCACCTCTGGAGATCTTTGAAAACGTAATGGAACTTCCATCCGTTTGAGCTGGTCTGAGCACTGCTGTCTGAAGGCAGGCAGGCTTGTCTAGGTCTCTCCGCACTGGCTGGGTCACCTCTAACTGTGGGTTAAAGTCAAATGGGCGTCCCGGCTAAGGAACTGGACAAGAGCCAACAGTATGATGTAAATAACTCCATCTAATGTGGTGCTTAAAGTGCTATTTTCAAGGTGACATTAAAAACAAAAACTAAGATTATAACTGGACATTCCCATATGCTAGGCAACAGAACGGCAAAGATGAAAAAGACACAGCTCTTGCCATAGGGGAGCTTGGTCTGGGAGAGAAGCAGGGGTAAAAAATAGCTTTAAAAAGAGATCTCTGCCTCGCTTCCTCTCCAGGCTGCTCCCCTGTCTCAGTTACGCTCCTCAGGGAATGCTCCTGGGCTCTTCCTCTTCAGTCTCTATTGCTCTCAGAGCTTCTACACCACTGTCCTGTGGTGCAGAACAATTCTGTATCCTGTCAATCATGTTTTAAATAAATGCTGATTGGCTAGGCAGGAAGTATAGGCGGGTCAACCAGACAGGAAGTAGAGGCAGGGCTAGGATAAAGTCTGGGAAGCAGGAAGCTTCCCTGGGATTCCTGCGCAGATCTCCAAGGAAGCAGCATGTGTCTCTGTCCCAGCTGAGAAAAGGTACCAGCCATGTGCCTGGCATGGATGGGAACAATGGGTTAATATAACTTATGGGAGCTAGTAAGAAGCCTGAGATAATGGGCCAATCAGCTTATAACCTAATGTAGACTCTCTGTGTGATTTTCTTTGGGGCTTGCTGGCTGTGGGGTACTGGGCAGGACAGTAACCCCAATGAGCAGGCCCCTCGTGTTACAGTCCTGGCTAAACTGTCACTTATGTCTTTGGGTTTAGATATCCTGAGCCCTAGGCTTGTGCATCCTACTGCTCACTTCTGTGTGGATGCTCCAGAGAGCTCACCACCACTGCTTTTATGTTTCCTACATTCTGCATCTGTGTGGCTGACATCCTTGCCTTCCACTCTTCCTGGCCAAACGCTTGACTGCATCTTCCTGCAGGTTTTGAGGTGGCAACGTCTCTTGGTTCAAACCCGTGTTCCCCAGGTAGACATATGGCCTCAGTATTAGATCTTTCAGAGTATCAAGAAATTCTCGCAGTCTTCACCACTGAGTATATTGGATTGAAAGGCACCTAAGAGGTTAGTAAGGTGTGTTTTGGGTGTGTTTAGGAGAACATTTCCAGAGAGGGTTAGCTAAGGGGAGGCCTGACTGAATGTGTGTGGTCTTATCAAATAGCCTGGCGGTCGCAGACAGAATAGAAGGGAAGAAGAAGGAAGATGACAGTGTAGGCATGCTCTCTCTCTCCCTCCCTCCCCCTCTCTCTCCACCCTTGCCTCCCTGAGAGGAGCTTGTGCCACCTATTCCAATGCTGATATTCTGCCTTACCTCGGGCCCAAAGCAAAGGATCCACCTGACTTTGGACTGAAATCTCTGAGGCCATCCACAGAACAAACCTTTCTTCCTCCAGTCTCTTTCTTTTAGATATGTGTTACAACAACACCACCAGCAGCAGCAGCAACAGAGAAACTAATACAGGAAATTGATGTCAGAGAGGTGGGGTTAAACCTGATGACGTGGTTCTTGAGATCTGAAACCGGTTTGTGGGAAGAGTCTGGAAGAGGTTGAAGAAGCAGGCTAGAAGGTCTCTAGACCGCTTTACAGAGAGCTTAATGGGCAGTGCTGGAGAAAGGACTGCTGGTAGAAATGTGGACAGAGAGACTTCGCAGAGAAGTGAAGACTTTATTGGGAATTGGACTAAAGGGCACTCGTATGGATTTCTGGCAAATATTGTGTTTATTCCCCAAGACTTGAGTGAGGTTGAACTCAAAAGGAATGGAAAGAATTCCAAGGCAACTCAGGCTATGACGTGGTTACTGCTAGCTGCTTTTAGCCAGGTTTACAGTGACAATTAGGAGCAAAAACAGAGCAGAAAAATGTGAAAACCTTGGCATCTGCCCAATAAAAAGACTCAAGTTGGGATTCATGGAAAGCGTGGCTGTCAGAGATTAGTGCCACAAACTTTGCACTAGCACAAAAGGAAAGGGACCTTGATGGTATCTTGGGAATTGACCGGACCCACCAATCAGACTCAAGGATGTGAGAGTAAATTCATTCAGTACATTTTTCTTTGAAAGCCATGTGTGGTGGCATGAAACCAGGAAGACTGAGGCAGAAAGATGATCACTTCAAAGGCATCCTATCTTACACAGTGAGCTCCAGACTACCCTGAGCTTCTGTGGGTTTCATTGTTGTTGTTACTGTTGCTTTTAATAACTTGATCTTGAGATGAGAGTGAAATGGCTGGAGGGCCCTGCTCACACTGAATTCCACAGGAAGCTGGTTCTGTGGGATCTGTGGCATTGACACTAAAGGACCACAGAAGCCATGGTCCCAGGACTCCTAGTCATAGGTCAAGTTGGTTATAAAGCTTATCAGCCTTCCACATAGTGCTAGCTTTATAGATACGAAAAATATAGGAATTAATGGATCACAGAAGCTGAAACCACCAGCCATATAATAAATCTTTGCTTCCTTAAGTTGTTTTGCTCAGGTATTTTTTTGCCACAGTGGTGAAGAACTGACGAAGATAACACAATGGCACTTCTCAACTTGAGAATGTTTGTAGTTAACCAAATTCTCTTAAAATACTGAGGGTATTGAGCAAAATCTGTCTCTCAGTGTTTCTGAACAAGAGATAACATCAGGGTGTGGTGGGAGAAGGTGATCTCAGAAGGGGTGGGACTGGTGTGAGGCTGAACTTGAGAGAGTCCTGGAAATTGTGAACAGCACCTGTGGGAAATCAAAGAGGAAGTTCAAAGACAGGTGAAAGCTGCAAGCTCTGCTGAAGTTGTGTCTATTCTAGTAGTAGGGCCTATCAGGCAAGAGGTCAGGCGAAAGGGGGGAAGTGGTAAGCTTGGTTCATAGCAAAGAATGTTCTAGCAAGTATGGGGAAAAAAAGGGGGAAGGATCAAAGGTAAACATCAATGATGAAGGTTCTAATGTCTGGAGAATACCAGACAAGATCGCCCAGTGGAAATGATACACCTCAGAGGTGACCACGTCGAAAGTCTTCTCTTCTCTAACCGTTCATCACTTTGCCTTCTAGGAAGTCAGGTCCGTGTCAACAAAGTGCACTGGTTGGAAAACGCTACCGAGCATGAAGAGGTGGGCCTCAGCTGCAGCCTGGATGGCTCTGGCAGCCCAGCCTCCCTGTACTCCGTGACATGGTACTGGAGCAGGGAGAATGCTGTGAGTCAGATGCTGGCCCACCTGCAGTATGACGGCTTGCTGGAGTACGGCCGAGAGGGCCGCAGGAGAGCCCTGCACTGCTACCGATCGTCTCCCACAGACTTTGTCCTGAAGCTGCATCGGGTGGAGCTGGAGGATGCTGGGATGTACTGGTGCAGGGTGGCAGAGTGGCAGCAACATGGCCACCCAGGCAAGTGGATCAACCAAGCCTCCGATGAGTCGCAGCGGATGATGCTAAGGGTGCTGCCTTCAGGTAACTCGGGGGTCAACCAGCCACTGGCTCGTGGGGTCACTGCCCATCCGGCTTCCCTCTGTGCCTCCTCCTGGCTTTGTTTCCTTCCTTTTCCAGACTAATGACAATTTTTCATATTTCTCAAAGAAGATGACTTTACTGCCTTTCTCCATAGTAACTCATTTGAACCCACAAGGTTCCATGAGGTTTGGGCACAGGCTTGGCTAATGGGCATGTCTGCACCGTTCTGACCTTCCCTTCTCCAGCAAAAAGCCATCAGCATCATGTGTGCCTCAGATATCCAAGGAACATGAGCAGCCAGCATCCTGACCTCTTGGCTGATCCTCTGATCTCAGGATGCTGTTTTGTGGTGGAAAAGAAAACGAGGCAGGATAAGATGATTGTTGTGATGACGCCTCTGCGTTGTGACCCAGCTGAGCTAGAGTCAGTTATGTGCAAATACACCCTTGGCCAAGGGAAGAAAGACTAACAGAACTAAAAACTCTCTTCCTCAGAGGATCAGTGCTGGGATCTCTGTCTGTCTGTCTCACTGATTGACTGACGGTCTCTCTCCTTCTGTCTCTCCTCTCTCTCTCTCTCTCTCTCTCTCTCTCTCTCCCTCTCTCTCTCTCTCTGTCTCTGTCTCTCTCTCTCTCTCACCTCACCAAACTGTCATGTCTTTGATGATGTTGCTAGGCAAACATACTCAACTTGCAGAGAATGATTACTATGGCTCAGAGCTTTGGAGACTCTGGTCTCGGACATTTGGCCCCGGGACTCTGAGTCTGCAGGCACACACTATGGCAGGAGTGCATGGCTGAGCAAAACTACTTGCCTCTGGCCAGAAAGTGAGAAAGAAAAAGAGGAAGAGCTGGTGTCTCACTATCCCTTCAATGGCATGCCTTTAGTGACAGGAAGCTCTCCCATCAGAACCTTCTCCTGAAGGCACCACCGCCTCCTAATAGAACCAAACTAGGTGCAAGTCGTTCCCACATGGATCTTTTAGGGGATGGAATGGTCATTTAAAATTCAAACATTAGCAATGCTCATTTGGTATCCTCTTTCCATTGTATTATTGTGTCTTGGAAGACACCAAAGAAGGAAGGATGTCATATAGAGCTGCCTTATAGTTGCCAAGAAAGAGAAGTGCTACTCAAAGGCCTTTGGCCAAAGAGTGACATCCTCAGCCAATGCCCCAGCCTTGTGTAGTATCAGACAGCTGATGGGCATCTCAGAGACATGCGTTACTAATAAGAGCTCTTTCTTCCAGCTGGACCAATGCATTGTGACTGGCTACAGTAGCTGCCAGCTCATTATCTTTGCTAATTCTTTCCAGTGATACTCAAATAGCTGAAAGGTGAGCTACAGGCTGGACTTACATTGAGAAAGGATCACTAGAGAAATTAAGGCAGAGATTTGGGACCCCACCACATTCCTAGCAGACGAGTTAGTTTTAGCAACAATCTCAGGAGGGAAAGGGGTGCATGTGGCAATTTCTCACTGGGATGCAGTGAGGCTTAATCTGACTTGTTCCCTAGGATTCTACCATCTTCTTCCCCTGTTCATTCCTCAGGGCTTCACCATCCTCTCCTTTTATCTGTTCTTCAGGGCTCCATCATCCTCTCCCCTTTCCGTTCTTCAGGGCTCCACCATCCTCTCCTTCTATCTGTTCTTCAGGGCTCCACCATCCGCTCCCTTTTCCGTTCTTCAGGGCTCCATTACCCTCCCCCATGTCCATTCCTTAGTAACTCTTTTTTTCTTTCAAATGACCAGGCAGAAAATTTTGATCAGCTTTTTATTCCAACAATTATAGCATATCCCATATATCTTGGCAAGCCCCACAAATGTTTTCCCCGAGAATTCACAGGCCCCATAGAGTCAGCAGTTTTTACAATAGAATAAATAGCAACCATAAACAGGCCAGATTCTGTGACTGGCAAGCATATCTCCTCTGAGACAGGTGAGAGGCTGACCAGCATATCTACGTGAGATCATGGAGAATATCTTGGAGATCATGTAGAAGATGAACTCTGGAAGGAGACACTAAAAAACAGTCTTTTTTTTTTTTTGTGAAAAAGCCCACAGGTCTGTGCCATGACCAACAGGGTTTTCATTGCAGGTAACATCGCGTTCCCAAGGAAATCCTATAACTGAGCAACTGGCCTTCTCTGACTTGCTGCTCCTGGCTAGTGGTTAGGGAGACAATCCGGGGTGGTTAAAAGTCCTTAGGGGCTAGAGTCAGAGAAGCCTAAACTCAGATCGCAGCCCTAACCACTTCTAGCCATGTCATCAGACTATTGATGTGGATAATATCCGGCTTTCTCATACAAATGAAGATCATAATACAAATATGTTTTTAAAAACCTAGACACTGAGCCGGGCAGTAGTGGTGCACACACCTTTCATCCCAGCACTTGGGAGGCAGAGACAGGTACATCTCTGTGAGTTCGAGGCCAGCCTGGTCTACAGAGCAAGTTCCCAGGACAGCCAGGGCTGTTATACCGAGAAACCCTGTCTCAAAAAAAAAAAACCAAAAAAAAAAACAAAAAAAAAAAAAACAAAAAAAAAACGTATGAGATCTGCACACACAAAACCGTAAATGGCAGGGACCATTCCCACAGAATGGGAAAGTTGAATCCACTGTGATAAGTATCAGCAGACAAGTGTAGTCCCAGAATGCTGAGGGAGCAATTGAACCAGGGTGAAGGGTCAAGTAGGGATGGGAAGGCTCCCTAGAAGAGGGATGCATGAGAAGAGAGAAAACATTCAGGAAAATGAAAAGGTACGCAATATAGCAAAAAGATATGAGCTTCGTGTCAGAGCGAGGGCTTGCAACTCTTCACACACAGTCCAAGGCTAAGCGACGAGGGCCCTGAGTGGGGGTGGCACGGAGCTAAGATGTGTTTAGTGTGGGAAGTGAGGGAGGGGTGCTTTATCACGACGGTCATGTGGTGCTGCTGAACAAGTTCAAGTGTGACAGTGACACCCTCGGAGTCACCTTTAGAAAGTTCCCATGGGGGAAAAAAAAAGAAAGTTCCCATGGGGGCAGAAGTGAAGGTGACGTGGAGGGAGGCAGACAGGGAAAAACACATGAAACTGTAGCCAACAGGAGGCAAAATGGAGGCCTGAGAATCAGGCAGCACTAGTGAGAAGGGGGAAGGAAGAACAAGCAGTAGGGATTGGGAGGTCGATTAGTTGGACATCTGCAGGTAGTGCGTGAGCAGAAGAGGCAAATTTGTATTGGGACTCCGAGTGGATCACAAGGGCATTTGCCAAGCAACCAAACCAAGGCTGGGGGTGGGACTGGGTCCAGTTTGTGGAAGCTGGGCTGGAGCTCAACCCAGAGAGAGTTTTCGAGAGGTACTTATCTGGGAGATAGTGGGAATTCCAACTGTGAACTCTATCTGACTTGTACACTAGGAGCTATGAATGTGTGGCCAGAATGACGATGTTCCAGGAAGGACACCTGAGGTGTCCGTGCGTTGGTGGTGGGAAATCAGGATAGCGTATCAGGAGACAAAGGAAACCCGAGAGACAGAATAGCACCTAAAGCCTGTTACAGATAAGAATGGGAGACTGAGAAGGCAGCTCTGTGCTTGAGAACACCGCTTTGCAGCCATGGAGTTTGAGAACAGGTCCTGGTACCCAAGCCAGGCCTGATCTCATATCCACGTGTGACCCTGGAACTGTGGGAGGCAGTCAGGAGGCTCCTTGGGGTTTGCTGACTGCCAGTAGAGGCAAGAAAGAAACGTGAGATGTGGGTATAGGAAACATGTTGCCTCAAAGGGACAAGGCAGAGAGTGAGAGAGGACACCTGCAGTGTGCATGCAACACACATACACGCACACACACAGCGAAGGGGAACATGTCCACTGGGCCTATGGTAGGGGCAGAAAAGCGGTAAGGACAGCAGGCTGAGGTGGCTGAAGAGTGAGGAAGGAAGCAGACATGTCAGACTCAGGTTCTCTTCTCAAGAGCTGTAAAGAACAAGAGAGAAGACAGAAATGGCAGGAAGCGCCAACAATGGGTTTTAGTTATCTGCTCTGTTTGGAGTTCAATTTGGTAGGATCCCGAGCATGTTTCCAGTACAGAGGGGAAGATGAAGTCCGTGCAGCAGCTTAGCACCTGGGTGTGGAGGGAACCCTTAAGACAGTGCGCCACCCCCATGCCATCCCTCCTTGGTCCACATCTGAGCCTTCACGTTTCTCTGACTCACCTTCTCTCAGCTGTCACCCTGCCTGTCAGCTGTCACACCTGTACCACACATTGCCAGCAGTGGACATGGACTCTGGGAATACGTCGGCCTGGCATGTCTTCACTCAGCTCTAGACCGACCTGAGAGTAGTTCAATATTTACCAGCCCACAAGTGTCCTCCTGCCGACTGCCAACTCTGCATGGTGGTGGAATCCAAGTCAAATACAATTCACCACTGCTCTGCACTTCTCCACTTCCTCTGTTTGACTGCACCAGATTGGGTTAGTTTTAGGATGGCAGAAAAGAGCCACGGATTCCATGGCCTGAGTGGAGGCATATTGTGGACCTGCTCCCCTCCCCCATTGTCTCTACAGTGACTTAGCAGGCTAGGGGCCATAGGGCTGAACTGTGTCTGTCTACCTCGCCTTCAGATCCTAAACACAAATGCATTATCCTTTTGCTTGCTTGTTTGTTGAGATAAGGTTTCCTGGAGCCCAGGCTGTCCTCACACGCGGTGTATAGTCAAGGATAACCTTGCAGTTCCGATCCTCCTGCCTCTGCCTCCTCAGTACTAGGGCTGCATATCTGCTCCATTACATCAGATTTGCATGGCACTAGGGAACAGACCCAGGGCTGTGCGCATGCCAGGCGGGCACACTGCCAGTAGAGCTACATACCCGGTCCCTAAATGTCACATTCTGAAAAGTTGTCCGAGATGCAGTGATAGGTCAGTCCATAATGCTTTGGGGCAGGGTGCAGATGGATTATTTATGGCAGCACAATACTCATTACTATCGCCTAGCTTTTATCAAGATGAGAACTTTTTGGGAAAGTGGATTCTAAAAGGAGACATGCATTCCTGCCACTCTGGAGTTTCTAGAGAGGCCGTTTGTTTACTTGACCCGGTACACTCAGCAAGGTCTGGCCCAAAGCACTCAACTAACACTTGATGAAAGAATGGATAAGCACGCCTCCAGTCAGGTTAAAACAGGGCGCTGGCAGGGGCCACTTGTGGGATGTACTTGCTGCAGAGATCCCAACCCCACTTAGGGGCCAGCTCTCATCTATGCCCTCACATGGCCCAAGTTCTGGATGGAGTCTGGAGGTTCGAAGCTCCTTCATCCTTTCCCTCTCGAGTCAGCCTTTCCGAGGTAGTGTCCCAAAGAAGAGCTATTCATGGCGTGCCTGGCTGTGGGCAGAAGGAAGCGAGTTATAAGCGGCTGTTCAAGATGAAGTGTGTTAGTTAAGTTTCTGGATCCATTCCACAGGTCACGTCCTTTGAGTATGGGGCACTTACTTGGATTGATTCAAAATGCCATGCCAAGCTGGAATGGTTTTGAGTGTCACCAGTTCTCATCCACACATGGGCGAGAGGCAGATGGTGGGAAATGGTGACTGTAGGACCCAGATCAAGTGCCCTCCCTGGGGAGGTAATTTAGAAGCACTGGAGCTGACAGTTGCTCGCTGTTGGCCAACTCAGTGCTGTGCAGAGGACACTGTGCTGCCCTTTGGTGGCAGACCACTCTAAATGGAGAAGCCACCTCCCCATGGAGATTGTTCCTTCTTGCTAAAGGCTGGAGTCTCAGGGGCAGAATAGCCCAGTGCCAGATTTCTTCCTGTTTCCTGCATGCCCACCCCATCTCACCATCACCATACAGCCGGTCCAGCACCTGTAAGACCACAGACTCACTTCCTGATTCTCTAGCACCCATGACTAGAAAGAAAGCCGGTGCATTACTTACTTTTCTATCGCTGTAATAAAACACAATGATCAAGGCAACTTACAGAAGAAAGTGTTTGTTTGGGCTTGTGATTCCAGAGGGGAAGCAGCCATAATGGCAGAGCAGCGGAAGCCAGTAGCAGGCGCAGTCGCTAGAGCAGACACAAAGGCTCTCGTCTTGAACTGCAAGTAAAAAGCAGGGAGAGCCAACTAGAGGCAGTGTGGATCTTCAGACTCTCAAAGCCTGCCACTGTGATACGTCCTCCAGCAAGGCCAAACTTCCTCAGCCTCCACAGACAGCACCAATAATTGGGAACCAAGTGTTCAGATGCCTGAGATGGATGGGATAGCTCACCCCATCACCACAGCTGGTGGGTATCTCCTAAGGAATCATTTAACGTTCCAGTGAAGGGTAAGATTGAGCCCATGAAGGAAGGTGAGGAGTCTGTTGTGTTGTGTTCAGCTTCCCATCTCTGGACAGAAGGCCTGAGATAACCTTTAGGGAGGGAACTCCTATTTTATTTCATAGTTTTGGAGTTTTGAGGCCACCATTGGCTGGTCCATGGCTTTGGGCAGCAGCAAGGTGGGTGCGAGGGGGTGTGTGACACTTCAAGAAGCTTCCTGCCTCTTGGCATTCTGGAAGCAAAGAGGAAAAAAGAATAATAGAAGAAATCAGAATTCCACTGTTCCCCTTAAGGCTGTGCTCCCAATGGCCCGTGACTTCCCACCAGGCCCCGCCTCTTCAAGGCCCCATGACTTTTCAGTAGTACCAAGCTGAGGCCAAACCTTGACTAGTTGGTCCTTTAGAGAACATTCTAGATCCAAACCACAGAGCTGAGGTCTCTGTGAGGAGTCAGCAGGCTTGGGAGAAGGTTGCCTAGGTGTTTCTCAGCTCCCCCAGGAACATTCTAGCTAATGTCTATTGCTTGCCCACTTAACAAATGGTCTAGGTATTGTGTTAAATGTTATATTACATATTATCTCATTGAAACTCGATGAATTATCACTATCCCTGTTTAGTTAACAAGAAAACAGAGGATTGGAGGAGATGAATAACTTACCCAGTGTTCACAGGGGTGAACTGAAGAGTGAAGATTTGAATCAGGCTCTCTCTGAAATACAGTTGGTACTCATTCGCCCTGCTGCAGGAATGCTCAAGGCCGGTGTTTTAACCAGGACCCCATGGCTCCCTCCTCTGTCAGCCAAAGTTCTTGGGTCTGGGCTCAGTCAAGAGAGACACTAAGGCAGGCTGTCCTTTTGGTTCAGAAGTTTGTTACAAGAGTTTTTAATGTCATGGACAGAGAGCAGCACAGCAGGGGCCCTAAAGAGAGTTCAGGCTCACAGGCAGTGTGGGAGGGCTCTTCCTAGAGGTCTCAGGAAATGGAAGGCTTCCCATCAGGAGCTTGCAGCCAGGCTATCTCTGATTCACCTGCTGCAGAATGGGTGGGGTGGAGAGGAGCGGGGATCCCAGAGAAGCAGTGTGCAGCTCTGAGGAGGTGAGGAAACAGAGAAGGGCCCATCTGCTGAACTGTGCCCATTACATAGGTGGAGGGATGTGTCAACACTGGCACCCTTTTGATATCCCAGGGAGTTCAACACTGAGGTTGATAAGCCTCCTTGAGGAAGTGAAAATCACTGCTGTCTGTCATTCTCCAGGAGTCTGGACACCTGAGGAGCTATTTAGGCCTCATCAGTGGGCTCTCTGCAGGGGGCCTGCCATTTCCTTACAGTGGCCGTTGTTATGAAAAAGAAGTTTCTATAGGTCTGTGTGGTTCAGCAGCGTGATCTGTTCTACTGCAGCCTTACGGTCCCTGCCTCCTTTGACCCTGCTAGCAAGTATCATCAGATGACACCTGGGAGACTAAGTACAGTCCAGCTGGATCATCTGGGAGAAGACTGCAAGGAGAGGAAAGAGTTAGAGATTAAAACAGTTATGGGACCACACCTCTAATTCCAGCCTTTGGGAAGCAGGAGGATCCTGAGTTCGAGGTTCGTTCAGGCTATAGAGTGTGATTACCTCAGAACAAAACAAAAACAAAAGAATCCAAATCTCTCTTCCATTGATCACATTTTCAAGAAGGCAAGACGAAGACTACAAAGGCGAATAGAAAAAAATCCAGGCCCCCAGCTTCGACAGCTCAGTGCCAGCCCCATTCAGAACTGGCAGCCTGACGTTCGCCAAGGCCAGGCACTCCGCACAGCACCATGGTGGCCACGCTGGTTCTGGCACGGAGGATACACTCGGTCGGCAGTGGACTCCTTCATCCCGATCCCATGAGGCCTTCTAGGGGAAGTGCTGAACAAGATGCAGGCCCAACCCTCAAAGAGCTCACAGTGCCAGGCTGGAGCAACTGTCGGGGTTCTCTCTTGGTTTCCAGCAAAGAGGCAGTCTTCAGCGTGTGAAATGAATCAGTGAGGCCCCAAAGGGATTTCTTTTTGCAGCAGGAGGTTGATCAGAATGACCCATTAAACCTGTTTTTATCACGGGGAATCTATAATCTCATAAATTCTATAGCTTAACCTTTGAAGAGGAGAGGGCTCCTGTCATTATGGCTTTCCAAGCAACGCACAGGTGCTGTCAGCACCGGATTGTTCAGAACAGCCCCGATTTCAAATATATCAGAAATGTAGTTGGAAGACCACAGCGAGTGATTGATTGGTAGCTCTTTACACACATGGCTTTCTGCTGAATACCTGTAGCCTGGGCCTTTGGTCAGTAGCTCAGGGCGCCATTTCCCAGGACCGGTGGAATCTGAGTCCACTCTGCTTGGCTTCCCTGGGAAGCGGCTAGGAGCCCCACTGCCCCACGTTTGCCTTCTTTTTTTTTTAATATTTATTTATTATGTATAATACATAATAATATTTATAATTAATATTTATTTATTATGTATGTATTATGTATACACTATTCTGCCTGTATATATGCCTGCCAAAAGAGGGCACCAAACCCCATTACAGATGGTTGTGAGCCACCATGTGGTTGCTGGGAATTGAACTCAGGACCTTTGGAAGAGCAGGCAATGCTCTTAACCTCTGAGCCATCTCTCCAGCCCCCTGTGTTTGCCTTCTGATGGTCCCTTGCAACAGACTGCAGCCGCCTGAGGATCACATGCTTTGGCATGCTGGCCCTGTGGCAGCAGCCTATTTGGTTTAGTTGCCATCAGCAAATGTTCTTGAGCAGACCTCTAGGCACTGGAGGTGATGCATGGATCCCAGGGCGCTGTGAGATGTTCTCAGTCGAGGTAAGGAAGGGGCCAAACAAAGGGGCTGCCTGAAGGGAGTGAGAACCAGGCCTTGTGAAAAGTCTGGGAGAAGTGAGGTCCAACCAGACAGGGGCTGTGCCCAGAGGCATAGGAAGTGACAGTTGAACTTGGGGGACTCGGAGTCAGGGGCTGAGTGACCTGTGTGACATGGGTCAGGGGCAGAAGCACGCTCCTCCGTAGGTTTAGCTGCTGCGGATGGCAGCTCAGTTCATTGTGAGTTCCAGAAGCAGCAGTGGGAATAGCTCAGTTAAAAATTCAGGGCCAGCTACACAGCTGAGAATGAGGGCTGAATTATACATATCTTTTCTGAGGGAAGAAGATTAAAGGGAAGGTTTTCTTTTTTGTTTTGCCTTCCTTTTTGGCTGGTGGTTGTAAGTAGGTCACTGGCAGTTCTAAAGCTGCAGTGGCCGGGCAGGGGGAGACGTGTGTGTTGAGAATGTCCTCGGCCTGTTCTCCGTGTGCTCTCACAGGATGTAGGGCCTGCGCCGTCCCACCCTGTGGTCTACCTGCACTTGCCTCTGCTGATGTTTAAGGAGGTGTACGCGATGATTGGCCCCGATAATCTGGACACTGACTGTCTTCTGTGTTCCTCTTTTGTTGCAGAATCCACGTTCTCTTCCCGGATCTGCTCCTCGGAACCCTTCCTCCGCTTCCTCATCGTCTGTCCCTTCCTCATGCTGCTGCTTCTGCTCGTTTCCCTGCTCTGCTTGTGTTGGAAAGCCAGGAAGTTGTCACAGCTGAGTCGCAGTGCACAGAAAGAGAAGGCTCTCTGGGTGGACATGAAGAGAGCCCCTGGAGACTGGACCACAGGAAGGAAGACGAAGGATGCTGAACCCCAAGGAGAGCCTATGCTGATGGAGGGAGTGTGATGGAATTGGATCGAACTGACCAGGGTGAATGAATTCTGCTTTAGGCCGTGGCCAAGTTACCTAGGGACCAGAAGGGACATACGTGTCTTGGGCATATGTGGTTAACCGGATCCTGTTGTGTTTCTTTGTGTATCACCCATCTTACTCTTTGAGTCCTTCAGATGTAGATAGCGTCACTGGCCCAGCTTACATAGACCTCACTTCCTGGAGATCCAGCCCTCCTCTGGAAAACAAAGAACACCAGTCGAAGAGCCTTACTTCATCTCTCATTTCTCTCCAACATCATCTCTTCCCTTGGAAACATCAGCTTGGCTCAGTCACAAGGGAAATCATTTCTCTCTAGATAAGAGATGCAGGAGCAATCGGATGTCAGTAAAGCAAGAGGAAATGAGAGCATGGACTGAGGTGCTCACAATCTGACTCCCCGGTCAGTTTCTTTCTAGGCAGAACCCACCCCCATCCCTTTTCAAATGCCTTCTGGAAAATGTAACAGTAGGTATCTAATCAGTATTGGTTCTTTGAACAAAAGGATAACATGCTGTGGCCTTCTTGGCATTTTTATTTGACTTGTGTGCTTTATGATTTGGGAGGGGTTTTTGTTTCTGTTCTTATTTTGTTGAGAAAGGGTCTTGTGAAAGAGGTCAGGGCTAGTCTTGAACTTGAACTCACCATATAGCCCTGTCCTTTATAGTCTGGGCTGTCCTCCAATGTGAGCAGTCTTCCTGCCGAGGCCAGCCTCTGAGCACTGGGATTAGAAGCATGAACTGGCACCATGTGGTGATGGCACATGCCTGTAATCCCAGCACTCAGGAGGCAGAGGCAAGCAGATCTCTGAGATCAAGGCCAGCTTCTGAACACTGGGATTAGAAGTATGAATTGGCACCAGGTGGTGATGGCACACCCCTTTAATCCCAGCACTCAGGAGGCCGAGGCAGGTGGATCTCTAAAATCAAGGCCAGCCTGGTCTACATAGTGAGTTCCAGGACAGCCAGTGCTACACAGAGAAACCCCCATCTTAGGGGGGGAAGTCGGAGGATGCACACATTAGCATGCTTGTTGTAAGAGTTAGGAAGTCCAGTGTTCTACATTGTACAGGAGGCCCCAGGGCCTCCTATCTCTCCCTCACCTCACAGAGCCCACCACAGTGGTGCTAGGCGAATGCCTATGACAGACAGCACTGAGTAGGAAGAACAGGCTTCAGTAGAATTTTGGAGAGGTGTCTGCAGTGATGCTCCATCTCATGTTAGCAGAGTTAGGACTCAGGGGAAGCGGTGGGTCCCTAATGGTACCCCAGAAGGTGGCCAGGGTGAGGTGTCATAGTTTAAAGCTTTCAAAAGCTGTTTCCCCTGTTCAGCCTGGTTGTAGCCAGAATTGAAAATCAATCAAGTAAAGGACCTCAGATAACACATCTATTTATTGTCTATGTGACCACCAGGGTTTCTTCAGGACTTGGTAATTTGCATTTCTAAGGAGAGCCATTTATTTTTAATTATTTTACCAGGCACACAGTCCTCTCCAAAGATAATTAGTTCCTTTGCTTCTTTGCAAGCAGATTATCAGTGGCTGTGAGAACTCCCACCATAGACCTGCTGGTTCTTTAATCCAGCTCCCTCTAAAGCCGCCTTCGAAATATTCCAAATGTTTTCTTAAACAACCAACACATTAACGTCTTCTCTCCCAGGTGGGA
Organism: Dicrostonyx torquatus; assembly: GCA_028555095.1. NCBI lineage: Eukaryota > Metazoa > Chordata > Mammalia > Rodentia > Cricetidae > Dicrostonyx > Dicrostonyx torquatus. The sequence continues at coordinate 2,137,264 of JAQHUG010000191.1, read as the reverse complement.
TGAAAAGAAAACTGAAATTGAAGAGTTCCTTGGAAATATGACGACTTCCCCCATTTTTAGAGGCCTTTTTAAAAACTTGTTTTATTAGGCATAGTTGGTAACTTGCCTGCATGTATGTCTGTGCACCATTGCAAGCAGGGCCCACTAAAGTCAGAATGCAGGAGTCAGATGTCAATGGGTTCCTTGGAACTGGGGTTAGAGACGATTATGAGCTTCCGTGAGGGTGCTGGGAATTGAACCTGGATCCTCTAGAAGAGCAGCCAGTGCTCTTAACGGCTGACCCATCTCTTCAGCTCCCAAGGCTTTTTTTTTTTTTAAGACAGAATTTTACTATGTAGCCTTGACTGACCTGGAATTCACAATGTAGACCAGGCTAGCCTGTACTTACAGACATTTGTCTGTCTCTGTAAAGGCATACACCATCATGCTTGAAAGAAACCTGTATTTGAATTGAACCGTGGCCAGAGAATCATTCACGGTCTACACTGTAGTACTTCCCATCTCGGTCTGCCTGGAATACTCTCCAACATACCCTCCCCCACCTCTTTACCTTTCAACTCCAAGCTCAGGTATTACTTCCTTTCCATTGAACCCAGGACGGACCTTCCTAAAGGAGACAGGGCTACCAAACTTTTCCCGCCAGAGTGCAGCTAGGAGAAGTATGTCCCTGAAACACCCCTTGCTTGTCCATCACTGTGGCAAGCTAAAAGGTGGTGACTCAATTATGCCCACCCCTGTAGCAGCATCGCTCTGCCCATTCTGGATGTTCCCTTTCGTATGTGGGTTTGACAGCACATCGGAGTGCCTTAGAGTTACATCGCACTGTTGGTCCAACAGTTTTCAAGCAACTGAAATCCCAAACTTTCAT
>JAQHUG010000191.1:2095506-2110885 GCA_028555095.1 Dicrostonyx torquatus | reverse complement strand
AAAAAGTTTGTAGCTACCAACCTGGAGGCTGATTTTTTTTATTTAAAAATGTTTTAGATTATTTTATTTTATTGTATGTGTATTGAATGTTTTGTCTTCATGTATTTATGTGCACCCGGGGTGTGCATGGTGATCTTGGAGGCCCAAAGAGGGTGTCAGAACCCCTGGAACTGGAGTTACAGATGGTTGTAAGCCACCATGTGAGTCCTGGGAATTGAAGCTGGGTCCTCTGCAAGAACACCAGGTGCTAATCACTGAGCCAACTCTCCAGCCGACGGGGCCGCTCTTTCTGCGGCTTATGTGCCCGCTTCTTCCTGCGTCACCCTCCCAGGCATGCGCAGGAACAGCACTGTGTTATTACCTGGGCGTTCTTGAGCCCAGTCAAGTTGACACACGGAGTTCTCCATCACAAGCATAAAGCAGGGAAACGCACTTCCGTTTTATGATCACTAAGGATTATGACTCCAAAAGCAGTGCTCTCCATCACGGTGTGCTTTGGCCACCTGCTCACGAGCAGAGACATATAAGGAACACGAGAGGAACAAGAGGAACACTGGCAGAGCAGCCATGATAGGTCTCGGGACCCTCTAAGAGCCAGCTAGCTCACACAAGAGAGATGAATTTCGTCTGGGGGAGCAGGGGAGCCCTTTGTACTCAGGCCTGATTTCCACATCGTTCCTTTCAGCCCAACACATGTTGAGTACATGGCCACTCAGCGCTGCCTTATGAAGCAATTGAAACAGACGGTACCGGAGAGCAAGTTTTGGGATGGTCGCCTGTCACTGAAGGAAGGCGCTACAAGTTCTCAAGTCTGTCTTTAGGGAGTCTTCGCGTTGTTTAACGGCCTGTCTGCCAGCAGCCATTCGTACCACCCCGCTGGCGGCAGAAAATTGAGGGTTTTCTGGTTGTCATTGCTCAGGATATCACCTGCTCCATAAAAGGGGGCTGATATCAGGATGGCCAGCGTTCCCTTAAGCCTGGTTCAAAAGCATTCTAAGCCCTAAAACTGACCAACAGCAGTTCTGTTCGTAGAGAACAGCTCTGCTGAGGGAAGAGTGGAGCTTCCAGCAGCCAAGCGGCAGGCGGGGCTCAGCTTCCAATGAGAGCAAGGGGTTCGCGCTCCGCCCAGCGTCGGGTCCTGGCGCCGAGGTGCTTATGTGTATACCTGTGGTGCATGAGTGAGGAACCGCATTCAGCAAAGCATGAAATGAGCGCCGCCCATCATCATGCTTCCCATGCGTCAACACAGGTCTAGATGGCACCCGCCCCATTTAGTAGTTTGTCCTTCCTCACAAGACTTGGTAAACACGGGAGCCCTCACCAAGCTTCAGTGAGGCAGGTTGAAGCTACTACTTCTCAGCAACCACTTCGATCTTTTGCCCCTTTAAGATCCAGGGAATGAAGCTAATGTCCCTGACTTGACAGGACTCAGTGTGAGGCTGAAATGAGCCGGAAGTGAGGGAGTTGGCAGTCATGTCTTTAAAGATTGTTGTCATCCCTGAGCAGCTCCTGTTTGGATGCTTTCTACGCCTGAAGAGGAAACGCTAGCTACCTGTGTTTTAGTTCTCAGCGTACTTCCGCAGAGAGCAAGATGCGGGATCTGAACACTCGTGTAGACTCAGGCACAAAACAGGACTGAGGAGGATCGCTGCCCTCACTGAGAACACACTGTTCTCAGTCATAGAGGCGAATGGAAGGAAGGACAGATTCAGGAAAGAATCTGCCTACCAGGCAAAGGGATGGAGGAACATTGAGATAATGTGGTTTGGGCACTTTTCGGTTAAATGAGAAGCCAGTGTGATTTAGCCCAGGAGTTCAAAGCAAAGATATATAAATACATGGAAAATAATAAGAAATGGAGTCACGGGAGAACCCTATCCTGGGATACTTTATACCTGCCTTAATTAGCTAATTCAACTTACATGTAGATTTGAGTGCAAATGACACATTTGGAAAACATTGTATGTGGGATTATGCTGTGGAAGATAGTAAACAATTATTCTGGAGACTTGTATTGGTGTGCTTGGGCCCAGAGCAAAACACCAGAGGCGTTTTGACTGACAAAATAGAATGTATTTCCTCCTGGTTCTCAAGCCTGATCCACTGTCAGCTGAGGGCTCTTCTTGACCTGTAGATGAGCTGAGCTGCCTTCCTCTTCAGTATGCTCTCTAGACAAACAGAACGCCCTTCTCTCTCTCTCTCTCTCTCTCTCTCTCTCTCTCTCTCTCTCTCTCTCTCTCACACACACACACACACACACACACACACACACACACGCAGGCACACGTATGCCATGGCACACTTGTGAATGCCAGAGAACAGCATTGGGTGCTGGATTCTGCATCATGCTTGGGCAGGGTGTCTTATTTGCAGTCACATATGCCAGACCAGTTGGTCCACAAGCTTCAGGCATTCTCCTGCCTCAGTTTCCCATTTCATTGGAGGAGTACTGGTGTTACAGATGCAGTATTACAGCGTGCTACTGCATCAAGCTTTTACCTAGGTTCTGGGGGGTTCACCCTTGCGTGGTAAATGCTCTACCCACTGAGCCCTCTCCCCAGCCCTACCGTGACTTCTGGGGAGGGCATCAATAATCACCACAGAGCCTCACCTTTAGAAGTTCATTTAAATCTAACTGTCTCCCTAAAGGCCCATCTCCAAATACCAATATATTGGCTTCAGCGTGTGAACTGTGGGGAACACAATGCTATAGCAGAATTGTCAGGATAATCAATGAGCTGTGTGCCCTGGATTTACCCTAGGTGAATGTTCTTCAAGTCTGATAACATTTTTCAGTGGAAGTAAATTACTTAAGCGCTATAGGTTTGGTATGTTTTATTATATATGTATACACCTGCGCGCGCGCACGCACGCATATACACACATGCATAGCATGTACAACCTAAAAGCAAAATCAGTCAAGTGAAGTGAGAAAAATGTCCCCACCTGCCACTTAGCCATGCTCCAGCTCTTCCATGAGAAATAAGCAATTACTGGAGTGGCAGGAATGGTGTCATCATGAAAAAGTTTAAGGATGCAGAGGGATTGCTTAAGGAAGCATGCGAAGCTCTGGGTAGGGACACAAAGAACCAGGACAGCACAGCTCCCACCACAGCCATCAGCAACGCTGCTTTCATGAGAAGTGTTGTGGGTGAGGGAGGGAGGAGAGAAACAAGAAGGAGTGAAAGAGGGAACGGAAGGGAAGACACAAAGGCAGCCGGCAGCCCACAGGGGAAGAACCACACTTCCCACCCAGCAGTATGGGGAGCTCTGGATGGGCCCAGTGCTGAGAAGCTGACCACGAACTTTTAGGAAGAAGTCCTTCAGATCTCCCGAGAGGCAGCGAGTGTTCACAGAGCTAAGGTGGCTTTCCTGCCTCCCTCGCGGGGGCAGGAGACTGTCTGTTGTGTATGGACGCAAGACTGTTGGCTTCCAGTTAAAATGACATAAGGTCAGTCCAGGAAACAGGGAGAGGAAGTGTTAAAGAGGAACTGATGAGTGAGGCGAGCGGGGCCACGGGGTTCAGCAGGACTTCTGCACTGTGGTCCCTAAAGAGCTAGCCTCAGGTCTCACCACAATCGCTAACTCTTCTCACTGGAGCCCATGTAGCAAACCCCTTACTTAGTTCTTCCTAGCCTTCATCCAAATGCACATGAACCTGAGAGAAGACCAAAAGGGAAAGGAAGGAAGAGGCTGACGGGTCAGGAGCAGGAACTGAGAGATGTGAGGCAAAGCAACAAAACAGGAGCTGATGTGGCCGAACGAACCACCAGCCCAGAAAAAGGGCTGGTGCCCTGAAGAGCCGTATCCTCCCCGTGGCCTTGGAGCTTTTCTTGTGCCATGCACCACAAAGAAAAGAAAAGGAAAAAAGAGAGCCAGGCCAGAATAGCCTTACTTCCTTTTCTTCTATGCTATACTTCTGATCAATAAGGGGATAAGAGGGCAGCATCCATGACCAACAGCAATAATGAACAATGTATAGGTCCGTTCCTGACTAGACGACTATGGCGTCATGTTTACCAGGAGGAATGTTCTGCCTGGCTCGGCATTTTTACAGACAGCACAGCTGAAGGCAAAGAGGCTTGTCAAGTGCTCAGTCAGGAGGTAGCTTTAATAAGTCAGCCCTGAGAAACAAGATTCAAAGAGATCTGGACAAGCTAGGAAGGACAGATCAAACTAACAAGATGAAATTCAGAACCCATGGTTAAGTTCAAGCAAATTAGAGGCACTGGGCATCTTGAGTCCATGCGTGAAGGGTGAAAGCCGTGGTCTGGGCTGATTGCATACTCGATATAAATTACTAGTGTGACATATTTGCTAGAAAGAAACGGGGGAGGAGGAGCCACATAATAAACTGGTCAGAGGCAAAATAAAGGCTGCAACTATCCCACAGTAGTCTCATTTGAGATGCCTGAAATGAAGCAAAGATTACTGAGGGGCTCACAGCGGAGAGAACTGTGGCAGCTGGAACGGTCTCTCTGGAGGGAAAAAGTGCAGAAGCTATGGGAAGAGGAGGAAACAGTCACACGAGAATATTTTCAAGTGACACAAGAGACGACTTCATGGACCTCGTGTAACTGCAAATGACAAAGATGGACACTGCAGGCAGACTGTGTCCTTCTCAGCAGGCATTAGAGGTCACCGGCATGTGATAATAATGGAGAACTGGTTGTGACCGGGAATTTCTGTGCCACATCCATGAGGGATACTGTGGAAGGGACCAGAGGCCACACTAAGTGAGGTTAAGGGTCCTTACACTCTGGTTTCACCCACCCATGTAACAGGTATGTATTAAATTTCTATGACCCGTATTTAGAGTCCTGAACACGACTAGTTTCTGATCTTGGCACTTACGTATAGTCAATGAAAGAGACAGACAGCAAACAGACAGACACCTATGTGCACAGTGCTATGTGGGAGACAAGTGGACTCTCCCAGATAGAACAGCAGCCCAAGGGGCCTGTGGAGATGTCCACGGGGCAAGTGTGGTGGAGGTATTGCTAAGGTCGAGGCCTCAGGGGTGAGAGACTGGGCCTTTAAAGAATGGAAAAGCAGTGGGGGCTGATGGTAACCGATGAGCAGAGGCCTAAGGGCAAAGGGAAGCTTGGCTTTGGAGGAAGTGAAGGCAGATGGGGTAGGCATGTGGCAAGCAGGGCGGCAGGATTGCAGTGGGTGGGAAGGAAGAATGGGCTGGGCCAGATCCTATGAACCCATGGGAATATTATATCTTTCTCCAATTTAATAGAGAGCCACTGGGAAGTTTTACTCAGAGAAACAGCAGGATCAATCATGCTTTTTAAAAGTTACAGTTTATTGAAGAATACTTTACTTTTGGAATAGTTTCTTTGCATTCTTTGAAAGTTTCATACATTTATATGATATATATCGATCACACCCATTCACCACCACCTCCCTCCAACACCTCTCAGTCCTTCCACATGGCATCATCTTTGAGAAATTGTGATTAATCCCCCACGGGTAACTTTTCCTGCTCATACGCACACAGGTGTGAGATTATAAACCAGGGCAATGAGCAACCTACCAGTGGCCGTGTCCTCAAGGAACAGTGACTTTCCCTTCCGCAGCTATCAACTGCCAGTCGCTCATCTGACGGCAGTGGGACCTCAGCCTCCTCCCGCAGTCTATGGTAGACTTTGGGTGGCTCAGCCTTGTGTAGGAAGCACAGCTGCTGTGCATGAAGGCAGATGCCAGCCAGCTCATGACCCAAGTCTGCATGTCACAGTTCTCCTCTTTGTTGCCTCTTCCTTGAAGTTCCCTGACCCTGGGCATATACCCAAAGGACTTAATCTTACTACAGAGATGACTACATATTCATGGTCCTTAGAGCTAGCTCCTTATAGTCACGATTTAGGCACTTGAATCAATCAAGATGCCCATCAGTTGACAAATGGGTAAGAAAAATGTGGTACATATAGACAATGGAGTATTATTCAGTTGTAAAGAAAAATGAAATCACTATATTTGCAGGTAAATGTATGGAACTGGAAAAATTTTGAGCCTGGCCAGGCCCAGAAAGACAAGCATTGCATGTTATCTCTCATGCGTGGAGTCTAGCTTTAATCTTTTGTATTTTTATCCTGGGGTACATGTGGAAGCCAGGAAACTAGAAACAGGCCACTGGAGGGTAGACACCTTAAGAGAGGGGGAATCGTAAGCAAGGGGGGGGGAGGGACAGGAAAAACAAAAGTAAGAGAGGGAACAAACAGTTCAGCACGCAGGAGGGTGGGGAAATGAGGTGTTGGCAGAAGGATTCACCAACATCTGGAAACCTATGATCTTCCAACCCAAGAAAAAAACTGTCATTGCTCTTGGTTGCTCATTATACCTGTGTGGTAAGATCCTATTGCTGAAGATAATATTCGCTTTGGACATAGAGAAATCAATCTCAGACTAACCAGGAAAGGTTTTCCCTGCCGACTGGCTTACAACAGTGCCAGCAGGTGCTATGCAGGCTGCTGGGGAAGAAATACATCAGTGATCTTGCCCAGCACTAAATCCTACATGATACAATACCAACCAGCCTGGAACAATGTGCCTACCGGTGAAATAGTGTAGCATGCTTTCTGATTGGCTATGAGGCCTGATCCACAGGGAAGACTTCATGTCTGGTACTGTAAACCGGGTCCAAAGTCCATGACTGGGGGCGGTGGGGGTGGGGTGGGGATAATATGCCCTAGAGGAGAACCTACTGTTGTTGTTTTGCCAAATGGTCATGGTCACACCATACTGTAAATGCTGTGTGTACCCATAGATCCGTGCTGCTCTCAACTTTGCTCCAAGAAGCTTCTCTCTGCAGTGGGCAGCAGTGAATGCAGACTCATAACTGGTCCTAGTGCTGAGTTTAAATAACGCTAAGTGCTCAGCTGTGGGCGGACCATTTAAGAGCATTTCGCTCTGAAATATAGTAGCGCAATGCAGAGGCTGCTCTTTCCAGCGCCTACGTGAACCCATGAAGGAGGTGTGGGAGCCATCACCAGATCTGTGGAGGTTGTCTCAGCCACTAAGATCCCAGCGTCCGGAGAGACTCAGAGGTGGTGAATCTTCAGAACATGGGGTAGCAGGAGAGCCTGTGCCTAAGTGCGGTGTATCACCACCTAGAGGAAAGGTAACTCAGGGCAACTGTACACAGCCACAGCAGCCTTATTGTCCTGGTCATCTCTGTGTAGCAAGGCTGGGGCCTTAGGGAAGTAGTGAGGAGTATTCCTGCTTCTCAGGAACGCTGAAAATTAGGGTTGAGAATATAGTGAATTGAGCAAAATAACTAGTCTAGAGATAAGCAAAAGGGAAAAAGGACTTGGTTCAAAGGATGAAATTAGATACTGAGCAGAGGGCGGGAGGAAATGAAGAGAATCAAAAAAGAAGGGGTTGATTACAGGATGGGGTTCAATAGCCAGGCTGAAAAGTAAGCATCCATAAAGGATTATGAGGGAGGCACAGAGATCTTATCCCAAGGCTACTCCATGGCAGTTAATGACATTACATGGGAATGAAAAACAGGAGGGCATCTCAAATTCTGCCATCTTACACAATCATGATTATTATTATCCTGGTACATTCTCTTTGTCATATCTCCCTGTGTAGCTTTTAATGGTGTTATTGGATTTTTTAAATCATAAGAGCAATGCAAGCTAGTTATAGAGTAAAACAGCACAGATCTGCCAACCCAACTTCCCAGAGGGAGAGAAACAGAGCCATGTAATACAGAGCTTTAAAAGTTTATAGTTTGATGTCTCCAAATACTGGCATGATTTAAGTCAGAGTACACAAACAATTTTGATGTGTAACATTATACAAACCATTATTGTTTCTCTGATGTCCCTGGATTAATGCCACTTTTACTTTGGTTTTGGTTTAACTTCCATATAAACCTTTAATGGAAAAAGCCTTCTCAAGACCATTTGAAATGGGAGAAGATGTGGCCCCCAAAGAACATGATAAATAATTTAACATCAATAGTCATTAGGGAAATACAAATAAAAAGGAAAGTAAGATACCATTTTATGCCTGTTAGAATGACAATAATTAAAAAGACAGAGAATACCAAGTGCCAGTGAGTGGGTGGTGGTGGGGGGGAACCTCAGGTACGGTTGATAGGAAAACATACAGCACAGACAGATTGGGAAGTGATTCGGCAATTTGTTAAGAAGTTAATTCACCATTTGACCAAGCTTCACCCACAGTTATCTGCCCAGGAAGAATGAGAACAAAACCCATGTGGAGACTTGTATGTCAACATTCATGGCAACATTAATCCCGTGACCCCAAAGGGACAGGCATGCACAAGTCTGTCCACTGGCAAATGAATACAAAGGAATGTTACTCACCCATAAAGAGGAGTGGGACACTGATACACCAAATGACATGGAGTAACCTCCAAGGTATCGTGTAAGAAGAGGGGCAGTTGACAAGCTTCATGGCTCCATTTACATAAGATGTTCAGAAGGCAAAAGTTTAGAGACAGAGACCACTAGGTTAATGGAATTTTCAGGATGATTAAAAAACGGTTTAAAACTGCAGCGCAGGACTGTAGAGAGGGCACAGTTGGTAAAATCCCTGTCCAGTAAGAATGAGGACCCAAGTTTGGATCCCCAGCTCTCTTAGAAGACAGGTTGTGCATGGAGACAGGTGCATCCCTGGAGCTCGTTGGTCAGCCAGTAAGAGGCAGGTTCAGTGAGACTCTACCTCAAGAAGCCATGTGGAGAACAACTAGATGATATGTGATGTCAATCTCTGGCCTCTACATGCACACACACATACATGTATATGTGCACATACACATTATACTATACACAAAAAATGTTCCAAAACCAGTTGGTAATGCTGCTCTATACATTAAAAAAAAACACTACAAGGAATTGACTACAAGGAGAAGAAACAGCTTTGAGCAACTCTTGGCATCATATTTTAAGAACAGTGAAATTTGGAATCTAATACTGCAAAATTTTGGTACAACCAAAGCATTTGTCAAACTGATTGACAGTTCCGACTATGAAGATTTTTGCTCACCGTATCCTCTTGACTGTGCCTTTGTCAGAGGACAAGTTAAAAACGCTCATGTATTGGGAAGGCACCAAACAATATGAAACTGAATGAGCAGTACATGTTTTTAAGCAGAAAGAATGAAACACAGGAGGGTTGGGTTTGCATGGCTTTGACGTTAATATGCTCCCACCTAGTGACGATTTATAAAATGGCAGGACCTTTGTTTCATTTGTTCTTAGATTTGGATGCCACAGCAAACACCCAAATGTTTGATGAAATGCAGGTGAAATATCTGAGTCACTGAATGCCTTTAAAATTTAAAATGCTTAAATTTTAGCTTTGCACCATAATCATGTGAGAGAGAAAGACAGACAGACAGAAACAAGACCTGTAGGGTAAAAGGGCCAGCTAAAGAAAACTACCCTGGCCCTGAAACCAGAGCTAGTGAAAGAAACACTTTAGCCCTGAGCCCATAACCAAAGAAACACACTTTAGCCCTAGAACCTGAGACAATGAAAGAAATATGCCTTAGACCTGAAAATAGAGCCAAAAAGTTTTTAAAAGGGGGAGGGGGTGAAGAAAACACAGTTTGGCCCTGAAACCAGAGCCAACTTGCTCCCGAACAACTAAACCAACCAATCCCTGAGCAGGAAAACTGACCAATCCCTGAGCAGGAAATCTCCTTGGGAAAACTCTACCCCTAAGAAGCCCTATCTAAGCCCCTCTGCCTGTTCAGTTGCTGGCTGTACTTCCCTGCACTGGCAGAGGCACCACTCTCCTGGACTCCTCTCCAAATAAATCTCTTTCTTAAAAGAGTTTTTGGCAGATCTCCTTTTGCCAGCTGCATGGAGCAGAAGAAACTTTGCTGAGATGTTCTATTCCTGGGCTGAGCAGAAAAACTATAAAAGAAGAAGAAGAAGAAAAAAAACCAGTTAGCATCTGGTGGGTGGAGCAGAAAAAGGAACTTGTTGACAGAGCCCGAGGAGATTGCTACATCTCTGTAGGGGTTTCCCCATTAGGAGAAGCAGAAGAAATAACATCTTAGGCCATAGCTGAGCAGAGCAGCAGAAGAAACAGACATTCCCTTAGTGGAAGGGAGCAAAGCTCAGCTGTAACAGGAGAGAAGCAGGATTGCTACATCCTGCAGGAAGACTATATCCCCCCACCCCACCCCAATTTTAGGTATAACCAGACTCCCTGATAAGACAGGATACCTTTCCCTCCAGAGCCTTAGCAAGACTCTAACCGCTCATTTTGAGACAAGGTCTTGCTGTATGATTTAGGCTAGGCTGGTACTCTCTGGATAGCCTAGGCTTCCAAGGCAACTCTCCGTCTTTACGCTGGGATTAGAGGCCAGCCACCAGACCTGGCTATCCCAGGTCTTTAAAACCGGCAGTAAAGAACATGTGTTGCTAAGGTAGTGGTGAGGACTAATGTAGTGATTCGGTAAAAGCCTTTCTCTTAGGAACATTCCCCAGAGAGAACTGAAATTTGACAACTTCCCTTCTCAGAATATGCTGCAGGGCAAAGATCTGTTCCCTGGCAGGGAGAATGGGGTACTCAGCCTGTTGCCTACAACAATCCAAATGCTGAGAGGTTCATAAAATCGGGGTTGGGCAGGGTGGTATTTAGTGATTCAGTCCTTGGCCTGCTCAAGGCCTCCCAGCACTGCTTCCTCAATTCCCACCCCACAAAATAGGAAACTTAGAACTGACAGCTGCCTGAAGAATCACATTTGAACACATATGCAATAAACAAGACTTGCAGAACTACGAGAATCTGACAAAGACTTGAAATTTTTAATTGCTGGATATTTTTCAACGATGCTGGCAGGGATGTCAAGGGGTTACTGTTTTGGCTGGTCCTCTAACCTCCAGAATCTAGTGAGGGCCCAATAAGTTTCACATATGTTAGGCAGCATAGTGCAAGGCAGATTTGTTTTCATTTTCTCAGGAATGAAAATGCATGGACTGCCCTGGATTTTCACAGGTTAGAGAAACAGAGCAACACCATCTGAAATGAAAGGGCTTCTACTACCCAGGTCTTCAACCCCTAGGCTACTTCCTAAGAATGTGGACATATCTACCATTTGCTTTCCACATGGAAGGTTCTGGCACCATTTACATATGCTTAAAAACATCTTTCTTGAGGCCTAATTTAGATCTCATAGAACTCACTTATTTGACGGTTACAATTCTAAGACTCTTATCTCAAAATAAATTTTAAAACATAGGATTTTTTTTGGCACAGTCCAGTTATAGAATAATTCCAACATAAACTTGTGAGTTTGAGTCAGCCCCATACTTAAATAATTTATTGGCTTGTTCACCTGTGCATTTAAAACATCTAGATTTAGGATGTACTCTAAGCATTCATTCTGAGTACGACAAACTATCAGGAAAACCAAAACTTACACTCTCAACTCAAAAGAGAGATTTATAAGGCTCATTCTCCAAGGTCTCTCTAGAGTTTTTCAGGCTAAGAATATATATGAAATATATATACGCCAAACCTGTATCCACTTAGCTGTCTCACTGCCCCGCTCTTATTAATATAACCTGGGGCCTAAACATTTTGATTTAGCAGATCCTAAATTTACAGAAGACACAGTTTCCCTTTCTGGAAGTTTTATGTGTCCATGTCTGCTGAGCTGGACTTTTGTGGACGGGCAGCGGCAGAGGAAAAGAGTCTTCTGGAATGCCGTATCTGAGACCTATACTTTGCCTTGTTTCAAAATCAGATTATGCAAGAGAGACTCACCAGGGTCCTCTTCCCGCAAACCCAGCATTTGCGGCCTCCATCTCCTCACACAGCATCTATTTCACATGCACAGAAAGCTCTTTGAACTGCAATCTGGGAATAAAGAAAATGCTCACCTATTTGCAAAATTTCACTGGAGAACTGTGGGCATACTGAATGTACTTGGAAATTCACATCTTCCTCCAGCTCTCCAGAGTTTGCGGCTGACTCCATTCATCTTGACATTTAAATATTATTTTATATTTACTTAAGCATGGGTATAGGCTGGTTCAGTCTTCCCCATTCAGTAAGCCTCTTGTGGTTGGAACAGCCGTTTTAAATGTGTGCATTAAGTGAACTTTGTATTTCTCAAACACCTACTCCTCTTGGGACACCAAAAAAGCTATTTAATAAGAACTGCTTAATTCATAAATAATGCCTCGGGTCTGTCGCCCCTCCTCTGGACTCCTAAAATTTTACCTTCTCCCTATAGCCCAGACGTCTTAGACATCGCAGCTTTTCTGTGCTCATAGCTAGTGTGTGCGGCACTCTGCAGAGCTGAGACATAAATATGAAGCCATCTCTACTGCAACCAAACTCCAATAGTCACTCCTCTCCTTCTGTTCACCAACAAAATTACTACAATTTCTAAAGATTTATTTTATTTTTAATTCTGTGTCTGTGTCTCCCTGTGAACAAGTGTCGGGATCCATGGAGGCCTGGTTGTGAGCAGTCAGAAGTAGTGCTAGGAACCAAACTCGGCAAGAACGATCAGCAATCCCCCTCCAGTCCCCACCCCACCCGTCACCCCTGATTTTCAAGACAGGGTTTTTCTGTAGCTTTGGAGTCTATCCTGGAACTCGTTCTGTAAACCAGGCTGGCCAGCAAGCACTCAGCCTTCTGAGCCATGTCCCTAGCCCCTTAATTACAATTTCAAATGCAATATTCTTTTAACATCACCCCAGATTTTTAAACTACAAATGCAAAATAAGTTCAAAAGGTTTGACAATACAAAATAAAATTAGCCTGCACGAGAGGCCCATTTTTCCTCCGGTTCTTCTCTCAGACACCGGACTTGCACACCAGGTGGCCCTAAGAACCTCACTAACAATCAGAGGCAGCTCTGAGGTGCAAAGGGTGCAGAGCCTGGAACTGAGATCCCGGCAGCTGTTCTGAGGTCCAGCACTCAGGCTTCTTCGATCCTGGGTGACTTCGAGGGGAGGATGCTACACTTACTTAAAGGTTGTGCAGGACCCCACTGCTCTATTACAGACAATACATTCCCGCAGTTTTAAGGGACTCTCCCGTCTCTAAGACGCCTCAAACTTAAGTGTCTTCGCCCACAGCAGCTGCTCCCCGAGCAAGCGAGCGGCTCAGGCTCCCTCGGCTGCGTCTAGGGTTCACGGGTTACTAGGGAATCGCCCAGGCTCAGCCTTTCTAGATCTTGCTTTTTTCCATGCCCGGGAACCATCTGGCGTCCTCCGTCGACCTCGGCCACGCCCCCTTACTCGGGCTCGAACGCTGGGCGGAGCGTTCTGGGGGCGGGGTCAAGGGCGGAAACCCGGCGTGTCCGGGTCAGTTGACGTCATGGAAGTGGTGAAGTGTCCGGAGCACAGTAAGTCTCTGAGTCTTCCGAGTCTCAGGATTTCCCTCACAGGTCTGTGGCACTGGCTTGGAGTGGCCGTTGCTGACCTTCTTATCTCCTCAGGGACCGTCTGCTTCTTAAAGACCGGTGTCCGTGATGGCCCGAATAAGGGAAAGAGCTTCTACGTGTGCCGGACGAACACATGCGGCTTCGTTCTGGCTACCGAGTAAGTCTGGAGCCCGATTGCACCGAGTGACCCAGCCTGGTCAGCTTTCGTCTCTGGGTCGCCGATTCCTCCTATATTGGAGATCCTTCCAGACTCAGCTTCAAGTTTCTAGTCTCCTGACGGGCCTTACTTAGCCATTCCCGTCTGTCCCAGCATCCTTTGCGCTCCCTCTAGAAAGTAGACAGTGGGCGTAGGAATTAATTCGCTAGTGTTGCATCCATTTTAGGGCTCCCTTTTTAAATGTTTGAGGTTAAAAACGTTAGGAGTTAGATACCTGCTTTTTTTTTTTCCTGCATCGAAGTGGTGTGAGGTTAATAATCCAGTGTCTTTAGGGAGTAGATCTCCAGAGATCCAGCTTCTTTAGGGAGCAGTGCTGAAGGAAACATCAAAGATCGATGCGCAGCTCGGGTTCTATGGATGCGAAGGCTGAGACCTGGAAATGTCAGGCTTCTCCAAAGTGAGGAAAGTTAATACTGCCCTCAAGTGTGACAATCGTATATACCAGGTGTCCGCGTTCTCTAAGGAATTAAACAGCGGCATCATTTAACATTTCTTCCCGCTCTCTTCCTGCTGAAGTTTGTAGATCAAAGTTATTTTCTTCAGTATCATAACTTTATAATGGGTATTAGTGCTAGAATGAGTTGTATGATGGCTCCGTTTTGCATGAGAGTTTACTATTTTTAGTTTCTAAATATATTGAGGTTTGGTACTCCCCTCAAAATATCGTGAGACACAAGCACGCTCATATTTATAGGAATTAAACATCAAGGGTACTTAACATGTTTGGTTCAAAATTAGGGGAATATTCTTGGGGAGTGGAGAGATAGGTTAAGAGCACTGACTGCTCTTTCAGAGACCCTAAGGTTGGATTTCCAGCACCCACACAGGAACTAACAAATGTCTGTAACTCCAGTTCCAGGGGATCGGATGCCTTCTTCTGGCTTCTGCAGGCACAAATGTACTTGGTGTATAGACATGCAGACAAAGTACCCCTAATCAGAGAATAAAGAATAAGACCTCTAAAAATAGAGCTAACATTTTTTTTTAATTTTGTTTTGTTTGAGACAGGGTTTCTCTCTGTAGCCTTGACTATCATGGAACTTGCTTTATAGACCAAACTGACCTTGAACTAACAGAGATCCTCCTGTCTCTGCCTCCCAAGTGCTGGGATCAAAGGCATTCGCTGCCACCCGGTGGGGATTAACATTTGTAAACGGAGGAGTGCCACCCATGGGTGCACTGCAGTACAAGCTAGTATAGCACTTGAGCCTTGAGGTGTGTCTGACAGCAGACTGCAGGCTGAAACCAGGTTCACAGGTCACAGGGGAATGCTTTAGACCTTCCCTAAAGCCTGCTCCCTCTGAGTGTTCTTCATGTGTTTCTGCTGGAAGCCAGGAGGACATTTAAACAATTATGCCAGGGAAGAAGCAAATTAGTAGATTATTGTTAGAAGTTGGTAAGTGAGTAGCAGTCAGGGCCAGCTAATAGGGTATTGATGGGTAAAGGGCAGTGGGAGAACCTAAGGAGAATTCCCAGTGAGTCTACCTTATGGCCAGCCTTAGACCACAAGTCATTCCTGGGAGTATTGCAGTGTAGACATCATATAACAGGCAGTTTTAAACTCCTGAGCCGTGAAGAAAAACAATATTGTCATGCTTTGCTTTAGGAAGTAGAAAAAGAGAGATTCTGGATCCTTTCCTTAGGACGTACAAGGAAAATGATGTATGAGATTTACAAGGCACATGTAAATCCTTAGTGTAAAAATCGGTAGTTGGGTGGCTGTGGTGGTGCACATTTGTGATCCCGGACTGGAGAGGCAGAGGGAG
>JAQHUG010000191.1:2037885-2091184 GCA_028555095.1 Dicrostonyx torquatus | reverse complement strand
GGGTTTTGTTTAGCTTTTAAATCCTGGTTTTTACATTCATAATTACAAGGTATTTTTAGAATTCCAGCATGCTAATAAGCCATTTGAATCTGAAGTTGTCCTTTAATAACTTGAGAGGCCAGTTCTGTTTGATAGGATCTGTTTTTTAGGGCACGCTGGCTGCAGTGAATATCCAGGCTCTCCCTGACAAGGGGGAGAAGTTGCTTAAGCAAATCCAGGCGTTGGAGGATGCCCTCAGTGCCCTGGCTCTCTCCCCAGAGCAAGGTAAGATGGGGTTTGCCCCAGAACTCCGTGTTTGTGAACTTGACAGAGACATTTTGATCAAAGTTGTGTTCTTTTTTTCCCGTTTTATTGTTTGCTTCTGAGCTTTCTTCTGATGACACCTGTTTATAAAAGCATTCCTACTTCCTGTGGCCTGGGCACAGTGAAATGATGCCTCTTCTGACTGCATCTGCATTGCCTCTGCTTGTTTCTCTTGCTTTAATCCCTTCTACCCTTGTCTGTTGAGCAGGAGCCAAGGAGAACTGTGGCTCTCAGGAACCACAGCAGAGCAACCTCACCAAAACCGTTGCTGACCCTCCGCGTTTTGTGCCTCCCCTGCCCCTTCCCACTCGGGATGGCCAGCTAGTAGGCTCTCCAGGACTGAAGGCAGGCCGCCAGGGCACTCCTGAAGGATCAAGCCAGTGCTCAAGAGGTAAGAGTCAAGGACTCAGCCCTGCTGTGACGAGCTACTGCTGTAGTCATGTGCTACCTAG
Organism: Dicrostonyx torquatus; assembly: GCA_028555095.1. Lineage (NCBI taxonomy): Eukaryota > Metazoa > Chordata > Mammalia > Rodentia > Cricetidae > Dicrostonyx > Dicrostonyx torquatus. The sequence goes on along the minus strand of JAQHUG010000191.1, from coordinate 2,090,429 downwards.
CAGATGTCTTTGTGCCCACTAGAAGGGGAAGCCATTTTTTAATAGAAAGTTGCACCTGTGTTAGAGACCTTGATTCTCTATAAAGCCTGGAACAATTGTTTTAGGTCTCTGAGGCTAGGGACTGGTTACTGCTGTATACCACGTGCCCGTCCACTGACCCAGAGGTCGGCACATAGGATAGTGTGTGTGTGTGTGTGTGTGTGTGTGTGTGTGTGTGTGTGTGTGTGTGTGTGTGTGTGTGTGTGATAACTAGCTTATTATGAGGAAGGTAAAGCAGCAGCTATGGTTTTAATCTGTCTCCATACGAAAGGTGGGGCTTGCACTGAAGCAGAACAGAACGATGTGAGTAGTGGCCAATGATTTGCAGACATGCAGAAAGCAGTAATTCCCTAGTTAGCTAAGTTCCCATTGCGAACTTTGCAGACAACTTTGCAGCTCCTAAGCAGTCTTGGCTTTTTGTTTTTTTATTTTTTTGATACAGGATCTCGCTATGTATTCCTGGCTGCCCTGGGACTTGCTGTGTAGACCAGGTTTACCTCAAGTTCGAGGAGATTCACCTGCCTCTGCCTCCAGAGTGCTGGGACTAAAGGTGTGTGCCTCCACACCCCGCTCCCAGTCTTCTGTGCTGTCCAAAGACTTGTTTTACCAGTCAGGAGCTGGAAGTGGAAGTGGGCTGGCAGAAATTAGGACAGCAAAGGCAGTTCTCTCCCAGTGAGAACCACTAGAGGTCAAAACCTTGAAGGGCAGCGTTCCTAGGGAGTGTCTAATAGATGGGGTGGTATTTGAACTCAGGGGCATTGAGAAAGCACATGCTCACATAACATAACAGCTTGGCTGCTCGTTATGCCATTCCATGACAGTGACGAAGTCACCTAGAGAAACATTAAGTTATTGCAGGTTATTGAAGTAAAAGAGCATGTGCTAAGTCTTGGAGAGAATGCTAGTAAGACAGTTTTAAGGTATTTTAGAACTTAAAGTTTCCTGTTGTCTAAAAACCTTGTACCAGAATGCTTTTCCCCAGAAGTGCGAACAGCTTGGGTAGCTCATCCATGTGGGATGAGAGGGCAGACAGTATATTAGGATACATCGTCAGCTGGTGACCTGCACCTCAGGGATCAACTTTCTGTGTGCACAGAGGACTTCATGCATGGCTTTTACTCTCACTGGCTTTTTCGTCTTTGAGCCCAGAGACCTTTGCTTTCAGAATTACTACACAGCATGACCTTTTTGTCCACCCCTTTTCAGAACTGAAAAACAAATAATCAAAAGTCCCAGAGACCTGGCTGAAGATGTAACTCAGTGGCAGTGCTTACCTGTCCTGTCCAAGGCCTTGAGTGCGATCTTCAGCTCTAGACAGGGTTAGAAATTGTTCTATTCCAAATTATAGTTCATGTGGTTAAGCAAACAGAATGGGAGTGGAGAAGCTTGGGAGGTCAGTAGAGCCTTGGGGTAGGAATTTTCACTCAATACAGATTCATCATTTGGCAAATAATTACATTTTTGAGGCTGTATCCAGAATATGATACTTGACTTGCTTTTTTTTTGAGAGTCAGGGTCTCATGTATCTTATTTTGTATGGTGCTGCAGATCCATGTATGCAAGGCTGGCATTATACTCTGCTATACACACAGCTGCACTACATCCTCATCCCTCGGGACATGGCACTTGACATCTTTGGGTAATGCTTGTCTGTTCACAGGCCATATGAACCAACAGCACTTTCATAATGTATGGAAGATCACAAGTGAAGCCATTGATGAACTGCATCGGTCACTGGAGTCTTGTCCTGGTGAAACGGCAGTGGCAGAAGACCCAGCTGGCTTGAAGGTGAGCCAGGAAGACTAGCAGTATAGAGTGTCCTGCAGAGAGGACTGAAACCTGCAGATAAATGCCGTAGTGGCTTCTGTAGTTGCCAGTTGTTATTTGTAATGATCTATTGGGGATGGAGATACACAAAACAAATGTGACCATAGACAGAGATAAAGAGCACCCTGCAGTGTGTCATAGGCCATATATATAAAGTCCAGAAGGAACTCAGAATAAAGAAAACATCATCTGGGTCAGTAAGTACTTTTATGCCTTAAAAAAATTGCAGCTATTTAGACAGCAAAGAGGATAGAAACAACCCAGGACAGTGAGGTGGTGGTGAGGGAGGAGACACGGGTAGGTATTCACGAATGATGAATGACTGTCATCCTCCCTGAGCTGGAGGAGCAGGTAATGCTCCTGAGTAAAGAGAATCCCCTACAGTGGAGCCTGGCATTGGCAGGTGAACTTAGGTTTGAGTGCTCAAGATGCACTTTGCACTTGTGAAGAACAGCCGATGTTTTGTGAAGGTTCATACTCTCCCAGAGTGCAAGGGAAACGGGAACACAGAAGGACTGGGGGGAGGTCACTAGCTCAAGGGCTACAACAACCTGTGACCAGCATTCCATACTGGGCTGTTAGGCAGAGAGGAGAGTCAAATATAAGGATGATGAAAAGACAGAAAGGCTAGTAAAAGCTGAGTGACCCTCAGAGGTTTGGTTGCAAGCAGTAAGACCTGACTTCTAATTGAGAAGACAAGCATGGCTTTTAGTGGGTGTGTAGACATGGACAGGAGCGAAGGTGTCAGCGTAGCAGATGGGAGAAACAGCAGCTCGTGGCACCTGTACAAAGGAAGAGTAGAAAGAAGCCAGGGCCCGCCATAGCCTTCGTAGGAATTCAGTCTGATGTTTGACTTATTTTTATCAGGTCCCTTTGCTTCTCCACCAGAAGCAGGCATTAGCCTGGTTACTGTGGCGGGAAAGTCAGAAGCCACAAGGAGGGATTCTGGGTAAGTTTAGTATTCTGGTAAGAGCCAACAGTTGCAGGATTCTCAGTTACTAGGTTAGCCTGGCTGCATTGTTTCACTGAATGTCACAACACTGTGAGGAAGGTGTGTCCACTGTTTTCAGATGGGAAGCTAAAGTGTAGAAATGTTAGGAACCTGGTGAAAAATGCAGAGCCTACCCGAGGAAGGGTTGGCAGCCAACGTTAGCTGCCCCTGACCAAGCAGAGGGTTTATTCCTTGCTGGCTCCACAGTCTCTAGAAGCTGTAGAACATGAGACTGGGGGCAAGCATTCCAGGGAACACAGGCCATCGCCACAATATCAAACTGGTCATGACTTTGCTGTGAGTGTTGAAGGAAGCTAAGGCCACCCAGTGTCAGCTCTGTGTACCCTGGGTTCAGAAATCTGTAGTAGAACCCATAACATCTAGTCCATCCCGCGACTATAACTTCCACAAATCAGAGCAGCAGGAGGCTCACGGGACAAAGTCCTGGGGGCAGTCTTTGGGTCACACTTACATCCAAGTAGTAGGTTGGAGAATGTTTCCAGCCATCAAAGCATTCTGGAACTCAGTGCCCACGGGAGTTTTCTAGGAGCTCGTCACATAGGCTGTTTCATCCTGATAGACACCAAGATTCCATCCTTTGGAATAGGCGGTGTTTGGCACAGAACCACATTGTATACAAATGGTATGGGCACAGTGAGTCCCTCCTTCATTCTGAAATGTGAGAGTCTTCCTTACATGTTCCCTCCGAAGGCTAAGGGCAGCCTAGCCTAACGTTGGGAGCAGGGCTCTCAGCTCGGTAGACCGGCTGCCCGCATTGGCTCCTGGGCTGTGGCAGAAGCAGAACTTGAACCATAGCCCATGTGCTCACATTTTACTTCTGCTTGACCACAATGATTATTTTGAATGAATCTAGCAACCTTAGTGAGCCTGTGTGTCACATGTGGTATTAAGAATAAGTTAGGTGAACTCAGTGACTGGTACAGGGACAGTGGATGACACAGACAGTGTCAGGGCTAGTGAGTTGGCTCAGCAACCAACACGTGTAAAAGTCCGGTGACCTGAGCTTGATTTTTGAAATTCGTGTAAAAAGTGGAAGGAGAAAACTGATTCCACACATGTGTCTTGGTACATGACGTGCTTATGCGCGTGTACACACACATACACATGCATGCATATATGCGTGTGCACATACATGTATATAACGTGTTCGGTTTTGGCCTTTGATAGATAAAAGAAGTGCATGACGGACTGTTGGAGCCGTGCAGCATCAGTAGAGTAGGTGATAGGATATGTTAGCTCGACATTGTTGCTTCTTTGGAAATAACAGAAAGACCAAACTAAGAGCCACTCAATCCACTGTAACAGAGAAACTGGGGTAGAGCAAGCTCTAACTATTGCGTTCTGAGTGTCTGACCTAGCTCTCCATATAAAATAGCAGAGCATCTTTGCAAAAGCAAAGACCCCACTGAGGCAGGGAAAGGGTCAGTTTCTGCCAGAGGAGTCTTCTGAAGTCGTGTTGACTCTCTGTGTCTTATTTCCAGCGGATGATATGGGCTTAGGAAAAACCCTGACAATGATTGCACTCATCCTAACCAAGAAGAATCAGGAGAAAAGCAAGGAAAAGGACAAAAGCATGACTGTGGCGTGGCTTTCCAAGAACGGTAGATATGAGCACCTTCTGCCCTTCCCAACCTATTTGAACCAACAGAGGGAGATTTTCAAGCCACAAAAGAGACATCTAATTAATCTGTTAGAAAACCGCGTTGGCTACTTTCCTGAGTCTTTTTAATGCTGAATACGCCAGTTATAAATGACTCCCCCACCCCATTTATTTAAACTTAGAAAAAGTTTCCTGGAGGTAAAAGAGTTAGTTCAAAAACAGTAATTACTGTTTTCTGTTGATGTTGGGAATAAACTCTCAGGTAGATCCAAATTAATGTGCTTTTAAAGGTGAATATTCAAAATGCTCAGTATATTCAACAATTGAATATATGTCACTGAATATAACATATCTTCATGAAGATGCTATAATATATTATCTGTTAATGCTGTAAATTACTGTGAACACGAATACAGGTCCTGCTTTGCTGTGTGGGTAGAAGGATGTGTTCTGCTCTCAGGGCCCATAGTAAACACTGTTGCAGCTGGGCCTCCACCCTTGCTGTTCACTCCACGTGTATTACTAGATGATTCCAGATAACATTGACTTGTCTTAGAAGAGGCTTTTTCTACTTACATATGGGCTCTATTTTACACGTAGTTTTTGGTGTGTGTGTGTGTGTGTGTGTGTGTGTGTGTGTTTATTTGTGGCTTTTCTTTCTTTTTTTTTTTTTTTTGAGACAAGGTTTCTATATGTAACAGCTCTGGCTGTTCTGGAACTCACTTTGTAGACCAGACTGGACTCTAACTCATAGAGATCCACCTGCCTCTGCCTCCCGAGTTCTGGGATCAAAGGCGTGTGCCATAACCGCCTGACCTTGTATTTATATTTTAATATGGAAGTACATTAAATTAAGATTATCATGGGAAAAACACCAATAATTCCCTGTAGTTAATCACCTCAGGAGGCCTTAGGAAAGGGCCTGCTTCCACTTCTGGCCACTGTGAAAAAGCATTACTTTTTAGACGGCCACCCACTGCCCACTTTCCTCCCTGTCTTTACACTCAGAAGCTACATTTTTATAGGAGAAAATAAATAATTAAGTGCTTTGCTTTAAATTTGCTTCCATTTCTTATTCCATTTGCTTTGTGTAGAAATAAAACAGTAGTTAAAAATATTGATTGAAGGGATAAAGTCAGTCAAGAAGAAGTTACTGCTCAAGGCTATTCAATAAATATAACTAGTTATTACTCTCCCCCTCAAGACTCCTCTGTCTTTACTTCCAATGGAACACTAATTGTCTGCCCCGCTTCCCTGATGCATCACTGGAAGAATGAGGTAGAGAAATGTGTGCACAGCAACAAACTCAGAATCTATCTCTACCATGGGCCAAACAGAAATCAGCGAGCCAAAGTGTAAGTCGGAACTGCTTGGACGCATCTGCAACCCATCTAAGAATCCTTTTGCCTTTCTGCTTGCCCGTTTCTTCTCTGTCAGGGCTAATGATGTGTGTGGAAATTTTCAGACAGCCTGCACTCAGATTCGTCTCGGTTCAGTGGTTTTACTTTGCTGCCTGCTGGTCACTCCCTGGCCAAAGCTTGCAGGGCTTGAGCTGCCTCCAGGTGGCAGCCACATCCCCTGCTAAACCCTGGGGAATGGAGAAATGTCAGCATCTCTCAGGCACTGATGTCTGAGTCTAGAACTCATCTTCCATTTCCTTGAGTGTGAAAGGGAGCATTTAGTCTTCCATGCTGTCTCAGTAGCATCTGTCATCCGCCTACTGTAGGCCGTGTGGGTATGTGAGGGCTTATGCTGCATTTTCATACATAAATGATTCCAAAAGTTTAGACTTAAGAGTTTTAGATGCAGAACTGTTAGACTTAAGTAAAAATTCTTAAACGAGGATGCTTGGGCAGGAGAAAAGATCATCCCAGATGGTAATCTGTATCTTACGGTTCTGGAGGTGTTGGTTTTGATTTTCTTTTCAGTGCAGGGGATTGAATACTTGGAACATTCTGGGTAAGCACCTACCACTGAACCACATCTAGACCTGCCTGTTAATTTAAAGGAACTGTTTTCTGTTCTAACTGGGATGTGAAAATCTGAGACAAATATTTGCTGTTTAACCAAGGATGAGAGCATTGCTGTTCCTCCTCCCAAGCGGGTGCTCTCCAATTTTTGCTATTGGATATTTTGTGTCCCACAAGACTGTACAGGTGTCATCCAGGGGTCAATTACCAAATTGGTGACTTTTATTTTTAAGTATATATTTTTTTAACTTTTAAAGGTTTATTTATTTTTTTAATTTTTAAAGATTTGCTTATTTAATGTTTATGAGTATTATGTATGTGTACCACATGCATGCAGGTACCTGTAGAGGCCAGAAGAGGGTGTCAGAGTCCCTGAAACTGGAGTTATTGTTAATTGTGAGCCACACAATGTGCTGGATAGCAGCAAGCGCTCCTAACCTGAGCCGTCTTGAGAGTCTGACCTTAATCTGACAGCACACCTGTTGTGGTCAGTGTACTGGCAGGATGCAGCCTTCGCTGTCGCCCGCTTCTGCTCTGGAGCCTTAGAAACAATTGGAGCTCACTTGATTTGCATTTTGAGCACAACGGGCTTGTACTCAGAAGACATCAGTCACATATATTTTATGCTGAGGATTCATAGATGGTACTGCCATTTGGAATTAGGTGTATCATTTCACACCTAAAGAGTTTATTGCTGTCTCTGAGGTACATGATATTAAATCTATTCAAATACAATTCTTGCCTTTCCTAGGAGCCTTTGTTTGTAAATAATGTAGGTAGTGAGCTGAAAGCTAAGTGAAGCTGGGAAACCCAGCCTGAGTTAATGGTTTTCACAGACCTGTTGTAAAGTGCTAGTGAGAAGGGACCGTTGGCATCGCCCACCTCAGATCATTAGATAGCCGTTTCCAGCCCTGCCCTACTCTGTTCTGAGGAGGTCATTGCAGACTTACTGTGACTGCAGCTAGAGTTCTTGTCTAACTCACTTGATAGGAAGAGTTCTGGTTACAGTGAGCACACTGTAGTAAAAAGGATAACGTTGGTAAGGGGTAGAGAACTCTGGTAGAAACCCCTGCCTCATAGTTCATATGTTCATCCACACAGAGACAGGGAGAGTGCATGTGTGTACCAAGGACATAATTACTCACTGTCAGTTCTGCTATCGTTTCTTCCTGCCCTACGTTTGTTTCTGCAGTACTGGGAGTTGAACCCAGAGCCTTGAGCATACTAGGCAAGCACCCTGCCACTGAGCTATTCTTTCTCCCTATTTCCCTAGGCCTTTTTATGAAGAAGTCAACTCGGCCTGTGGCAGGCTCCAGGAAGAATTGTTTACTGTTTGCTTTGTATTGTATCCATGCAGGCTCTCTACATATGATGTCGTGATTACTAGTTACAGTCTTCTGGCTAAGGAGATTCCCACAAAGAAGCAAGAGGGAGCGGTCCCAGGTACAAACCTCAGTGTAGAGGTGAGGCTTGGGGATGCCAGGGAGGAGAGGCTTAGGGTGCCAGGGAGGTAGAGATGGAGGCACACATACTCTAATGGGAGAAATAGCAAAGGTATTTTCCTGCAAGGAGAAGAATCTTCCAGATATTCCATCTGTGGACACAAGTCTTTCTTCCTACTGCTTTCTTAACCTGGCCAAGCACCCAGTGATAAGTTAGTACTTGGCACAGAGTTCAGCTGTTTCTAGAACTAAAGGAACATGCCCTGTAGTTGTGGCGGCGATAATCACACATGGATGCAGAAGAGTCCCGTTCACTGTTTTCAACTATACTCTCGTGTATTTTTATGTTGAGTGTGTATTAACCTGTATTGTCTGCCTTTCCTCTGCCTCCAGAAAGGGCCTTGCAAATAATAGGGCTACAGATGGGTCGGAGATTGAACAATAACCTTGAAAAGTTTTCAGTTCATAGGCAGATTCAGGGACTCTTGGCTGATGTGCAGGCTTTATTGTATAATTTTCTGAGGATTTCTCTTTTGAGTGATTTGTGAGTATTTTCCCAGCTCACGACCAACCTCGGTGCCTTTCAGTGGCTCTTGAGATAAAACCCAAGTTCCATTACATAATGTCTCAGGTACCTTCCAGTCTTGCCCTCTCTCTGGCTTTCATCTCTCCTCACCTGCTCCCTCCCTGTGGCACTGCACACTCTGCATAGTCACACCTGCCACCGTCTGTTTATCTCTGGATACTGCTTAGCCATCCCCCTTTCCTCGGGTGCATCTTCCCTAAGGCTTTCAGGAAGCCTTTCTGCACTGTTCCGTTCAGCGTTTGGCTGAGTCTCCCTGGCTCCTGGTGCAGCAGACTTCCTCTGCCCTGTAGTGAGTGACTTCTGCGGAGACTTCATGCTCTGCCTGCATCTTTCCCTTTTGCTGGAGTTTGAGATCCCTGAGGGTGTGAGCTGGCCTTTATATTTTTGACTTGGCATCTTACAATTGAAAATAGGCTTGTAGTCAATTTCGTGGATATATTTTAATGAGCGGGTGAATTTTCAGCCTTCTACATAGTCTATTCCTGGCCAAACATTGCTGAGACTGCTGCTGAATCTGGGTTGAAAGAATAAATGAAAACTCAAACTACAAAGCATTTTACCCTTTGGATTTTAAGTTCAGACACAAACTTTTTTTTTTTTTTTTGGTTTTTTGAGACAGGGTTTCTCTGTAGCTTTGAAGCCTGTCCTGGAACTAGCTCTTGTAGACCAGGCTGGTCTCAACTCACAGAGATCCGCCTGCCTCTGCCTCCCGAGTGCTGGGATTAAAAGCGTGCACCACCACCGCCCGGCTCAGAGACAGACTCTTAAGTGTCCATTTATTTGAACTTTTTGAGAAGTTCGCCCTTGGTTTCTGAACTTAGTTCAGTGAAAGGGTCTAAGCAAATTAGAGGGTCAGCGAGGGTGCCCAGCACTTACTGGTCGTGTGTCCTCATCTCCTTGAGGAACATACATGTCCCCATACTGGTGTTGGCTATTACTTTGTCTCTTCCAGGGCACCTCGGCACCTTTGCTTCAAGTAGTGTGGGCTCGAATCATATTGGATGAAGCTCATAACGTGAAGAACCCTCAAGTCCAGACATCCATTGCTGTGTGTAAGCTACAAGCTCAAGCCCGCTGGGCTGTCACAGGAACCCCCATTCAGAACAACCTGTTGGATATGTATTCACTAATAAAGTGAGTGACCTCTTGGGGGTCATTAATGTGAACCCCATCTCTAGCCTGCAACCCTTCGTCATTATTTCACATGTAGTGATGGAGCTCTGGTGTGTCTGTGTCCAGGTTATCTGGTGTAGCAGCTAGCAAGCTTTAAAGGCAAAGGGTGGATATGCATGAGAACGTCTTGTCGGTTCACAGGCTGATACCAGTATGTGATGTTTATGTAAAAGTACAGAGCAGCTTAAAGAAAGCAAGTCACCGTTCTTCAGTCTAGTGACTGTTTTAGGCTGCTTTGCTTTAAAATACTTGGACTAAGGACAGGATTGCAAACAGAAAAGAATGCTGACTTCAAAATGCTTATCTTTTCAAATATGCCACAAAAGGCTTTGGCATTTCTTTGCTAACATTTGATGCTTTAGTAATAAATTCTAGCTATGTATGTCCTGTTGTGACTGTTTTTAGTGTCCATGTCAAATGCACATCTTTACAGTATGGTTCTCCTGATTGGCGTGTGTCCTCTTGGCCTCAGACATCGCTATGGAATTTGTTTTCAGATAGGATGGGGTGACAGGTAACAGTTCTGGTCTGTGTTCATTGTGTCTCACTTTGAACAGCAATTCCATCTTCTCCCTGCTCTCTGGCCCTACAAAAGGTTCCTCCGCTGCTCCCCGTTCCATGAGCTCAGTGTTTGGAAGAATCAGGTTGACAATGGTTCAGTGAAAGGAGGAGAACGGTTAAGCATTTTAACCAGGAGCTTTTTGCTGAGGAGAACAAAAGACCAACTGGATTCCACCGGTAAACCTTTGGTAATCAGATTTCTGCCTATCCCCAGTGAGGCGGGGAAGGAGGGTGACCAGGACCTCAGGTAGACCAGCCTTGTGTCAGGAGCCTGTCCCTTCTGAGACCCTCCTTAGAGCAGTCCCCGATGCTGTGTTGACACAGTCCTTTCCAGGGAAGGGGACTGCTGTCCAGAGGTTGGCATGAGAGGCTAGTGGGCTAGGCGTCTGCTCTGAAGTATCTGTTGGTTTACAGAGCTTCCTCCTCCTGTCTTCCAGGTGCCGCTGCCCCAGCGTAGATTTCAGGTGCACCATTTAAAGCTTTCTAAGGATGAACAGGCTGTTTATGACGTCTTTCTTGAAAGGTCCAGGTGGGTGCTGTGAAGAAGCACCTTCTCTGGTGCTTTGGTTTTCCCTTTCTCGGCTTGGGGAGAAGTCTGGACTTAAGTTTCCTTCAGTTTCACGTATGATCCTAACATGTTATATCTTTATATTCCAGAAAACCTCCAAACTCTGTGCATTTTTTTTCCTCCCCCCCTTCTTGATTTTTCTCTGTCTCTCATACACATTGAAGGCAGAATCTTGACCCTACTTTTAATTGGCTTGTTTACATAGAAGAAATCAGGGTGCGGAATCTCTGCTCTTTTGGGGCTGTATTGGATAATGACCCTCTTTGACCTTTAACCTACCACCCAGCATCTCACTGGAGCTCAAATCAAAAACAGCTTTGTAATCATTCGTATTATTTGTCCTCTGAACATTCTCTAGAACTCTTGTCATTCCCGGAAGTCTCCTTTGCTCCCTTCTGCATGGCACTTTCTGTTTCCAAGAGTGGTTTTTGTCTTCTTGTACTTTATACATACTACAAATTTTCAAAAGTTTTTGGAAATAATGATAATAATTGATTATTGCTTTGTCTGTGGCTCCTGTTTGCTGTGAGCTGAGCATTGTTTAGCCAGTGCATCCTATAACCTGTCCAGGCCCCACTCCAAGTTAAGTAGCCACCGCTGTAAGCTAGTCTGGTCTTACCATAATATGTGTATTTCCTTTCTTGTTCTGAGGTAGGTCAGCTCTGCAGTCCTATCTGAAGAGATGCGAAGGAAGAGGCAGCCACCCTGGAAGAAGCCCTGAGAACCCATTCAGTAGAGGTAAGCCAGGGACACTCTAACATAGAGCCACTGAACGGGGACGACTAGCCATTAAAATAGCAGAAACAGCTTATGGGCCCCAGGTACCAGAGAGACTACATGTTATCAAAGCTTGTTAAGCCAGAAGAAAGTACACGGATCTCAAAACATAAGGACTTCTATCTGTTGTTTAAATCTGCATTATTTAAAATACAGGCAAGGCAACAGAAAAGCCCAGTACTTCATCTGACTTCATAAACGTATGTTGTAGAGCTGTCAAGAAGGCTCAACTGATGAAGGTGCTGAGCACCGGACCCGACAACCCGAGTTCCACCCCTGGGACCCATGCAGTGGAAAGGGGGTGCAGCTGAGTCCTTTGGGGTGTCTTCTAACCTCCACATGTGTACTGTGGCACACATAGCACCCCAAACACTTTTTCTTTAAAAAGTGTGTCACAGCTAAATTGTTGAATCTCAGATCAAAAAGAGGTTAGTTAGCCTCACTTAGTTCCCAGTTCTTCCCCAGACTCCCCTGTTTTAAATCCTGCCCTGTTTCTGGGGCTTGTCTTCTCTCTTGGAAGTGGCACAGGAGTTTGGGTCCAGTGTGCTTCAGTGCTCCACTCCAGCAGACTCACAGAGTCCCAGCACCGTGCACGTCCTGTCCCAGCTTCTGCGACTTCGCCAGTGCTGCTGCCACCTCTCTCTGCTGAAGTCGGTGAGAGAACACACTGGTCCAGTGGTTTCCATCTTAGGGGGTCACAGCCCCTTGGGGGTCAAATGACCCTTTCACAGGAGCTGCCTGGATCATCAGAAAGTACAGATGCTTACATTATGGTTCCTAACAGTAGAAAATTACAGTTATGAAGTAGCAACGAAAATAATATTATGATTGGGGTCACCACAACATGAGGCACTGTATAAAAGGTCACAGCGTTGGGACAGTTGAGAACCACTGCTCCATCCTACTGTCACCTCTGGAGTCCTCCATAACCGGGGCCCAGGCTCTCAAGTGAAAGAAAATGCTGGTCTGCAGGACTTTAATGGGTGGAGAAGAAACTCATTACTTATACTTTATATTAGTGTTTGTTAATTCTCATGATTCCCATGGCAACGGATTTACATTTATTTATTTATTTATTTATTTATTTATTTATTTATTTATTGGTTTTTGGAGACAGGGTTTCTCTGTAGCTTTTGGAGCCTGTCCTGGAACTAGCTCTTGTAGACCAGGCTGGCCTTGAACTCACAGAGATCCACCTGCCTCTGCCTCCCGAGTGCTGGGATTAAAGGCGTGTGCCACCACCGCCCAGCTTACTTTTTTTTTTTTTAATCATTTTTTGTTTGTTTGTTTTAGGTACACACTGTTTTAGACCAGGGAGTGACACTGTGTTAAGGAATCCATTTGGAATGCTTTGGTGTCTCAGAATGTCCTAACTTATGTGGTGACTGTCGGTCAGTCCTGAGGCGTATGAAAACTCAAGTACAAACCGGAAGGGAGCTTTACTCTAGACAGAGGCATATCTAGAGTCCTCAGTTACGGTATTACTCATTGTAGAAGGTTAGTGCTGTCCTTTGGCTGTCAGCTGCATGAACTATGAAAACAGAATGACTGTGTAGTCTGGCTGACAGGCTTTTAGCTGGTGAAAACCTTCAGGGTCATGCTTCAGGCAGGGTCCTTTCCATAGTACCAGAGAGAAAAAAGATATATTGCTCTTGAGTGTTAGAAATCAGCTGGAAAGAAAGCTGCTACCTTCTGTCCCATCCCCACCCCTCTCTCTGTTCTTCCAAGGCCCTGGACCCGATAGAACTGGAGAGTGAAGGCCTCAGCCTGTCCCTGGAAGAGCAGCTCAGTGCTCTGACCCTGTCCCAAGTCAAGGTCTCAGAGCCATTAGCCACTGTGTGTCTTAATGGCACGTGCTTCAAGGTGGAGCTTTTTGACAAGACACAAATGAGCACCAAGGTACGTTCATCACCTCTGTGCTTTCCAGAAAGATGGAATTAACTTTCTTGCCTGTGTTGGAGTAGCTCACTTGCGCACGTGGGAAGAGCAGGTGAGAGTGAAGTGAGGTCTCTCAGCTTCTAGAACCCCCTCTGGTCTTCAGGCCACACTCCATCAAAGAACTCTAAAGCCTTCTTTCACCACAGGCTTTCTGAGAGTGATTGGGACAGTTCTTATCAGGGAAGGGTCTCTGTCACAGAATACTGGGGAAGGACTGCCACTTATGCTAGGAGTGGGGACTGAATGAGCAGTTTGTTTAGGGAAAACTTGGAAGGCAAACTGCGGAGACATGGCCCTGGAGACCATAGCGTGCCAGTGACAGTGGCTCCAGCTTGTTGGAAGGCTTCCATCTGGGAGTCTTGTTTTCTCAGAGTGCTGTCTTCGTTAGTCATTCAGCTCTAGTTCATAAAAGATTTTTAGGGCTAAAGGGCTTTATTAAGGGAAGACAAAGCTATGCTGCAACCAGAGGCCAACCTCTCTGTTGGCTTACAATATGCCTCATTAGCCCACGGTCCCTTAAAGTAGGGCTTGCTTTCTCTCTGTTCCAACCTTAAGCTGCCTTTCCCAACCTCAGCTACTCTTACCAAAGCTTTTTCAAGATATGAACTAGAAAGGAAGTAACTGACAGAAACAGAATCATACCAAAAGAGAAATGCTGCCTCTTAACTAAAATCTAAAAGGTTTTGTTTGTGTGTGTCATTTTGTGTGCGTTTCTTGTCAGTTGTAGAAATCAGAGGGTAGCCTGTGGGAGCTAGATCTCTTTTATTTTCCCAGCAGGTGAGACCCAGAGATAGAACTTAAGTTGTCAGGCATGGCAGCAAGCACCCTTACCTGCTGAGGCATCTTGCTGTCCCTTAGCTAAAATTTTAGAACATGAACCTAGGTATTTACCATAAATAACTGAAGAATAGTAAGAGCCCTCAATGTGACCATATTGTTTGCTCTAGCATCTTTAGAGTTAGCTGCTGTGGCCTTGCCTGTACCCAGCTTCTTAACGCGAGCCCAATGGTAGATTCTAATCGTGTTAGGCTTCATGTGAGCAGGAAGCGGCTCAAAGGCAGCAGAGCTCTTGTGTTTAGACTAGAGCCTTCCCTCTTCCAGCAGTGTTCTAGGCCAGGAACACAGGAGTGAGCCAGACATGTGGTGGTCAGCTCCTCAGAGCATCTGATGAACTGGGAGCAAAGGATGATGGCTAAGCAATGACTGTGACGTGTGATCAGAACCGTGACAGTAGAGACAAAAGCGGAACATATGTGGTAGACACCTAACCCACACTTAAGTTGGGGAAGCTTTTAAAAGGTCACACCCACGATACCCGAACAAGCCCTGGACAATGACAGTACCAAATAGACATACTAGTGTGGCAGAGAGAGATCTCACAGGGCCCTATCCCAACAGAACTATAGACAGCCAAGGACAGCTGCTGAGAGATGGAGCAGTCTCTCCCAGCAATGTGACCCCAAAGTGGTCAGTCCTGTGATGAGTACTGCGTGAGCTGGGACCTTGGTGGGTTAGGACCCCAGGCAGCAGACAAATACACCATACTGACAGAGCTTGAAGGTAGAGTTTATTGAGATAGAGAGAATGGGGGAAGAGAGAATGGGAGACGGAGAGATGCAGAGAGAGAGGAGAAGAGAAAGAAAAGAGAGAGACAGAGAGGGAAAGAAAGCTACCTCCTTAGAGAAATAAATGGCAGAAAGAAAGAGAGCGGGAGTAGATGAGGCTTGTCTCTTAAAGGGACCTTTTGTGCCTGCATATAGACTAGGACCCTGGGCTGACCAGGGTACTGCGTGGGTGCATCCTGCTAGATGACAGGGCAGGCCAGCATAATGCCTGAATCCTCACAAGCCCTAAAATCATATATACACAAGCTCTACTAAATGGACCACATTTAGGTTATACTGGTATATTTATGTGTGTGCATAAAAATAATCAATAAAAAAAGGTCATCAATTTGAGAGGGAGTTGGGGAATGCGTGGGAGAGGTTGAGGGGAGGTGATGTAATTATATTTTAATTAAAAATCAGAAAAAAATTTATGCAAAAAAATGACATTAGGCTGGCATAGAAAATGATATTCTGAAATAGAGGAACCAGGTATGGCCTATCGAGTAAAGAATTGCAGTTTGATTGACATGTCCTTTGAGGAGGGCTTAGTGAAGAATGAGCAGAGGTCAGAGAAGCATGGACCCGGCAGGTCAGAGGGGGCTTGGGCTTTATCCTCAGTGGGAAGTCATGGAGAGGAGGGCAGCCTGCTTACATTTAGAAATAGCCTCTGTCTGCAGCCGAGTGAGTAGACAGCCAGGCCAGAGGCACAGAAGCTGTCCAGGAAACTGCCTCTAATTCAGGAGAGAAGAGACAAAAGTGAATGGCTTAAACTGCAGTGTTTGTGACCTTTCCCAGGTGACTTCTCTGCTGGCAGAACTGGAAGAAATCCATAAAGGCCCAGGGTCCCAAAAGAGGTGAGCATCATTTTACTACAAATACAAGGAAGGTTGATGTTTGTGATGCTCTCAAGACTTAGCTTAAGCCATGACCTACAGAAAGCACTGAGGTTATGGTATGAATTCCTGTAATTTCTAACTGAAATATTGGATCGGGGTAAGGTAGGAATCTGAAATAGTAAAGGAACAGAAGCATGGGACGGGGAGCCAGGAGCCAGAGCTCAGACATCCGTCAGAGAGGAGCATAGTGGGCAGCTACTGAGGTGCTTAAGCTGGGCTTACACTCAAGTGGGTTCATGTGTCATTTGCTGTGCCTTCACATGTATATGAAACACACACAGATGCATCTGCGTTACATGATTGCATGTGCATGTATGAAATAGTTCTCTATGAAAATTTAAAGCTCTGGTTAAGACATGCTTGGGGTGAGCAACCTAGCAGCTGTTCTGGTGGTCACAGGACAAGTAGCTCGTGACCCTTTTCTGCAGGACAATAGGTTTTTGGACGAGCACTAGGACCCCAAACAGAAGTCAACTGGAGCATCATCATTAGCCCAGGCAGTCCTGTTTTTCTGACTCTAACACCAAGTGAGAGTGGAGCTCAGAGATAGATGGATGGTGACCTTAAATGTGTGTCCGTGTTAGCTCATGCCACTACCATGAAAGGCCCCACTTAGAAACAGACAGATTTTGTGGCTCTGGAAGCTTTAGTTATGAGTAAATGCTCCCGTTGGGTTATACTGTTCGTGTCAGAGCAAATGGCATTAGCGGGGGTACACGTCAGAACAAGTAGTCGCATGTCATGTCAGGAAGCAGGGAGGCAGAGGTGAGTTCTGCAGTCCACTTAGAAGACTGCCTCCCCAGGCTCCACCTCGTAACCATTCCCAGCACCCCAGCACTGCCTCCCGGGACCAAGCCTTTACATGCAGGTCTTTGGAAAACAGGCCCAGCATGACCTTGCCTGTTACATAACGGGATTCTCCTTGTGTGCATTTTGGAACTAACCTTGAGACTGGCGGTGTTATAGCCTGCAAAGGAGACTGCATAGTCTTGGTGGTTTGTGGTTTCTCCCCTCCAGTGTCATTGTCTCTCAGTGGACCAGCATGCTGCAAGTGGTAGCACTGCACCTCAAGAACCACGGGCTGACTTACGCCACCATAGATGGCTCCATCAACCCCAAACGGAGAATGGACCTGGTGGAGGCATTCAACCACTCCCCGGAGCCTCAGGTATGAGCTAGGCCCCACAGGCCTGTGTGATTGTTCTCAGTTATAAAGCAGCATAATGTAGCAACTTAACTTAGAAAGTCTTGTCTTGATCCTTCCAGATCTTTATCATTTATTAGACGTTTATTGGGGGCCTCACCAGAGTAACTTAGGAGGACTAAACTGAAGAGTCAGCAGGCCTGGTTGGGATCAGGGGAATCTGTAGAGGAGGAAGGAGATGCAGGAGAACAGGGCCGTGTAACAGATAAGGATTCAGGAAGCACTAGTGGGGTGGAAGGAAGGAAGGGTAACTTAGTGTGGGGGGCATGGTCTTAAGACTAATCATGATCTGGTTAATGCAAAGTTACCCCCCGAGGATCTGAATTACAGTGTCCATATGTTTTGGCAGACTGCTTTGTGAGCTCGACTCTGTGGGAATGTGAGGATTTTTTCAAAGATGAATGTAAGAAATAGCCGGGTGGTGGTGGCACATACCTTTAATCCCAGCACTCAGGAGGCAGAGCTTTGTGAGTTCAAGGCCAGCCTGGTCTACAGGGGCTACTTTCAGGACAGGCTCCAAAGCTACAGAGAAACTCTGTCTCAAAAAAAAAAAAAAAACAAAAACAAAAAACAAAAATAAAGGGAAAGAAATGGCGTCTTAATGTTTCAAAACATTACACTGGGGGAATTTGAAAAGAACGTGTTTCTTGTGTTTTGACCTTCCTGAACTAGAGATGGAAAGATGCTGGTTAGCTCTTTCTGTCCCTACAAATACCTGGAGCAGAGGGAAGGGGCTGCTTTTGGTTTGTGTCTTTGGAGGTTTCGGTAGTGCTTGGTCAGTAAAGAAGAAGACAGAAAGCGTCAAGGGCCAAGGTCTTGTTATACCTTCAAAAAAAGTTCCCAATGACCTGAAGATGAATAGTACCAATCTCATAAAGTTCCACCGCCTCTGATCTAGCACCATGATGGGGACCAAGCCTTTGCCACCTGGCTTTTGGAGCACTGAAGACCCAGCCTATGGCAGATGACTATAAGACCCAGTGTGCGGAAGTTGATAGAGTGTTTCCTCCTGTAGGTTATGCTAATCTCCCTCTTGGCTGGCGGTGTGGGACTCAATCTGACCGGAGGGAATCACCTCTTCCTTTTGGACATGCACTGGTAACCAGGGTTTTCCTTGAGTTGCTCTCCCTGCTATGCTGTCTGACCTTGTAGGTTGTGTGCCCTTTTAGGGAGTCGTGGACGCATTCTCTACAGCCGTCTAAGTGACCTGTAAGGCTGGCTGACATTCCAGCCCTGCTGGGGCATTTCATAACTACTTCAAGTAGTTCATGAATTTTATTGTTCACTAACTTCTTATAAAATCTAACATCTTTTTTCCCATAAAAATGAGGAACACAGGAAAAAATAAGAAACCGGATGTGGTGGCACATGCCTTTAGTCCCAGCACTCAGGAGGCAGAGACTGGTGGATCTCTGTGCATTCAAGGCCAGCCTGGTCTACAGAGCAAGTTTCAGTTCCAGGACAGCCAGGGCTACACAGAGAAACCTTGTCTTACAAAACAAAAGAGGAGCACAGGTTTTTCTCATGACTAAGAGCTACATCACTCAGTTTGATGTCCCTAGAATACTATTTTCCAGACATAGTTGAGGAGTCAAGGAAGTCTCAGCCTTTGTTACTCCAGAAGGAAGAAGAGGGGTCTTCTGACTGATAGAAATACTTATGTCCAATCTTGGGCTTCACTGTGGGTGGCGCCAGTGCCTTGGTGCATGCTCTGCCTGGCACAAGACAAGCGAGGTCATACGTTGCTAAGTGGACTCACATTGCCAGTTTTTGATTTTCTACTTATGCAGACCAGGTTGCTGTGGCGGGCTTTGTTTTTGTTCTGTAGTGCTGGGGACTGAGCCTAGGGCCTTGCACATACTTGATCCCAGCTTATTTTTCACTTTGAGATAGGGTGGGGTTTCACTGATTGTGCGAGCTGGCCTTGAACTTGGTCTGTAGTCCAGGCGGGCCTCGTATTTATGCTTCAGTGTTGTAAGTAGCTGGGATTTCAGGCCTGCACCTTCATACTTTCTTCCAGACGCTGTTTCTGGGATGATATGTCTAATTCTCTACTCAGCCTCAACTGATGCAAAGAGGCCAACTTGCTGTATTTGTGGAGAATGTGTGTAGATTTACTTAGGCTTTTCACATACACAGAAGGGAGAAAAACATACTAGGAATTACACCAGTATTGAGATGGAGAGATAGTACCCAGATTCCAAAGAGGAAGGATGAGGTCCAGTTAGAGTTGATAATGAGAATCTATAAGGAAAGAACAAGTTCTACCTCTTTAGTTGATGTCACTGAACACGAAAGTTGAAAGAAATATTTGGGAATATTAACCCGCTCTTGTTTTCAAGTGGATTCTGAAGTGTGGACGGTGTTGTTAGATCTGTCCATGGTCACCAGCTGGTAAAGACTGGATAGGAGTCCTGTTCACATCTGTTTCTTACAGGGACTGACCCATGACAGTGCTAAGAACTATTGGAAGCCTGTTCCCAGTTTCTCAGTAGAGGGTAACTTTTAGGTCAGTTCCTTCTAGAACGGCATTGACAGACTTCTGTAAGCATTTCAGCTTTGCAGGGCACATAGTTTTCTGTTGCGTATTTGTTGTTTTTCGAGACGGGTTTCTCTTTGTAGCCCTGGCTGTCCTGGAACTCGCTCTGTAGAGCAGGCTGGCCCCGAACTCACAGAGATCCGCCTGCCTGTCTCCTAAGTGCTGAGGTTAAAGGTGAGCACCACCACCTCTCAGTTCTATTGCATATTCATGTTGTCTTCTTAAACCCCTTTGAAAACGTAATCTAAAGAAGCATACAGAAATGGACTGTGGTCTTGGAAGTAGGCGGTGGTTTGTCAGCCCTGTGTGGGATGTTGGTGTTTCTGAGTTACACCTCTCTAACAGGAACCCCTCACTTGAAGACCAAGCTTGTGACCGAATCTACAGAGTAGGACAGAAGAAGGATGTCTTCATACACAGGTAAGCAGAGGCGCCAGGCCCTTCTCAGCGTCTTCCTCGTGAAAGCCTTCTCTGGGGAGTATTTTCATAGACTAGGAAGTGTGGCGACCACTGCACTATTGATGTTCTGTGGGCACACCTCAGGGACACTGTCAGGAAAGGAAGAAGCAATCTGAGATAATCTTGTTGGTCAGCCAAAAAGGAAGCAAGTATGGTGATAAGCCACAGCTCACCAAGGAGGCAGCTATGGAGGGATTGCTCCTGCCCACCCCTGCCCTTTGTCATTGTTACCTTTCAGTATGGCATAGTCTCAGTCATACACAAAAGTTGCAAGGAAATTATCAGAAAGCTCCTCTGTGTGTGTGTGTGTGTGTGTGTGTATGAGTGTATGAGAGAGGGGGAGGGGGAGAGAGAAAAGGGGGGTGATCAACATTAGAATGTTAACGTCAGTGTAATAGTAAAGCCTGATCAATCCATATTTGGTTTCATCTCTTCCAGTGCTGTCCTTCCCAGTAGGAGATTCCATATCCTGTGTAGCATTTGGTTATTGTGACTTTGTGTGCTCTCATCTGTGCCAGGAGAACATCTTTACAGCTGGAGGAGAGAGGACTCGGCATGCCGCGTGGGTGAGCCGCTTGGACTCACGTTTGTTATCATTTGTTCTTAGGTTCATCTGTGAGGGGACAGTGGAAGAGACGATCTTACAGCTCCAAAAAAAAAAGAAAGATTTGGCCAAACAAGTCCTATCGGGATCTGGAGCATCTG
This sequence comes from Dicrostonyx torquatus, assembly GCA_028555095.1. Taxonomy (NCBI): domain Eukaryota; kingdom Metazoa; phylum Chordata; class Mammalia; order Rodentia; family Cricetidae; genus Dicrostonyx; species Dicrostonyx torquatus. The sequence goes on along the minus strand of JAQHUG010000191.1, from coordinate 2,069,526 downwards.
TCTTGACGAAGCTCACGCTGGCTGACCTCAAGATCCTCTTTGGCATCTAGTTTCCTCTGTTGGTGCTGGTGTGCACTAGCTCTGGAGTGGTGCTCTTTTTGTGATCCTGGAGCCTTAGATATCACTTTACCTAAACTGAGACATAGTCCTATGCCAATGATCGAGGGTAGGCCACCATGTTAAACTGGTTAGTCCATCATGTTTATCACTCTACTTCTTTAACATGTGCCATAGAAACCAGTTGGTTATTTCAGATTTGAGCCTAGCATGTTGGTGCATGTCTATAATCCCAGCCCTTATGAAGCAAGTGGATGGAGAGTTCCAGGCCAGCCTGAGTTAGAGACTCTCAAAACAAAGCAACAGTCATAATTATATTTCCAGCACTCAAGAGGCTGTGGCAGGATTGGGAGTTAGAGGCCAGCTTATGCTACAGGGTAAATTCCAAGCCTACCTGGGCTGCAGAGTGAGACCAAATCTTAGAAAAACCAAACCAAACCAATGAAAGCTTTGGCGTTAGATGGTCTGGGAAGATGAGTCTGAATGCTTTGGTAAAGCTCAGCGAGTCCTTACAGGCCTGCTGACAAATGCCTATAATCCCAGCACTTTGGGGGCAAAGGCAACGGCTCTTGAGTCTGCGGTTCTTTGTCAGCCTTAATTACATGGTGAGACCCTGTCTATCAAACAGCCGCAAAGCCCTGTGTTACCACCTCAGCTGATAGGAGACCTGATCTTAATTACCTTTTCTATGTAGGCTCTGTCCTGTCTTCTTGCTGGCAGGCTGCTCCTTGTAAGCATCTCTGAGCGGAAAAGAGGGAAGAGCCTGCATCCAGTCATCTCTGAGGCTGGATGAATCCAGGCAGCTCCTTGGGCTTGGGCTCAGGCTGTTTTGCACATAAACAGAGGCTGAGTATTTGTCATTTATCATCTAGCATCTGTCATTTAGGAGTATATCAACATCAGTGGGACTGTGTCACTCAGGTTCATCACTGAATCATTTAGTATTTGTTCCCTTTGGTATCAGAGGATTTCTATCATGTAGTATTTGTATTATTTAATGTTGATACCAATTTTTGTTACCGCTAACATTTCATATTGTTGTGTTATTTAGTTTATACCATTCTACCACATTGTGTTATCATGAGTATCATCTAATAAATGTGTTCAAGAATGTCACAGAGGGAATGCTATGTCCCCAAACCACATCTTTTCCTCGGAGCATCCAGAGACTGCGTGCTGCAGGCAGGATTCACATTACTGAGATGTAGCTGGGAGAGCATGAGAGAAGTCATGTAAGGAAATAGGCTGTCCTGTGCAGCTTTCTAAACGGCTCTTGTTTCTGCAACCTGCTGGAAATGGGAACTGAAGGGAAGATGCTGCTAGATCAGGGTTCTCTTCTTTCCTTTAAAAAAACATTGTTTGAGAACTTGGTACCATATCCTCCACCGCCACTTTTCCCTCCCAACATGATGTACTCTTTCTAAACCCGGGACTACTCAGTGTGACAGTATGCACTCAGGGCCATGCACCGGAGCACTGGCGGTCAACAGGGAGGGGAGTGGGGGGGGGTGGACAGAGACAGAGGATGCATCCTTGATGTAAACTGACACCGTCCCTCCCCTAGCAGCCATCAGTTGCCCATAGCTCTTAAGCTATGGGATGGGAATTTATCAGGCCCTCCTCCACCCATGCTCGGATTTGGCTAGCTTGATCTTATGCATAGGCCACAGCTACTGTGAGTTCATGTGTGTGGTGGCCTGTCATGTCCAGAAAGTGATGTTTCACTGGTTCCTACTGTGTAGAAGAATTGTCATGGAAGAGGCAGAAAGAACAGTTTCTGAACTTGGGCCATAGATGATTTTGTCAGACTTGGGTAAAGGCCCGAACCCTATGTTCACCAGTCAGTGTGGCAGATGCTGCCATCTGTTTCAGGACAGTGGGAAAGGACGATGTGCGCTGGAGGAAGAAGTCAGCTCTGGAACTTCCGCTGCGCTCTAGTTCTGCTCCCACCTTAGCCGGATGCACAGCTACTTAATAGGAGGTTTTAGAAATTTATCTTTTGCTCCCTCATTTGTAAGGTGGACCTTGTTTTCAGAACTTAACGGCGACAGTGAGATTCCTAATAAAATGAAATAAAGGCAGTAAAATTACCCTTTTGAAGTTACAGGATCAAAGTAATGATAGAGATGCCTGAGAAGGAATGGCCCTCAGCAAGCATGCCCACGTCTGACTGTCATTAGCTGACCGCTTGCCATAGGTTAGTTCCAGGTCCCTTGGACATCACAGCCTTTTGTCTGTATGGTGTATGAATTAGCATAAATCACATATTACCCTGGGGACACATGGTTTGCCAAGCAGATCAGTGATGTCCGCCTGTGGGGTGGACACAGAATGTCCACTTGAAGCACCGCCGAGACAGTCCTAACCTTCAAACTTCCAAGTCTTTATTTGGAGAATACAGAGATTCTAAGCTATATTCAAAGCCCATTGGTAAGTGCCTCTAAGTAGACTTTTCCTAGTATCTTAGGGACTTCCCTTTGTTTTTCCTGTTCTGATGGCAAAGCTTCCGAATTGTCTGAGATAGGTAAGTGTTCCTACCAAAGTAAGGTGCTAGTGATGTCTGTGGGTGCAGAAAATGTGGACCCACCTGATGGAACGGAGTTCACCAATAGTATTCTTAAATCCTGGTTAATGCTGTAAGGGGCCTTCTGGTGTCCACATCAGGTTTAGGTTCTTTTACTTTGTTCTGTGGTCCGGTGGGGGAGGGGTGTGAATCTAGGAGGCCTAGCTACTGAGAACTCTATCGCTAGCCTACTTTCCCAGCCCCTGTTTTATTTATTTTTAAATGTTTATATTTTGGGCACTGACAGTCAAATCCAGGCTTTAAGCATACTAGGCAAGCACTGTATCCCTGGGCTGTGCCTCAGTCTGTATGTTCATTTTAGTTCATGTGAATCAAGTTGTTATTATTGTTTCATATTTTTTTAGATAGCGTCTTTTTGGCCCAGGCTGAACTTGTAACCCTCCTGCCTCAGCCATCTGAGTACAGTGTAACAGGGAGATCACTTGTGCAGTTGGTAAGATGTAGGACTCTCAGCTTCTTCTCCAGTACATCTGCCTGGATGCCACCGTGTCCCACCATGATAATGGACTGACGCTCTGAAACTGTGAGCCACCCCAGTTCAATGTTCGCTTTATGAGAGTTGCCATGGTCATGGTGTCTCCTCACAGCAATACAAAGTCCCACTGAGACAGTTGGGAAATGCTTCTGTTGCACAGTTACTTGCACATTAATTGAAATATATATCAAGCACCTACTGTGCAAGGCTTTACTGAGTACTCCATTTGTAAAGGGAAGCAAAGTCAAACATGAACTTACTTCCCTGAGGCTAAGCATCCGGTAGGTGTCAAGAGCTGTGGTCGAGGACCTTGTAGCTGGAAGGGATCATCACAGAAAGTGACCGGCGAGAGCTTTGAGGAAGTGATGAAGGAATGCCTTCTCAATATGCAGGAACCGACACAGTGGGACACCTCTTCCTCTCTGTTCTTGTAACATGACACACTCTTCAGCCATTCCTGACAGGTACACATCCTCTGGTGTCACGTTGAACAATGACTGCAGGGAGGTTAGAGGATGGGTGGGCTGGCACATATATGGATGGGTGTTTATTTTCCAAGACAGCCAAGATGTTTACCCTGTTACATTCTCCCAGAGGACGACCTTTGCCCTCAGCTGTAACAGCAGCTGCATCGCTTATATCACAGAGCTGCGTCTTGATGTTTCAGTATGCAAAGCTCAGAGTTCTGACACACGCTGTACCGTAGCGTAGTCCCTAGAGTGTCTAGTTCCTCTCTCCTTGCCATGGAGTTGGGGCTTTTTCAGAGTGCTCTGACTCTCCATGGATCTTTCGGTTGTCAGAGTAGTTGGATTCCATTGAGCTAAGACCCTAGTGTACAAGCCAAGCCAAGGAAGAGCCATGCTCCTGCCACCCCTGGAGCTTTCAATATTGTTAACAGAATTGTTGCCAGCAGCCGGGCGGTGGTGGCACACGCCTTTAATCCCAGCACTTGGGAGACAGAGGCAGGCGGATCTCTGTGAGTTCGAGACCAGCCTGGTCTACAAGAGCTAGTTCCAGGACTGGCTCCAAAGCTGCAGAGAAATCCTGTCTCGAAAAACCAAAAAAAAAAAAAAAAAAAAAAAATTGTTGCCAGCAATACCGCTTAATGACCTAGGTATTGGCCAGACCTAGATGGGCCCCAGGGATGAAAATTTCCTCTAGTGATGCAGCTTCACCTACAGAAAGTTGTCCGGTTGTTGCAGCCTCACCAAGGGAGGCTCATGAGCTTTGCTGCAATATTCTGTGCTGCCTCAGAGACACCTGGGAAAGATGATGTAATCCGAGAGCCTTCATGGCCCAAGACTCCCTAGATGTCTGAGGTAATTGGAAAATTCTAGGCTGGTCCCGGGGGTGCACAGAATTTATCCAGCAAGTTTGATAGAAGGTTAAGACATTTTCCCAAGTGGCATATGGTTAAGTCATGAAAGCATCCTAAGCGGAAAATTCTACAGGTTTTTATTGTTATTCATTCGATACCTATTGTCTCTACTTTGAGCCAATATCTGCCCCATGTGGGAGTAGTACAGTTACTAAATGTCAAGTCCCTGCCCTCAGGGAGCTCAAAGTCTCCAGGAGGTATATTACATATGGCAGGTGGTGATGAGGCTGTGCGGGGTGATGTCTTCTCCTGGGTAGGATGCGGCTGTTTTATACAGGGCAGGTGGGGAGCTCACTACTAGGATGGAGCTGACACTAGAGCAGAAACTTGGAGAAATCAGAGCGTATCATGAAGGTTTGCGTCTTTGAGAAGGGCACGTCATACAGAGGGCCAGCCTGTAAGATAAGACTGCCTGAGTCTGAGGAACACCCGCCAGAGCCACCGTGACTGGACAGGGGACAGCAGGTGTAACTAGAAAGAGAACATGGATCAGACCGTGATGGTCATACATGGTAACGTGAATGAAGCATGCATGTTGGCTTTGTTCTGAGTAAGATAGGAGGCCACCGGAGGGTACTGAGCAGAATGACGGGACATTTGGAGAGGCTCTCTCCTGGGGGATGGAGGGGAAAGGGGGAGAGGCAGAAGCCGGGCGGTTAGAAGACAATGACAAACCTTTCAGTTGGGAAATCTTGGCATCTCAGTCCCAGACAGTGGCAGTGGATGTAGAGAGCAGTAGATGCGTAAAGGGAAAGCTGATGGGTGTTCCTGTGGTGTGGATACGGTGTGTGGATGCAGGATGTTCCCACGGCTCCTAACCTAAGGACAGAGTTGTGCATTTGAAGTGCAGGAGAGGACTACAGGAGAAGCAGTTTGGTGATGGCAGGCAGGAGGAAGTGACAACTAGACACTGGAACTCATTTAAATGTGAGATGCTTACTGTCCACACAAGGGGAGATGTGATGTGAGCCATTGGACATAATTATCTAGAGAGCAGACCTAGGGGGCACTTAGGAGTCACTGTGTATAAATGGGATTTAAGTGACAGAATGAGGTCTTAGGAACAGGAAGGAAATGGAAAAAAACTGCTCTTCAGCTCTCCTGGGGGTACAGAGGACAGGAAAAGGCAAGGATGAGCAGAGGAGACAGAAAGGCATTGGAGCAGAATGCAGGAGTGATGCCTCCTCAGACATGAAGAGGACACTTCCGGGAGGCGTCCCATGTTCCGTTTGCTGTGGAAAGCTATCCTAGGCACTGTGAACAGTCTGACCCATAACCCTACTAGATGCTACTAGACCCTCCTGTATCCGCAGGATCCTGCCAGTCATTCCTCAGGGAGGTAGGAGTGCGGCTGAGAACCCGTATCTAAAAGCAGCAGTGGTTCCACTCAGGAGACATACAGCGTGAAGAACAATCGGCAGCCACCTTGAGAGGCAATGAGCAGCCATGTCTTCTGGGAACATCAGATTCGGCTTACAGAAAGGGGCTAAAGGGCAATGCTTCCAGAAAAGGAAGAAACTTAGTATCTTAATGTCTGTAACTACAATGTAGCGGCTCCAAGAAGGAAATGAATTGTGTGGTGACCTCACAGCTGTCAACTAAACATGTCACCTCCTTTGCATTACCCGAGTGACCACTCCAATGAGTCATCACTTCCTAAGAAATCTTATGATGCAAATTTTGGTAATTGTATTTAATATATGCTGGGTTTACTGCTATATAAGAAGCCAAGGATCCCAGACCACACAAAGTGTATGCAAGGAAGACCTTGGTGGGCTGAGGCCATGCTAAGTTTTTTTCCCAGAATTCTTAGGTGCTAGGGGGTACCTGCAGGTACCTTCAGCTGGATAGAGAGAGACAGCAGAAACTCTCCACTGTCAGAGCTGTGAGGACGGAGGACTCTCCATTGTCTGGTGTAAGAAGAACTCAACAGATGGGTGAGATCTTCCCACACCATCCTTCCTTATTAAATGGTTACTTGTGTACCCTACGGATGAGTCATCAGCACCCAGGCTCTTCGCTAAACAACAGAATCACGTTATAATTGTCACAAGCCATGGAAAACCATGAAAAAAACCACTGAACAGGTACTAACAAGTGACTGGGACATAGGGTTTTCTTTCTTTCTTTCTTTCTTTTTTTTTTTGGTTTTTCGAGACAGGGTTTCTCTGTGGCTTTGGAGCCTGCGCTGGAACTAGCTCTTGTAGACCAGGCTGGTCTCGAACTCACAAAGATCTGCCTGCCTCTGCCTCTCAAGTGCTGGGATTAAAGGCATGTGCCACCACCGCCTGGCTGACAAAGGGTTTTCATTCTGAGAGAAGCACTTAAATTCCAGCTCAGGGATAAACTGAAGAGGCTGTGATACAATAGGAGGTAAGGAGATAACGTCCTCCCTGCTCCGTGATCGTTATGTTCCCGTGGCACAGACACCTTGATACCTGTATGAAACAGAAAGGAGCCTCCTGTGGATAGATCATCAGTCTGCCTTGAAGAGCAGTGTAGTGGTGGCCCACACTCAGCCGCAGTATAAGTGAGAAGCTCACATGCTCAAAAAACAAAAACAAAACAAAAAAAACCATTTAACTCTTAGGTTAGAGAAAGCACTTTGTCTTTAATTCTGTCTCTTTGGAACTACTCAAGCTCTTTGGTCCTCTGCACATCTGAAGTAATGCTGGCTTCAGGTTTTCCTGGCTGAACTCGTCCCCAGTAAGCCGTCAGAGGGCCACGGTCCTAAGCAGACTCCTCGGTGCGCTCTGCCCACCTGTGTATGTGCACTCAGACTTCTCCATGAACTTCCCACAGCAAGACCAGTGCGGACGACCTGGGTGTCCTTTGTGTCCATGGCCACAGCCGAGGTACCCACCTGCATGACACAAAAGGAGGGAAACAGCTGAAGGTAGAGCCCAACTCTTGCTACACAGATGAAGCCTGGCAGTGCTCCGACTTAAGCAGTGACGAGTTCTCGGAAGGAACTACCTGTTTCGCTCCACTGTAGCCAGAACTACTGAGGCATCGTGGCCAGGCCAGGCTCTCAAAACTGTCCAACGTGCAGCCTGAAGATGATCTAGCTTGCATTTGAACTGTTTAATGAGCGAGTTTGGATCTTACCTACATGCAATGAGTGACATGGATGGTAGATCAGTGCAAAAGACAGATCCTGGATTGATTGCTTAGGAAGGCACAGAGGCTCATTTTGTGGGCCACTATTAAAGATAGGCTGTAAATTTTTTATTATTTTATGTATGTGAGTGTTTTGCCTGTGTGAATGTCTGTGTAATGTGTGCCTGGTACCCAGAAGCCCGAAGAAGGCATCAAATCCCTTGGATTGGATGTAATAAACAGTTGTGAGCCCCCATGTGAGCACTAGGAATTGACCTTGGGTCTTCTGGAAGAGTAGTCATTACCCACAAGACTGCCTCTCCCCAGCTCCAGGAGAAAATAACTTTTTAAAAAATATTTGAATCTCTTGTCTAGAGATCCTGCCTCCCCAGAGAGTCAGATGCTGCTCAATCACCCATTTCCCTAATCCTCCCCATTTAAGGTTTCTTCATGATTTTGGGTGGCTCTGCATTCCACAGTCCTCAGACTGCTAGAAAAGGTGCAGACTGAATTGGAGAATCCCACAGAGAAGCAAGAGGCCCGTGGATTGGTCACAAAGCTTGTGTACTGTGAATTGTATCCAGAAAGATCGCAGAACTTTGAACCCTGTCATTTCAATTCAGAGCAAGAAGCTTACTGTGCAGGCTCCTTCCTTGTCCTGCTCAACACGTAAGGCTGGACTTCTAGAACACCCTATCCAGTAGCTGTGAGGCAGAGAAGGGAAGGACCCTTGCAGATGCACAGGCAAGCAGGCTTGAGGCCACTGACCATGCTTACCTGGCATGGTGCCTCCGCAGGCACAGCGTGCAGTTTTCTGGCCTCCACTGGAGCAGAAGGTACAGCAGTGAAACACCCCTGGATGCGGGCGGTGCTTTCTCCTCACAGTCATGGTGAATGGTGAGCCCTGAAGGGTTCAGGCCAAGAGCAAAGAATGGCACCTCAGGTATCAGTGGGGTGCGCTGAGCACCAAGCGGTGCATGACAAGCAGGCTCTAAGTCAAAGGAGGGACAAGGATGCAGGACAGAAAGGTATCTGGCAAGGGACTTCTCAGCTGGATGGGACAAATCCAAGTGCAGTGAGACTTGACTCGGATGTGTGTCACCTTCTGCCATGCACCAGAGTCACCACGTTTCACCAGGGCACTGACTGCACCTCCTAAGCCTCTGGGCACTGAAGACAGTTCCATAGCCTCATTTTCAGTGACATCTGAATTAGCTCGGGTCTGCCTCCCTCCAGCCCTGAGTGAAGTGGGAGTGGAACCCCCTCCACACACAGCCATCCTGACTCAGACTTTCGTGTGCCTGACTGCAGTCTTGAGGCGTCTCGTGGGTCTGGGCTGCCACAATCACAAGCTAGGACACGTGCAGTGCTTTCTGCAGCTCCTCAGGCACGTGTCTCCCTTTCTAGCCCCTTTCTTCCTGCCTCTAGACCCTGGACACCACAAATCTGTCTGTCCAGCCTTGTATTGATGGACTGTAAGGGTACATGGAAGACAGAAAGGTTTAGGATGTTTAGCTAATGAGTTTCAAGTTAGGAACTATCTGCTTTTTCTTCAAGGGTAACTTGAATTTTAATTTCTCTTTAATGTTAAACACAAATGTTTATTAAGTATTGTAATTAGTCTGTCCCCATGTAGGAGCCACACTGTCTGATAATGACAAAGCGGAAGCCTGGTATCCTAGGAGACTTTCCAATGTTAAAGTCGCCCTCTTCTGAGGAAGATCCATAGCCTGAACCTATGAAATTATGAGCCAAAATAAACCTTTCTTTCTGCTAAGTTTATAGCCCTGGTATTTTGTCACAGTAATGGAAGGCTGGAAAACACAATTTTTCTAAAAAAAAAGAACCTGGTATAAATATGACTGGCACATCCTGTAACTCCTGTACTTAGGAGGTGAGAGCAAGAGGATCAAGAGTTCAAGGCCAGCCTGGCTACACAGTGAATTGTAGGCCAGCATACAGATTATAACAATATTCTGTCCCCCATCTCTACAACAACAAAATGAAACAAAACAACCCAAAGTTTAAGTAATAGGCTCAAATTCCAATTTTGGTTACAGAACTACTGACTACCGGGGCAAGACTGGTCTGTCTGAGTAGGCTTTGAAGAAAATTGAAGTGAAGTATACAAAAACATCTAGCCCATTCCTGACATGATTAGATCAGCAGTAGTGGTGCTGAATGTCATCCCTACTGCACAGGTCACATGGTTAACATGGCCACAATAATGCCAGTGGCCATCACCATTGCTTTCTAGCTAAGGGAACAATTGCTCCAATATCAGCAGAGATTTGAAAACTTCTTAAACCAAGAAGTGTTGTACTTACTTGTGGGGGGATTGGAGTCATGGTACAGGCACACATATGTTCTATGTACTGATGGTTAGGCAGATAAATGACTGGGCAGACGACAGGAGGAGCCATAATGCTGCCTACTATGGCCCACTCACAGTGTGGAAAGGTTGAATGTGTGTGCGTGTCTGCTAAGGGACTTGCCTGTGGTCAAGACATCTTTTCTGGTTTATGAATCCCCACAGACTAACCAGGAGAAGAATGAAGTGCAGAGTCCTGCCAGTGGGTGAAACAGTGGGTGGTGGTAGGGCCATGAGCACCCTCTACTGTAGAGTCTCGGACAGTTTATGTCATCCCTGAAGCAGCTGGTCCCATGAGAGACCTATGAGAGCTCCTGGGCTGAGAGCCAGCGTGGGGCCTTCCTTACCTGCACGTGCTGCTCTCTGATGCAGACCCACACGGTGTAGACTCCAGGTTCCTTGGGGGTGAAGGAAACATTGTAGGATCCATCCTTGTTGTCCTGGACCAATGTTCTGACGGGGCTGAAGGAAAGTAAGAGTTTCTCGTGACCCTGCTCCAGATGTCCGCGTCTGAGGCTGGACTTCTGTGGCATTACATTTCTTACACTGAATATAAACTGTAAGTGTCCCTCAAGATGCAAGAAGCAGCGTCAGTTCCACCCTGGCCCGACATCCTGAGAACCTCAGTGCTCCTGTCTCTTTTTTGCGGGTCTCTGTTGTACTCCCTGCCCTGTGGCCCCTTCTCCTTATATCAACTGCAGAGGGAAAAATATAAACACACTCCTAGGACAATTTAATGGGAAAATACGAGGTTTAAGAAAGGGTACAATTCTGTTATACATCAAAACAAAGAAAATCTGTCCATTCCAAAGTTTGGAAAGAGGACAGTCTGGGGGCAATGGGGAGCTATGTTGAGAGAGAAAACTGAGCCAAGCCATGAAACCTACAAAGGGGACACAGTCGGCTAGTCATTTCCTCATGGCATTACGGAACCATACGACGAAGGAGTCCGGCTACATCTCCAGTAACTCAAAGGCCCTGCTTTCTTCCTCGCTGCCTACTACACATGGTAAGTTTAACACACACCTGTCTTTCTTATCTTTGGGGACGACTGCGACCTGGACGTTGTCTCCTCCCCTGCCCATGCTCTCTCCCGCGGCATCCTTACAAAGCAGGGTAAAAGAGGCTGTCTGCTTCTCTCGCGCTCTGTGGAGATCTGCAAAAGACAAACAGTGCTCACCCCTCAGGCAAATGGAGGCACCACTGCCCCCAATTAGACAACAAGCCTTGTGCTTCCTAGTAGAGGCCTCACAGGGGAGTCTGCATCTTAACTCTACCCCTAAGGAAACTGCGAATATCTAGGATTAATCTAGGAATCCAAAGAAAGCCTTTGGACCTGTAGACTGGTATCCTCTGCGAGCCCCAGGTCCTACTAGAAGAGGAAGAGGACGCTGTAGCCTAGCTTGCTGCTTCCCTGTTGTGTGAGCCCCTGCAACTCAGAAGCTATTGTCAAGGTGCCGGGGCCACCCACTGGCTATGGTCTGGAGGCCAGAGTGCAGAGAAAACCAGGTTCCTCAGCCCCAGGTTGTGAACTACCAGGCACTGTGGAGGGGCCAGTGGAGGGTCTAGGAAACCCCTGAGCTTGGATGGATGCCCTTCTTAGTGGGTCCTTCTGGGAAAGGTCATTCTCAGAGGGCTCTGTGACTTCTAAAGAGCTAGAAATTCCTTGTTAAAGTGAAGGCAACTCTTGAATACAAATTTCCAATCAGGATTGATCTGTGGAATATATCTAAATAACACGCTTCCCTTAGGAACAGAACACTGGTAGAAAGGAACCATTTCTAGCTGTGCCTAGTGACACACCCCTCTAAACCCAGCACTCAGAGGCAGACAGATTTCTGTGAGACAGCCTGTTAGTCAGAGCTACCCAGTAAGACCCTGTCTCAAACAAAACAAAAGGCCTCAACCTATCAAATTCTTTGAAATACCAATGATAAAACGTTTGTGTGATCTAAAATGGTAAGGAAGAAAGGAAGGCGTGATTTTATTTTCCTCGTTGCTCTGTGACCCTCAACATTGCACCCAGGCACCAAGAGCTGCCATGCGTGTCTCTGCACAGGCAGATTTTGCCTTGGCCTGGTCGGTGCTGTTCTCTCCTGTGGGTGTGGTCAGGCTCTACCACCCCAAAGCATGGTCCTTAAGGTTCTCGGGATCTTCTGCTTTTCTGGAATGAAACAGGCTCAAACCTCACCCCAGTATTAACCACAGCCCACCCAGACCAAGCAAGAAGGAAGAGCAAGGCAGGGAGCTGCTGCCTTTCAAATCAGTGCGCCTCTGCCCTTGGTGAGAAACAGAGTGCTCCTAGCACAACAAGCCTCATTCTTCTTTATGACACAAAGTCTCGTATAGCCCAGGCAGGCCACAAACTGGCTATGCATCCAAAGATGTCCTCAAACTTCTGACGCTCCTGCCTCCACCTGCCGAGAGCTGGGATTAGAGGCACGTGTGGTCACACCCAGTTTTATGCGGTGCTGGTGATCAAACCCAGGCTGTGTGCCAGGTAGGCAAGCACTCTGCCAATTGAGCTACACCCCCAGACAGCAAGCCACAGTTCACCAACCTCTAAGGATCAGATCCCTGGGCACTGTCCTCCCAATGTCAGTGGGAAACGCATCCCTACCTTCTCCCTGAAGGACACATTTAGCTGGATCAACTTCTTTGGTGTTAATGGCCCCGTAGACTTCATAGCCCCGGCACTGGCCGGCCTTCTCCTGAGGAGAGAAGCAGATCTTATCGTTCACTCCCGGGCAGGCGCTGTACTCAACTTTGTTCAGCTTCCGGAGCCGTTCGACCACCACCCCCTTGGTGATGAGGATTTCTAAGTCCGAGCCGCTGGTCAGCAGGTGCTCGGTGAACTCCACTCCGGTCCGCATATCTGCCAGCAGCTGTTCCAGCTGGGCCTTCTGCAACTGCAAAGAGTTTTCCTTCTGGACCCGTATGTCATCCAGCTGCTTGAGCAGTCTGTCCCGATGTTCCTTGATGGCTTTGATGTAGCCCTCAGAGAATGTTCGGACGTCACCTGCCACGGCCTCCACTCGCTTCTGGAGGCCACTGTTCATGCTTTCGATCTGAGCCAGGGCTTCCTCCAGGGCCTCCACGTGGGGCTGGGTACCCCTCAGGAGCTCCCGCACAGAATCTCCGTGCTTGTGGATGACGTTGCTGGTGAAGTCATAGGGGTGCTCCCGGTGCTCCCCAACGACACAGTCCCGACACACCGGCCGGTCACAGAGTTCACAGAACAGCCTCAGCTCCTCCGCAGGGTGAGCAGGACACAGGATGGGCTTTCCAACCCGACTGTAGCCTTTCAGGTCTTTCAGGTCCACCATGGTATGATACATCGTCTTCTTCTGTCGCCTGGGAAGAAGCAGGAAATGAGGGAATAACTCTAGAGGGAGACAGTTTGGCAAAGAGGTTCAGGAGTTAAATAGATTTGAGTCATATTCCTTAGAACGTCTAATATCAAACTATAGGATCCTCTTTGCTTCATTATTTTTGCATACTGAGCCCCGTGCCTATCTGCGGGCTGTCGTTAAGAACATGATACACAACATATACTTGGATTTGGCTTGGGATAAGTATTCAAAAGGTACAGTGCTGAGACCACGTGCTAAGAAACTCTCAAGAGTTGATTCGGTGCTAAGTCTGAAGAGTCACAGCCCACTTCCTAAAGCACAGTGGAAGGCTAGCACCAAGTGATTGACCTATGTCGCAATGGGAGCAGGCGGCTGGCTCTGACAAGCCGGTGTCTTATGTTTAAGTAACATTTTAGTAAAGCACTTCCTTTGGCCAGCGCCTACATCACGTCCACTGGCAGGCCAGGCGTTCCCTCCAGAGTCATGAGCATTAGGAGAAAGTGAAATCAATGGGCACTAAAATCAAAGCGCTCTTTAATTCCTCTTTCTATAGCCTCCTAGGGGACGCAGGGAAATCCCTAGGACAACACACTGACTGCTGGTCGAGTTCCTTGGTAACATTCCCGTCAGCTTCAAGCGTCCGTGCCTATTCTGGTCCAAGTGTGGCTGCAGAGAGAATGTGTCAGCTGTCGAGCTGGCAACACGACAGTTGTAGGGATGATCGCACAAGTTCAAAATAGGGAGCAGAGACAGCTGTTGTGTTGGTAAGGCCAGAAAACAAAACTGCTCTAGGTTAATCTGAAAACCTTGGTTAGGGTTTTGTTTTGTTTTTCTATTCTGATGCACTAGCGTGGGATGGAGAAAAGGGGACAGAGAGTAAATGATCTAACAAAATTCACTGCGTGTGATAAACGACAAAATACCCCAATTAGCATCTACCAGCCTGCTCTCCGGGTACAGAGGTATGAGGTAAGGCACAGCCGGTCAATACCTATGGCGAGAAGGTGGCAATGCATTTAGGAACAAGAGCACGGAAGAATTGAGAACTCAGTTCACTCTCGCTCTTACCAGCTATGGGAACTTGGCAAAGCACAAAATACTGCTGGGTTTCTGTTTTAATAAGTAGGGGTGAAGTAAGTGTCTGTCCTTCTGTAAGAGATCTTACAATGATTAGATGAGATGGAGGACAAGGACCATGCAAGCACGGTAATCCTGCCTCTCCAGCACCCCCTGCGTATTCAACAGAGGAGCAGCTGGTGCTGGGAGGAACCCCAATGAGCTGTGTAAACTGATGCCGCACCAACTTCCATGCTAGAGCGTGTGACTGCATGGCGAGTCGTTTCTGCCATTTGACAGAGAAAGCCTTCCTTCTGACCTGCCCACCAGGGGATTTGTGCCTTGATACCTTTGCACCCCACAACAGGTGGGGTGTTCCCTCTTTACCTATGAGCCTGGCAGCAGAAGTGGCAGAGATTGGCCTTGCAGGTCTGACACCTCTTCTCTACTTCTCTGTCGCTGCACAAGTCACACACCAGGCCCTGGCCTTCCCCACGCAGACTCTCCAGCATCACGTCATTCATGGCCAGGTGGTCTATCGTTAATGCCTTCACTCCACCCAAGGGCAGGTCCACCTGAGCATCACATACCGGACAGAGGATGCCAACCTGCGGCTGCAAGCTGCGTGACTTGGGTTCCTGGAATAGGGACCCCTCAGAGCTTGTGTCTGAGTCACCCCCACGGATGTCCACTACTGAGAACGGTTCCAGCTTTTCCAGACACGTGGTGCACACCGTGTGCAAGCAAGGCAAGAGCCTGGGGGCTTTGAAAAGCCCCAGACACGAAGGGCAGTGAGTCTTGCCTGAGTTCCCAGATGCGTTCGCATCGGGGAGTTTCTGCACGAAACCCAGAAGCGGCTTCCTGTTTTCTGACATCTTTCCCACGTCTGTACCCAGTATCAGAAAAAGGCCCGGGTAGTCCTACAATGCAGGGTAAATTCACCCAGAGACAGAGTTCCCAGAATTTCAACAGAGAGCATGAGGGCTCTCCTGTTGCCAAATAAAAGAGCAACCGGAAAGACGGTGCCTCTGAGGAACCATCCACAGATCTACTCCGGATTTGTGGCTGGGCTCTTACTTTCCACTGCATCCCATACCAGACTCGTCCACGCCCTCCTCAATCACCCAAGTCGTCTTCCTCCCAAGCGCTTCTAGATCTAGTCCCCAGCTAGTCCTGCAACCACCATCCAAACCCCTGCATTTCGCGTCCTCCACGGCCACCCCCCTCCCGCCCCACTGGTCCCACCCCCACCACGCGACAAGCGCACCCTCGCCCCGGGCGATGAGGTAGAGGGTCCGCCGGCTCTCCCAGAGTGCGGCGCCAGGTGCTGCCGCCTGCCTAGGCTGCCCAGAAGGCCCTAGAGCCGTCGCCCCGCCTCGCACCAATCCCAGCCCAGGTAGGCTCCGAAGAGTCCAATCACCGTCCGAGAGGGGAGGGCCTCGCCGCGGCCCTCCAGAGTGACACCACTGCCATCCAATAAGCTCAGCAAGTTCCACATCCTCTCCTGGCCACTCGCGCGGCGGGATGAAAGGGATCAAAGGATGGCAGCAGGAAGGGCCGGGAAGAGGAGTCTGGGAGTGAGCGGCGTAGTGTGGTCGGCGTCACCATGTCACGAAGATGACCACCAGAGGGGTCTCAGGACCTTTGAAAAAGCCTCGCTGAGTGCCGCAGAACGGGATCCGCCCCAAACCCAGATAGGGTTCTCCCATTGGTTTGTGGTACTGTCAGTCCGCCGATGTGTAGCCCGAAGCATGCTGGAACTTGTAGGCGGCCTCTCCTTGGCTACAGAGGCTTCCGCGAAGCAGGATTTACCCTGCCGGGTCTTTTTCTCCGTCTTCTGAGCATTTTTTTTTTTTTTTTCTGTCATGGAATCCCTCAGGTCTACCTAGCCTTCTGGGTACCAGAACTCCCGCAGCTGGCTAGCTTCTGGCATTTTCCATGGGAAGGGAACCTCCCGCTCTGGTCTGAAGAACTAAACTAAAAGTTTATAGAACGGCTGCCCCTTGGAGCTCAAAAGCTAGGCGCTTTTAATTCACCGGCCCAAGGCGGGAGGGACCATGCCCTAAGAGTTTAGATACTCAGAATTCTATCGTAACGGAAGAGGGTGTGGGACGACGACAAGCAGAGCAAGATTGGCAGCTGTTTTTACAATCAAGGAGGCTCCTGACTGGTCACAATGGGACAGTGGAGGATGTCAGTGAGGGACAAGTCCTTTGTAGGCCTGACAACTTTGTAGTTAGGAAGATGGATACACCTGGTACCTGACCATTATTATTTCTTTGTCTCCTTGAAGAATCTTGCCAGGAGTTTCAGATTCATTCATGTGGTAGCTGCTTCCTGCACGTGGGCATTGAGACCTTGATCTCTGAATTCCAAAAATGGTAACAACAGGACTCGTTAGCGGCTACTGTTCTCGTTCTTCAGTAGTGTAAGCCTCTCTGTGTCACTGCTTTCCTCATTTACAACCTTCCTTTGGTTTCGATCCGTGGGCAGCTGTTTCAGGGACCTCTTTATTAGAGATAAATACTGTATTCCTGCCGTCGGAACCTGTGCTTTTGTGAAGTATGGACTCTAGAAAGGGCCCCAAACTGTGGAAATATGAAATTTAAAAAAAAAAGAATCATCTGGCTATTTCTGGAATATGTTGGGCTGGAGATGTAGCTCACTTATAAGAGTGTTTGCTCAGTATGTATGAGGCTCTGGATTCTCTCTCTAGCACGTGTGTGAACACAGACACACACACACACACATACACACACACACACCCACACACACACCAACCAAAAATAGTGTGGTTTTGTCTTTGTCGTGAGGATCTTGAGATCTGGCTCTAACATTACAGTAAGTAAAATATATCTGTGAATGATTCAAAAGCCACTTTTTTTTATTTGTTTGTTTTTTTGTTTTTCAAGACAGGGTCTCTCTGTAGCTTTGGAGCTGGTCCTGGACTAGCTCTTGTAGACCAGGCTGGCCTTGAACTCACAGAGATCCGCCATGCCTTTACCTCCCGAGTGCTGAGATTTAAGGCAGGTGCCACCACCGCCATCAAAAGCCACTTTTATATAAAAGTCACGTGACCTCCCAAAGTAAGATGCCTGCGTAGGTCCTAGAAATGAAAATGGCCTTTACCCTGACTTGCCAGCCTTTTGTTTTCTGCACTGCCCTGGCCGAATCTTCTTGCTTCTCTCCGGTATCCTGAAGCAAATGACAAGCACTCTTGTGGACTTGGCTTTGCTGTGTACTCTTGCTCTGACCTTTGCCCTCCTTGATGCTTGGCTATACTTTGTTTCATGTCTTATTCATGCCGTATCATATTTCCCGTAGTGGGCATTCTAACTTCTCTTCTTTGAGAACTGCATTGTTTATATTTTATATGCATTGTTCATAATTTATCTGCATTGTCTCATTTAATCTAACAGCTTATGAGAGAACAGCCTGGAAGAGGTCTAATGGTCCACCTGCACTAACATCTGGGACAGAGACACAGTCTTATGATGTCATGTCTAAGATTCTGCTGCAGTCACCTCTACCCTTCTCAGCTTCTTACACATCGAATTCCTCACACGGAGCACCTACCTGCTCTCCATGGAGGGAGAAAATGGGGCCATCTGGAGAACATCTTCACGGTCTAGTAAAAGTCTGTGCATCTGCTCTGCCCCTCTCGCGACACTGGTTGCTGTTTTGATCCCGCCCTCTTCTGCCTCTCCTATTTCACTGACACCCAGGCAGCCCTTTACGTGTTCTGTCTACGGAGGACCATGCTGGAGTCCTGCAGGAAAACTCGTTGTCCCTCGGTCCAGGTCCCCTCCGCTAGTTAACCTAGGTCGCTCTCACCACGGCGTTTCTTCAGATGCAACCTTGGGATAGTCTTCTCATCAACAATTTCTTCTCGTGTGCAGATCATGAGGGACGATATTGTCGGACATTTCTCAGTACTCTATCATTTTAGTGTTTGCCGTGCTGTGTGGTGGGACTGCTTCCATACTCTCCGTTGTTAACCCCCACCCCTCCATTTTGTTCTGTAGCTTTCCCATCCACATCTCCTCTTAAAGAATCGAGTCCCACATCTATAATTCCAGTGCTGACCGATCTCTCCCCCAAGTTTTTGTCTTAAGTGTCTACTAGAAGTCTGCTCCAAAGTATGTTCCCATCCCTTAATCCCCACTTTGAATGTCTCTAGGCTTCTCTCTTCTTGGCTTCTCTCTTAATTACATTCTGCTCTCCAAATTGTCACCTGCCATTCTCCGAGGGGACGCTCATCCTCCCACCCTGAAATCTTATCGTCCTCTTGGCCTCCTTTCTCATTTTTCAGATCCAGGCAGGCATCGGTTTCTTTCCGTTCCCATTGCCAACAGCTTACTGCATAGAATTTTTCAGTCACCACAAGACCATATCACTTCGAGTACCACATTAGTTTCTGAATCATTCTTGACTTCCTCTTTTAAAATAGCTAATCTGATCTTCCAGGTTAATTGTAAGCTTTGTTGACTGTCCCGATGTCAGAAAGCCAGGGCAGGAGATGAGGAGATCAGGAGGGCCAGGGAAGGAAGGTGACCTATCGGGAGACCAGGAAGGTCAAGGAGGGAGATGGTCTATTGGGAAAGCAGGAATGCTGAGTCTGACGCTACTTGGTTTATCCAACAGATACCCAGTGACCGTGTAGACAGGGAAACAGGTTCTGGCGGACTTGCCTTTCACCATTACGTCTGCCTCCATCATCACTATCCCTTTACCTCCTCGATTTCTCCTGAGACCTCTAGTCTAAAGCCAGCCCCATCCGCTTCTGCCTTCATCCCCTCCTTCCTGGTGGACCTTTCTATGGGCTCACACTCATGGTTCAGTTTCTGTGCTCCCCAGCCTCCCTTTTCTTTTCGGAGAAGAATAGGGTGGCTTGGATAAAGTGTCTCCCATAGGCTCACGTCTCAACACTCAGTCATAGTTGGTAGTGTAGTTTGGGGACGTTTGGCAGCTTTTTGTTGGTAGAGCTTTCCTGGGGAAAATGGCCCACTGGGGCGGGGCAAGGTGGGATGGGGCGGGGCGGGGTGCTTTGAGGTTTTATAGCTGGCCCACTTCCACCATGTTCTCTGCTTCTTGATTTTCCCAAATGTGAGCAAGCAGCCTGCATCCCTACCTGAGCTGAGAGCCACTCGGCTGCCGTATTTCCCTGCCACGATGGACTGTGTCTCTGCTTCCTGTGCGCTTGCCACCATGAGGAAGGTAACATAAACATAGTCTATGCTTGCTCCTCAAGGTCTTCTTCATTCTTACCCCGAATGCCTTGCAGGCTGGCATTTGCTGTCAACATTCCTCGGAAATGGCCCGGTAACATGCCATGAGCTCCTCGTCAGTTCTTCTTTGTCTGACTTTGCTGTCGATTAAAACACAAGTTTCTGAAACTCTCCCTCCTCATCCCTTGCCCTCTGACCATCTTGTCTTCACCCACAGTGCAGTTTCTTCTGCTTAGCCCTTCAATGTTGTTATCTGAGTTGTTAGCCTTCATCCCACCCCACCCTAAAGCCTCTTTATTCTCCCTTGATTGTAATGGGGTGATGCTTGGGGAGGGGGGAGTCTAGAAAAAGCATTAGTTCTTTCATGTGGGATTTTTTTTTTTTTTTATGACACCACCGTCCACTTCATGAGACTTGTGAATTCAGACACTCGATGGTGAAGGAGTAACATGAACACGTGACTGAAAGGAGAGTAATTCAGGCCAGGGAAGCCGCTGCTTACCGAGAGGCACAGATACAACATCAGAAGGCTAGGGCACTAGGGGCAGCACAAAGGAACTAGTGGAGGACCAGAGTCGGGATTTTATCATGGCCTTACCTGAGCAGCCAACTTCATTTCTTGTCCCTGCCGCTGCACTACACAGCACGTACCTGAGCCTCAACCTTTTAAAGTAGCTGCACCAGTCTCCCTGCTCTGGTTAGTGTAGCTTGCCCATGGCTCAGTTTGGACATCTACTTGCCCAGGAATCTTCCATTCATGGAGTCCTTGCTTGCTCTGTGCTACCCATATGTGCTGGGTCATCTGGGAAGAGGGATCCTCAGTTGAGAAAATGCCTCCACCAGACTGGCCTGTAGGTGAGTCTGAAACATTGTTAAGTGATTCAGGAGTTCCCAGATCACTGTAGGTGGCGCGTTCCCCTGGGCAGGTGGTCCTGGGGGGACCTGGGAGGTATAAGAATGCTGTCTGAATGTGAGCCTGGAGAAGAAGCCAGTAAGTACAGTAAGCGTCATTTCTCCGTGACTCTACCTCTGTCCCTGCTCCGATTCCTGTCCTGACCACCCGCCGTGTTTATTTTTTTAGTGTTTTATCACAGTGGCAGGAAACCACGCTAGAACAGTATGCACCCAATTTCCTTCTTTTTCTTTTCTTTTCTTTTCTTTTCTTTTTCTTTCACCTACCTAGCCCTGGCTGGCCTGGACCTTGATATGTAGATCAGCCAGCCTTAAACTCTCCAGAATCCACTTGCCTTGCTGCTGCTGGGTTTAAAGGTGTGCACCACCATTGCTAGCTGCATCATGTTTTCTATCCCTTCCCCTGATGCTGCCTTCTGCCACGACTGTGCCTCTCTGCCTTTAAAAAAGACTTTATTCTTATTATTTTAAAATGGTGTGTGTGTGTGTGTGTGTGTGTGTGTGTGTGTGTGTCTGGCTATGTACACATGAGGCATCTGAGCCCCTGGAGTTGGTGTTACAGGGAAGCCACCCAATGTAGGGGCCTGGAACTGAACTCAGATCCTCTGGACTGGTAAGCAAACTTCTAACCACATGGGCTCCTGTCTCACTGCTGCATTGCAAACACAGGCTACAGTTCCCGAAACACAACATGTCCAATAAGTGAATAAGTGGCTGAGACTCGTGGTTCATACCTAGAAACTCATAATATCAGGACAAACACCATCGGGAAGTGTATTGCTGATTTCAGCTAGGTCGGCTATGGCTTTCTGAAGTTGTTAGCATGGCCAGCCTCCTAACATGCAACTCTTCAACGCCATCTAGTGGAAGTAGCTTCTGTCAAGATAAAAGCACCAATAAATTTGGTTAATGCTCAAATGGCTCTTTTTTATTTTATTTTATTTTTTTAACTGTGAGAAGGGAGGGGTTGAACGGGCTCCAGGACACAGTGAGCTCTAGATGATTTGGCTTTTACTTAAAAATTCACTGTGCTGAGCCGGGTATGGCATTTGACAATAGTTCCAGCACTTGGGAGGTGGGGGCAGGAATACTAGCAGTTCAGGGTAATTAAAGAAAGGAAGGAAAGGGGGAAGAGACGAAGGAAGGACTAGACGAGAAGGTGATGTAATTATGAGAGACAGCAAGTATAAACAGTCTCCCGTTTCTGACACTTGGTGATAAATGGGCAGCGGTTCCACTTTGAGAAGGTGACGATGAGCTTCTTAGAATGATGTCACTTTTCAGGCTCGCCCCAGAGGAGAGGATTGGACTAAAGCACACAAGACACAGTTCCATGTTACATACCTACCTGCCCTTACAGAGTCTTTACTGTCTTGTCTATGACACGTAATCCTTTGTTCCTGACTCCATTGACTGACAGGTGTCTGTCATGTCCTGAAATGGCCTATAGCTGACGTAGTCAGAAAGTGTCAATCTTAAGTGATCCTTAGCCCATGTGCACTTTGTTGTACACTTGTCTATGCCGTTCTCTGAGCTCAGCTTCATATGTTTAACACTGGAGCCCATTATCCACCTTTCTCGTAAATAAATGTTTTTAAAAGATATCTGGGACATTATGTATTTTCTTTTAACAACACGAGCAAATGCTCTTTTATTATATTAGTTGCACAGATGTTTATATATATAATTGACTAAAACGGGTGGTATAAAGATGACACTGCATGAAGAAGTCAGATCTCATGCTGCATGTGGCGATAATGCTGGTCATTAAGATTGGGGACGCAGTTGTGGAGCGCTCATGCTGTTATGTTGAGAATTGGGCACAAAAGCATGCTTTGTGCTCCTAGTAAACCCCGCATTCTAACTCAACACAGTTTCCCCTTTTAGGATTCCTTCAGCTCTTGACTTTAATAAATATGCCAACTTTCAAGGTTAGTTTCGAGAATGCTGGTTTAAATTGGACCTTTGGTGTGGTACACATTTGCCCTGGTTAGCTTTTTTTCGTTTGATTTAAAGATTTATTTATTTAATTTATGTAGGAGTGCTCTGTCTGCATGTACGACTTTATCCCAGAAGAGGGCATCAGACCCCACTATATAGATGGTTGTGAGCCACCATGTGAGTGCTGGGAATTGAACTCAGGGCCTCTGGAAGAGCAGCCATTGCTCTCAACCACTAAGCCATCTCTCTAGAGATGGCTGGTTTTATGGCTTGCTCCTTACCATTGTTAGGATCTGAGAGAAGTCCTCAAAGAAGACCAATAGCCACCTGTGTAATAACAAGAGTGTTTTATTAATTTCAATGTTGGGGTGGCAATCGGCAACCCCCAGAGAAGGTCACAAGCTCCTTTTAAGTGGAATTCCAGAGAGGAGGGGTTAATCTGGAGTTGAATCAGTGGTGGAAAGATTAGTCTGGGAGCTGATTGGTGAGAGCTAACTGGTGGGAGGCCTAGTGGCTAGGTACTTTCTTGGTGTAGGTAGGAGGGATCTTCTGTATTTTGTGTTGCTTTCATTGGTTAATAAAGAAACTGCCTTGGCTTTTGATAGGGCAGGATTTAGATAGGCAGGGAAAACAGAACAGTATGCTGGAAAGAAGACTGGGTCAGAGAGAGACGCCATGATGCTCCGGCCCGAGATGGATGCAGGTTAGAATCTTCCAATAAGTCACCACCTCGTGGTGACACACAGACTATTAGGAATGGGTTAGTTTAAGATGTGAGGGTTAGCCAAGAAGAGGCTAATGATAATGGGCCAGGCAGAGTTTAAATGAATACAGTTTTGTGTGGTTATTTTGGGCATAAACTAGCGGCTGCAGCCGGGAGCCAGGCTCTGGGAACAAACGGCCGTTCTCCGCTCCTCTCAGGTGCTGGGAACACAACCTGCACCTATACAACACTTTGTAGTGGCAGGGTAGGGGAGGCTATCTTTAGCTTTCAGAAGTCTGGGAGGTGTCTGCTGAGCTAGCAGAGGGACTTTGGGGGCTTGCTGAGCCAGCAGAAGGGCGTGTGGAGGTGTTTGCTGATGGTCACCCATAAGTTGTGGTTTTCCTGAGGCCTGCTTGCTCAGCTCTGTCCCATTCTAGTGAACTGAAACTAAGGCTTAGATTTCTGTCAGGCTACTAAGGAGAGGCTGGTAGGAGAGCTTGATCTTGTCCTCCCCACTCCCCCAGTTCTGTCATCAGGATGGTAAGTCAATATGGGCAAAGATGACCTCCTATGCTCACAGGTTGGCAGAATTGATATTGTTAAAATGGCTCCCTTTCCAAAAGCAAGAGAGTCAGTGTAGTTCTCTTGAAAATTCCAATGACATTCTTCACCTAAAGAGAATATTTAATCCTAAAACTTATGTGGAAGCACAAGAGATCTCAAACACCTTAGTCAACCCCGATGAAAAAGTGTAATGTCGGAGGCAACACGAGACCTGACTTCAAACTCTACTACAGCCAAAGTAACAAAAGCAGTCTGGTACTGCTGCAGAGCTGCATGACCTAGATAGAAGCCCATGCACTTGTAACCAGCTGATTCTCAAGAAAGGTACCAAACATGCATCGGAAAAATGATGGCCTCCTGCAAAAGTGGTCGTAATGAAGTCTAGGTATCCAACCTAGATCCCTGTCACTCACCCTGTACACAAATCAACTCAAATAATCCAGGGACCTTAACACAAGACTCGAAAATTTGGAAATTATTCCAGACCTAGGGGCAGGCAATGGCTTTCTGAATAGGATTCTCCAATAGTTCAAGAAATAAGAGCAAGAGCTGACAAAGGTATGGCAAATTAAATTGCCTCTCTTCAGGAAAAGAACAATCAATGGTGTGAAGAGACAGCCCATAAAATAAGAGAAAAATCTTTGCCAAGTATTTATCTAATGGGAGTAATGGCCATAATATATAAAGAACTAAAAAGGGACAGCAGACCAATTAGTTAAATCAATAGATGAGCAGGTGAAATCAATGGGCACTTCTTAAATGAAGATATGCACACGGATACACCCATGTGCCCATGTTATATGCAAGTACATGAACACTGCCCAACACCTTCAGCTATCAGGGAAATACAGACCAACTACATTGAGATTCTGTCTCATCCCAGTAAGAATGACTAACCATTAAGAAAACAAGGGGACTGGAGAGATGGCTGCTCTTCCAGAGGTCCTGGGTTCAATTCCCAGCACCCACATGTGTTGTGGGATATTTTGTGTGAAGATGTATTGCTGTGGTTGGGTAATAAAGCGCCGAATGGTCAGTAACTAGGCAGAAGAGGATAGGTGGGATTTCTGGGGAGAGAGGGGAAGAGGAGAAGGAATCTGGGTGGTGGATTTCACCAGTAGACTCAGAGCAAGTCAGATGTGCCATACTGAGGAAAAGTTAAAACCACATAGCCGGACATAGATTAAGAGAAGCAGGTTAATCTGAGAGATAAAAGCTAGTTGAGAAAATGCCTAAGATAAAGCCAAGCTTTCATGATTAATAAGAAGTTTCCATATTGTCATTTGGGGACTGGCAATTCAGATAGTCTAACAAAAGAGCTTGCTCCACACACAGCTGCTAAAGACTGTCTATAATGGGATCCAGTGCCCTTTTCTGTCATACATGCAGCTGGAGCACTCACATGTATAAAATACATAGATAAATCTTTGGCCAGGTGGTGATGGCACACACCTTTAATCCCAGTACTCAGGAGGCAGAGGCCAGGGGATCTTTGTGAGTTTGAGGCTAGCCTGGTCTACAAAGTGAGTTCCAGGTCTTTCAGGACTGTTAAACAGAGAAACCCTATCTCAAAAAACAAATAAACAAACAAAAGGAACTCTTCTCACTGCTAGTGGAAATGTAATTTAGTCCAGCCACTATGGAAATCAGTATGGAGGCTCCTTGAAAAATTTAATACAAAAGTTTCATAGAATCCAGTCGTACCACTTCTGGGAGTATATCTCAAAAGAAAAAAAAAAACAAATATTGTATGCTTTCCCTCATATGTGGAAGACAGAAAAAAACAGACATGACTAGAGAAATATGAAGAAGGAATGAGGGAAAGAGAAAGCAGGATAAAGAGTTGATAGAAGAGATGAATATTAACAAAATATAAATGTATGTAATTGTCCTGAAAACCTTATGCTCTACAATCAGTACAATAATTACTCTGGCTGAAGAGATGGGTCAGTGGTTAGGAGCCGTTGTTGCTCTTCCGAAGGGCCTGGATTTGGTTCCCAGCACCCACATGGCAGCTCACAACC
Source organism: Dicrostonyx torquatus (assembly GCA_028555095.1). NCBI lineage: Eukaryota > Metazoa > Chordata > Mammalia > Rodentia > Cricetidae > Dicrostonyx > Dicrostonyx torquatus. The sequence continues at coordinate 2,043,781 of JAQHUG010000191.1, read as the reverse complement.
ATCTGTAAACCCAGTTCCAGGGGATCTGACACCTTCTTCTTGCTTCCAGGCACACACATGGTGAACATTCATATATATGTAGGCAAAAAACTGGTATAAATAAATATAAAATTTAGAAAATTATTCAGTCTTACTAAACATATATAGCTGTTTCATATTTTCTAAACAATTCAACAACCACTTAGCATTTACGTTGTTTGTGTGATATTACAAATAATAATTTAGAGAAGTCTAAAACTCCACAGGAGAACACACACATGTGATATGCAAACACTGCATCCCTCCACAGGAGAATGCATACATGTGATATGCAAACACTGCATCACTCCACAGGAGAATGCATACATGTGATATGCAAACACTGCATCACTCCACAGGAGAATGCACACATGTGATATGCAAACATTGCATCCCTCTATCCAAGGGACTTGAGCATGTGCAGCTCCTGCTCTCTGCGGGGTGTCCTGGAACCAGTTTTTCACAATACCAAAGGATAAGCATATGTATATGTGTGTGCACATGTGTGTGTGTGTGTTGTGTGTATAGTATACATTGTTATTGAGAAAATATGTATGTTTGCTAAACAAGCCAACAATGTAAAAGAATACATATGACTAACACATCTCTTATGCCAAGTCTGAAATCTGAGAAATTAGTTAACTTTTTTCTTCATTAAAAATATGCATATATTAGCCAGGCAGTGATCTTGCAAGACTTTGGTCCCAGGACTCAGGAGGTAGAGGCAGGTGGATCTCTGAGTTTGAGACCAGCCTGCTCTACAGAGTGAGTTCCAGGACAGTCAGGACTACACAGAGAAACCCTGTCTTGAAAAAAACAAAATCCACATATTGTTAAAACTTGCCATGAATGATTTCTAAATTTTCATAAGGAAAAGCAGAATGAACTCATAAATAAAGTTCCCAGTGCTCAGCGTTACTGGCTAATAAAATTCTGTCCCTCTTGCACAGTATACATCCCTAACTTTTGTTTTTCTTCTTTGCTAAAAGAAATGTAAAGCAAATCCAAGAGATGTCATTCATTTTATCCAATTATATCAACATTATATTAAGTAATATATACATCAATATTATATTTGTAAAGGTTAGATGGAAAATACTTTTGAAATTTCCACAAAGACTTCTTCACTTAAGCAAACTGTACACCTAACGTTTTGTTTAATTTTTAAAATGTCCTTCATTTGAAAGAGGGCTCAGGTGAGGGTAAGGCATACAACAAGGATTCTCTGACTGTAGTCAAGTGTATGTGCAGGCCTACACGCACACACAAGGGCCACAACATGCCATTCACGCCTCACTGCCTTCTCTGCAGGATTCTGCTTTTGATTTTACACTTGAACCCCCTTCTGATTTCCCCCTTCCTTTGGAAGAGTTATTAAAATGGTTAACAAATGCGTGCCTTTCCCCCTCATTTCTCTGAGCGATGAGACCCGAGAATGACTATAACAGGCCAGGCTGTGATGGAATGCCATGTCTCTTCTCATTCAAATGACAGCTAACTTTTCCGAGCACCAGTCGCCCACAGCTCAGGAACAGCATTTACAGAGTGAGTAGATTATAATACATCATGGTATAGGGAGACATTTATACATTAGTTCCAGGGGTGTTGGTAGGAAATATAAATAATGTTCCCAGCTGCAAGAAAATATAAATCCCCTTCACCTACTGAGGCAAAGCCTAGTTATGTATTCTAGATTGACGGCAGCTATTTTTTTCTTAAGTACCTATTTCCTAGGAAGCATTTAAATCCGCGCCGCGTTATAATAAATGGTCATTTATTTGCACAGTATGTAGGACTTGGAAGGACTTTCTGTCTTTTGTACGGAGGCAGCGTCTCTCAGTTTCCTCTCTTATTTAATCAGCAATACATGCCACTTCCCAGAAATTCTGTTGTGACAGAGCTCCTCTCTCCTGCAGTGCTCCATGGTGCTCTGTTAAAAATCTAAGAAAATGTTCGGCATAGATTGTGATAGTGCTGCCCTGGGGTGAGATACCAGGTGGCACTGCCACATATTTGTCTTCGAGGGGCTGAGAGGCAGCAGTCTTGGTGGAAAGGGTTACAGGCCAGTTTGGAAGCTACTTTTGTTGAGCAAACAGCACTTTCCCCCAATGCTGTTAGAGTCAGAGAGTTAGGAGGAATAGCTGCGGTCCTTGCAGCATCTCCACACACCCATCCCTGTAGCATCTCCACATGGCCACCCTTGCAGCATCTCCACACGGCCACCCTTGCAGCATCTCCACACACCCATCCTGTAGCATCTCCACACGGCCACCCTTGCAGCATCTCCACACACCCATCCTTGCAGCACCTCCACACGGCCACCCTTGCAGCATCTCCACATGGCCATCCCTGTAGCATCTCCACACGGCCATCCTTGCAGCATCTCCACACGGCCACCCTTGCAGCATCTCCACACGGCCATCCCTGTAGCATCTCCACACGGCCCTCCTTGCAGCATCTCTACACGGCTACCCTTGCAGCATCTCCACACGGCCATCCTTGCAGCATCTCCACACGGCCATCCTTGCAGCATCTCCTCCGCACAGCCACATCCCAGTCCTGCGCTTTCGGATGTGGGAACGTAGGAAGCAGTTGCCTCATGCAGCTGTTAATCACTTGAAATATGGTTATTCCAAATTCAGATACACTGTATAAAGTAAGTGCTGACTTTCAAAGATTTATAATGGAAAAAGAGGATGTAAAGTATGTCATTGATTGCATGTTGAAATGGTACATATTTATGTTTATTTTCATAATTCTTAAGTATAAACTTGTCTGTGAGTGCATGATTGCATGTGTGTGTGTACAAGTGTTAGGGAATGCCCATGTTGTCTTCGCTCTCTTTCTATCTTATGTACAGAGGCAATGTCTCTCACTTGAAGCCACAGCTCACCCATTCAGCCAAGCAAGCTGCCACATTCACCCAGCATGTATGTAGGTGCTGGGCCTCACATTTACACAGGCAAACACTTTACCCACTGAGCCATCTCCTGAGTCATAGTATAACATTTTCAAAGAACAGTTTTGGGTTCATAGCAAACTGAAGCAGAGTCTATATTCCTCCTCACATAAGAACGCACTCCCCCTGCCCCATCAACACCCTGCACCATGGTCGTGCGTTAGCTGCTGTCTGTGAACTGCAATGCATCAGCGTCCTGCGCCATGGTTGTGCATTAGCTGCTGTCTGTGAACTGCAGCCCATCAGCGTCCTGCGCCATGGTCATGCATTAGCTACTGTCTGTGAACTGCAGCCCATCAGCGTCCTGCGCCATGGTTGTGCATTAGCTAGTGTCTGTGAACTGCAGCCCATCAGCGTCCTGCGCCATGGTCATGCATTAGCTACTATCTGTGAACTGCAGCCCATCAGCGTCCTGCGCCATGGTTGTGCATTAGCTACTATCTGTGAACTGCAGCCCATCAGCGTCCTGCACCATGATCATGCATTAGCTACTGTCTGTGAACTGCAGCCCATCAGCGTCCTGCACCACTGTGGCACATTAGCTACTGTCTGTGAACTGCAATGCATCAGCGTCCTGCGCCATGGTCATGCATTAGCTGCTGTCTGTGAACTGCAGTCACTGTGTTGTTACTTGAACTTCACAGTTTGCATTAGGGTTCACACTGGTGGTGTACGTTCCACAGGTTTTGACAAATGCACCCTGTGTCTCGGCCATCATAGTGTCTGTCTCCGAAGCTCCCTGCGCTGCATCTCTTCTTTCGATCTCTTTTCAGACTCCTGACAACCACTGGGTTCTTCAACCACCTGCTCTGCTGATTTGCCTTTTTCCCCCGAGTTTTATGCAGTGGGAATCAAATAGACAGCCTTTCACATTGGTGGCCTCGTCTCTATTGTCCCTTTTGTCCTCGGATCCTTTATGCTGTCTCACAGTTTGGTAATCTCTCGGCTTGATGACTGCCTTTTCCTTCCTTCTCCCTTCTTCTCCCCAACGCCATTCCCCCTCTTTCCCTCTTCTTTCTTTTTTTTTTATTTTTTTGAGACAGGATTTTACTTTGCAGACAAGGTTGGTCTGGAACTCACTCTGTAGACCAGGCTGGCCTTGAACTCATTTTGTAGACCAGCCGGGCCTGGATGAGACCCCTCTGCCTCTGACCCCCCAAGTGCCGGGATTAAAGAGACACACCTCTATACCTGGCCCTTACTTTTTTGTCTTGTCCCAAAGAATGTTTCTTTGTATGAGTGCATCATAGTTTATTCATCGAAAAGTGATTAAGAATTTAATAAAATTCTACTAAATGAAATCAATATTTAAATCACTCCCATGCTCTGCTTTACTGTAAAGGTGTTTACTAAAACAAAACCACAATAAGTTCCAATGAATTCCTCTTTGGGCAGTTCTGCCCTGGGCCTTGGCAAAACCACATAATCAGTAGAGTTGGCTTCAAAGCAACCTTCCATTTTAACACCTGCCTGGATTCTGTCGTCCCCTACACAGGGCGTTGTTCTAAGGACTTGCTGGCTTGCTTTCTCTCCTCTGCCGCTCCTAACTGATTGGTGTGTTTTCCCATCTTCCAGCTCCCACCTCCCTATTGACAGTTAAGGCAGTTAAATTGTTGCATTGGGGTTGGGTGGTCATTGACCGATTCCATCTTCTTGCCCTGGGTCTTTGGGGATAGAAATGTGCCCATGTGGCCTGTGTTCAGGAGAGCACTGTTGAGGGGAAACTGTGTTCGCAGATAAAGACATGTGCTAGAGCTCTGAGAATAAATATTACATAGTTTATATTAGTATTGTCTCTAGAAATTGTCTGGAATAGGAGCTCATTCCATTATAATCTGATTTATTCTTCTTTTGCCCTCAATCCGTTTATCTCCTATGCTCTCAGTGGGACAACTTTGTGCCCAAATGAGCAAAAGTTGGTTTTTTGCAGGTGGTGGAAAAAGATCTATCCTCTCACTGTATAAAGCATATATATATTTCTGTGCCTTTATACACACCTACAGTACAAACGCAGATACAGCGTATCTTAGATAAACTGCCCTGTGCTGAGGTAAGTGTTCCTGGGGGGGGGGGGCTTGATGCTGATATGCTGACAGGCACGGCTTCCTGTGCGCCTCACAGCCATTCCTAGGGCATGTACAGAACAGCTGTACTCTGTCATTTAAACCAGTTAATACCTCAGATTCCCAAGGAGAGGAAAGAGTGTAAAACAGAAAATATATCGAAACATTTACATTTGTATTGTGCCCTCGTTCTCTGAACTCTGTACTGCAGTTCTGCTCTGGGTTCCTGTTGGAGTCGCCGTGAGGAAGAGGGAGCAGATGATGGGTGTTCAAAGTCTCACCAAGCATAGTTATCACTGCCAACTCATTTATATTCTCTCTCTCTCTCTCTCTCTCTCTCTCTCTCTCTCTCTCTCTCTCTCTCCTGTAGTAGCTTGGTAAACATTTGTAGGTTTCTATTGCACCCTTACTCCAAATGTTTTCTTTGTTTACCTTGAAACAGGGTTTCACTGTGTAATCCAGGCTGGCTTCAAACTTGCCATCCTCTGCCTCAGGCTCCCGAGTCCTGGGTGTGCACCGCCGTACCCACCCTCAGATGGCCTCTCAGATAAAGCTGATATAAAATACTATCGCATACTTAAACCTCTCCCCACCCCTGCACTGCTCTGTCTGGGGCCCTGTGGGATACAACTTCTCTCACTCCTGCATCACACACTAGCTTCCGTGTATATGGAGCCTCACCACACAGTAACTTCCGTGTATATGGAACCTCACCACACAGTAACTTCCGTGTATATGGAACCTCACCACATAGTAACTTCCGTGTATATGGAACCTCACCACGCACTAACTTCCGTGTATATGAAACCTCATCACACGCTAACTTCCGTGTATATGGAACCTCACCACGCACTAA
>JAQHUG010000191.1:2022750-2036357 GCA_028555095.1 Dicrostonyx torquatus | reverse complement strand
AAACCACCATAGCCCGCCATCAGAACACTGTAAAGAAACCACCATAGCCCGCCATCAGAACACTGTAAAGAAAAACCTGAATGCGTTGGTAAAGTAAGAGCTGCTCTTTTTTGTTTTCTAGACTTTTAGACATAGCCACCCTGTTTAGGGCCCACGAAACTTGAGTGCACAACTTCCCAGATCTCATGCCCCATGTGTGAAGATAGAGGCAGAACTCAGGCTGCGTTTTCATTTCTCACCAGGATTTCGGACTCACCGTTCCTCAGAGGAAATGAGTGAGGTCAGGTGAAGTCGGCTGTATTTTTCTTCACTTCTGAATAACATCCCATTTTGCATCCATGTTACTTCTTCATCACCCACTCATTGGCTGACGGACATCTGGCTGGTTCTATTTCCTTGCATTCCACAGTGAGAAACGCAGCTCTACCGTGATGTGGTAGATGAGTATCCCTGTGGTAGGATGCGGAGTCCTTTCGACATGCCCTTCACTGACAGCTCCAGATAAAGCCATTCTCTTTGTCTTCAGAATAAAACTGAGAACTTCCAACAGCTCCCCACGCTTTATGGCAAATAACTGTATGGAAGCCGGTATTTATATAACATTTGAGGCTTTACCAAGCCCTCTGTTCATTCTTAAACTCATTCAGAAATAGGTTGTGATGATAGGGGTTTGAGTTCTGGCTGGCCTGTTGACTATGGGATCATGGTGGCACTTAAATTCTCAGGGCTTGTTATCCTGAGTAAAATGGTGATGGAGATAGTACTAAGACCGAATGGTAAAGATGGGATGAGAGAAATACGATGCTGGTGTATAGCAGGTAGCTGCTTTCCTTTCCTCCTGTAGAGATGGTTATTTGTGTCTGGTTTCCATAACGACTCCATATCTATGCAGGAGACACAGTCTCTTTGAGTGTGCCTCACGTTACACAGTGATTCTTAACTCTGTGATGCACAGACGCACAGTTGGAAATGGCCCAGAGCGCCCTGCTGAGAATCACAGTTCTCTAGCTCTGATGCCCTCGAGCATCCCGGACTAGCTGAAAGCTTTGTGATGTCTGCCATTCATTCTCCTCACTCGATTTCAATGAAGAGAAATGATGTTTGAGGGAGTGTGGTACAGGAAGCTCCTCAAACAGTGTTCCAATGCCTTCTCATGTATAACTGGGAATCAGGGAGCAGCTTTGGGCTCTGGGTAAGGGGATAATAGAAAGAACAGAGGAAAGACAGAGTTGGCCGGACCTAGAGGGCAGTAGATCAGGCAGATGTTTTAAGAGAGAAGGTGGAAGAGGTGGAACACAGTCGTCATTTCTCATAGAGCCTTATTTAGCAGGATGTGATGGATCCCCTGGGAACACCACTGCCTCTCTCTCGACACTGCTGTCTTCTTGCCCCAACCCTGACACATGTTCAGTCTCATCTACCTAAGAGTCCTGGCTCTTCTGACTGGAGTCATATATGACAACCTGAAATATCTCACTGATCACATCAAATACCATAAAGTTCAGAAATTTCTCTGTCAAATATGAAATAGTTCTCCCTACACTGTGAATGTGGATGGTTGCAAAGGAAGCTGGGTAATTGCCAGTATAAAAGACCAGTGAGAATGGCCATGGTCCTGGTGTAACTTGAATAGCAACAGACTAGATTCATTAAATAGCACTTTTCTCTTGTTCAGGGAAAATTGTAGGGGATCTAAGTGCCCATGAAATGGTTATGTTTAGAGTTCTAAGTAAAGGACACAGTGATTGAAAACACTAAGAACAATGTTTAGACTAGGCAATCGTGTTTGAGCTGGAATGATCCAAGTGAGGGTTAAAGTCAAGACATAATTTTTTATTATTCCATATTAATTAATGTGTGTGTGCCAATGTGTGCATGCCTATGAAGTCTCAAAGAGGATGTCAGATCCTCTGGATGTGTAGTTACAGGCAGCTGGAACCAAACTCTGATCTGCAAGAACAACAAGTACTCTGAACCTCAAGGCTCTCTCTCCAGGCCCCCGAAATTATATTTTTGAAACAGTCAGACAAAGGACTGGTGAGATGGCTCACTGAGTAAAGGTTCATACCTCCAAGTCTCGTGATCCCTGGAACCCACACAGTAGAAGCAGAAAATCCATGCGTGTGAGTTGACCTCTGACCTCCATGCATTAGTGGCACATATGACTTCTCCAATCCCAGCAAACAGAAAAATGTAAAAGAATTTTTTTTTGAAGAAACAGTCAGAGGATTCCCATCACCTGGAGTAGTGATGTCTTCTGGTAGGCGGGATTCCTGGAGTAATAGCTGCAGACCTCCCTTTCCAGGCTCTGACCCAGCTGCTGTGCTCCAGCGTCTGAAAGTTCGCAAGCCTTCCCTGGGAATGTTTGTCTGACCTTGTTTATGCCACAGCCCCTCCGAAGGCTGCCTGGGCCCCTGTGCTTATTTTATCACCATAGCCAAGGAGCCTAAGAGCAGAAGGATGGAAAGAACAGATACTGCTTTTGTGTGAAATGACACAGACCAGCTAAAGAAGAGGGTGGGATGACAGTGTGTGTTGCCTGCTCTGAATCATGAAGAAAGGGTTTTTGCTGCTCCTTGAGGGTAGGTGAAATTTAAAGATGGAAGAAAGAATGGCATATTTATTTCTACAGATCCCTCCCACATTGAAATGTATGGGAACGATTCAGCGAAAGCAGTTCAGGCACAAATAAGACAGCTTGAATTAGCGCATCTAGTGCTCTGATGTGTGGTTGGGGGACTGTAGGGATTGCAGGTATCACCATCCACGCAAGCAAAGGTCTTTTTACGACCCACACACATTTCTCAGTGCACAGATCTAAGTCATTATGCACGTAACCCGAGTCTTCTTGTAACCCAGGCATGGTGGGACCGAGAGAGGAATTTAGGCCCTTGGAAGTGTGACCTTAAACGGTTGTTTGCCTGAGCCTTTCTCCGCTTCACAGTCATCATGATGTGAGTTGTTTTACTTTATTGTGTGCTCCCTGCAACAAACTCATATCCCCACAGGCCCAAAGCAATGGTGTCAACCAACCATGTACCAAGACTCCTAAAACTGAACAAGATGCATCCTTCCTAACTCATCTCAGTGGTTCTGTCGGTGACAGGAAATCTATAGTCCTTTTCTGCACAAAGTTAGTTGGGATTACAAAAAGGGATAAATGTCCATGTCTAGGTTTCCTTTGGAAATTTTCCCTCCACTGATATTATTTTTCTACCAATTGCCAGTAGAAAATACGTAACTTGAGGCTGGCTGGTGACCTGAACTTTACCATGGACCCCTGAATCTTTATATGAATAATGAAGGGGCTAGAAAGGATGATTTTGAGGTTCTTCCAGGTTTAAAACTTGGCAGTTTCTCAATAGTAACAGTCGTCTTGCTTGGAATGGTCATGTACACCCTTAATCCCTGCAATTGAGAGGCAGAGGCTGGCAGATCTCTGAATCTGAGGCCAGCCTGGTCTATATAGTGAGTTCTAGGAGAGCCAGAGTTACATAGAGAGACCACATCTCACGAAAAGGAGCTGTCTTTTGTGACACTAGTGCAGTTGATATGTACACACCTGTGCATGTGTGTGTGTGTATGTGCATGTGTGTGTGTGTGTGTGCGTGTGTGTGTATGTGTGTGTGCGTGTGTGTGTATGTGTATGTGTGTGTATGTGCATGCGCGTGTGTGCGCGCGTGTATGTGTGTGCGTGTGTGTGTGTGTGCATGCATGCGTGTGTGTGCCCCTGAATTTATCTATTTCAAATCAAGAGCCACGACTATTTTCCCTGATAGAAACAGGTTAGGCTGGTATAAGCCTGTAGAAATTTCCTTAAGTAACTACTCACAACACTCAGTCCACACAGACTCCCATCCTTTCCTGATTAACATTGGTGGAAGGCCTGTTGTCTGTGGGAGGTGTTGATCTTTAGAGCATGTCCTGTAGACTTTTCATCCATCTCTCCATTTTCAGCTTCTGTGACAGACCAGGCAGACAGCAGTGTAGGGAATGTGTATTTAATAATTCTCTAGAATGGTCTCAAGCTTTCTGTAACAAAAAGACATCATGATCCAAAGTCCAAGGAGCTAGGGATCAACACATGAGCACGGGGAGAGAGTTGGCAAAAAATGTTCTCTGTCCATCCAAGCTTTGTTTCTTAAGTCTTCATTTCAAAGAACATTGCCCCATTTTCTCTTAGAAGTCTCTGTGTTGGCTAGGGTATAGCGCAGTGATTTGATCTCTAGCCCTCTAAAAACAAATGGAACCTCCAAAGCCCAGAAGTCTCTGCGTGTTTCAAGGAAGATTTATTTTTGTTGCCTTAAATTGTGTTTTGTCCAGACATGAACATGAGATTTAAATCCAGAGCCAGAAAACTTGAAATGGAAATCGGGCAGCCTTTGAGCCAAACTTACTGTGTGGTGCAGAATGAAGGGAGAGGAACCGCAGCAGTACCGTGAGCTGAAGATAGGCCCATGGAGAGTCTCTCCCATCGCTCGCCTGCTGTTCACTGAAGGAGGTCACTCAGTGCAGGAGCCAGAGACAGAAGCCGACGCCCACTGTCAGAAGCAAATGGGCTTGCTTGCACTCATCTTTTCCCCGCATCTTTTCTGTTCTAATTCAGGATTTCCCAACCTTGATGTGGTTGGCATTTGGAGTTGGATAAATTCTTTCTTAGCAGGACATGTCCCATCCATTGCAAGATGTTGACCATAACCTCTGAGCTCTTCCCTCTAGGTACCAGTAACCCTGCTCTCCCTCTTCCTTTAGTTGTGGCAACTAGTCTCCCTCCATTGCCAAATGTCACGTGAAAGATGAGAAGGAGGAAAATCACGCCGCTTCACCTCCAGTGCTCTGGAGGCTAGAAGCTGAGGTCACGGCTATCCATGCAGGGTAGAAAGTAGAAACTTCAAACCTCATGATGACATAAGGCCACAGGGCAGGATGAGGAGAGCGCCTCTCCTGGGTCATAAACAAATTAGCATCATCCGAGAACTAAGCTGCATTTGTTTGTTCGAGAAAGAAGTCATTCAGATTATTTGGAAAAATCAGCATCACTCAACTATTTTGTTTGCCCTGAAATTATGATCACCCTCCCTACATCGTTGACATTTGTCAGGTGGGAGGAGAAGCCAAAGCACTTTTGAAAGCATCCTAATGAGAAGTGCATCGCGGGGCCCGTCACTCAAACGCTGCCACCTCGGAGTTGTGAAGTGGTGGCTGATTAGCTGCTTTTCACAGTGTACACTATGTTTAATGTGCTGAATACAAAACGAGGATATGGTGAACAAACCCATCCAGGAGCTTTGAGAGCGACACCAACAGCCCATCCTCTCGTTCCCCGGGAGCTGGTGGCCACGGGGAGGTCCCTGAGGCCTGGGAAAACACCCACCCTGCATACATTGTAGCAGTCTTACTACACTCTAGTTTGGTTGAAATCTTTTCTAGGTCCGTCCTGTTCCTATCGGAGGCATCTGTAGGTTGCTTTTGTTTTCTTCTTTGCGTCTTATTCCTGTCTGTTCACTCCAGACTTCGAGACATGAATTCATTTTCTCCCAGAAATACAAAACTAGGTCATATGTCATGGAGACTGTGTCTGTAGATCTCTGGGATTCTGGAAAGAACAGCAGTGAGACATCGTGAGAAGCACTCAGCTAAAGTCCACCGGGAACCCAGAGTCTCTCCCCCACTTGCCTCTGTGTGAGTATACTTCCTGTTTTGAAACAGGATTGCTTTATCTTTATTCTGTTGTCCTACCATGGTCCATGGTGTATGGGCTGATGAGGGAAGGTGATGGTGTAACTTTTAAACTAAAGGAGGACCATCCAGCTACAGTCTCAGGAGAGCAGCAGGCCCTCAGAACAAACAGAAGCGGAGAGACAAAGGATGGACAGGTTCCTGGAGTGAGAGGCTGGTAGACACTGTTCTGTCTGCCTCTACTCCTAGCCAGAGAGGGTGTGACCTAAAATGCCATGGCCGATAAGAATGTGTGTCTCAAATAATGAGCCGTCCCTTTATTTTAGAACTGTACTGAGAGAAAAAACAAACAAACAAACAAAACGAAAACCCAAACTATCCTCCAGAAAAAAATGTTTGGTTTAAAGCTATTCTTTTATAGAGAAAGTTACTTTCTACAGAGAACAAAGTGATAGCCGAGGATGTGTGACCCTGTGTGTTCTGTATGAACATCGTCTTTTTCATCTATGACATGACTTTTTTAAAAAGCTGAAAATTAAGCTGGGCGGTGGTGGTGCACACCTTTAATCCCAGCACTTGGGAGGCAGAGGCAGGAGGATCTCTGTGAGTTCAAGACCAGCTTGGCCTACAGAGAGTTCTAGGACAGGCTCTAAAACTACAGCAAAACCCTATCTCGAAAAAAACAAAAACAACAAACAAAAAAACCCCATTTAGAGTGGAAACAGGGATCAAGGGAGGAAGATAGAGTTCCTCTTTCCTCCTGTGACGTCCCTAAGGGACAGTCCCTTGTGGGGAGTCTCCCTCTGTGGAAAACCATGGGGTCAGAAGTGACGGGAACTGGCAGGTTTCCTTACAGAGTCCACTTTTTACACTGCACTGTCTTAGGAGCTTAGAGAACACGAGAGGGAAGAGAAGAAACAAATGAACACATCTCTACCTGCCTCCAGATCTTAACTCTCTAGGCAAGGCCTACATTTGCCTCAGAGAGGACAGGATGTGCTGTGTACATGGCAGGTGAATGTGGGATTCAGGGACCCCCAGGAAAGGGGCCTTAGGCTGATAAACACTTCCCTGAAATGGATAAAGGAAATCATGGATATAAATTGGTGTAGAATAAATTTCCCAGAAAGAACAGGAAGGGAGAGAGCAAAGCCAGAAGGGGTGTGTGTGTGTGTGTGTGTGTGTGTGTGTGTGTGTGTGTGTGTGTGTGTGTATGTGTGTGTGTATGTTGGGGGCAGAGGGATATTTTGAGAGAAGAAAGTTAGAGGCCTCTGATTGCTCAGCCAAAGATAATATCTCTGATACAGTTGTGCCCCAACTCATTCTGGGTTCCTGAGCAAAAAGACACCGTGGTGAAATAGTGTTTGAATATTTTCATTCTAGTACCTAGTTTCTTGTCGTCTGTAACAGGAAAAGAATTAGTTTAGGGCTGGAGAGATGGCTTAGTGGTTAAGAACACTGCTTGCTCTTCCAGAGGATGGAGGTTTGATTCCCAGCACCCACGTGTCAGCTCCCAGCTGTCTGTAACTCTAATTTCAGGACATTGCATACACTATTCATTCTCTGTGGGCACCAAGCACACACAGGATGCATAGAGCTCCACATGACCAAAGCACCCATGTACATAAAATAATAAAATAAATCAGAATTAACTTGGATATAAGATGATGAAAAAGGGATTGGGATCAGTCTGCGAGACAACTTGGAGGAAACGCTGTAGGTAGGGTTTGTGTTGAGACACTGACCGGAAGGACAGAGGACAGTCAGAAAAACCCTGGGACTGTGAGCCTCAGGCCTCGTGGGAACGTAGGAGTGCTGAACTTCACAGCTCAGTGTTGAGCAAATTTTACTTGCAGAAGAATCTTTAGATGGAAATGTCCCATCAGTAATTGGAGCCAGAGAACACATCTCAGCAGGAGGCTAGCTGGTGAGTCACCTGGGCCCAAGGTGGGCAGGTTAGTGACTCAGCAAATGAATAATAGGTGTTTGGATTTACACAAAGAGTTGAATTGTGTAGAGTTTGTTTTCATATCTGTCACTCAGGACTCTGCTCTTGGCTAGTACTAGATCCTAACAAACCTTAGCCTTTCACAACGCTGGGAAAAGTCCCTGCCCTCACATCAAGGTGTATTCCTTCCTGTGGCTGATGCTGGCAGCTGTTGGACTCCTGCTTCCTAATGATTGGTCTAGGGCTGGAGCGATGGCTTGGCTATTAAGGACGAGGGCTTAGCCATCCAGCAATGCTCTGTGCTTTAGCTCACCTGCTGTACCAGTCACTTTGCATGCTTTTGTGTGGCCAAGACCCCTGATCTTAGCATCTGGCAGTGGAGAGAGACAGCAGTGCCCAGACAACCAAAGGGACAGAAGAAGCACGCAGGGAAGGCCCTGAGTTCAGTAGCTGCAGCTGACTCCGCCTTTTGACATCTGAATCTGTAAGAGGAGAGAAAAAAGTTCAAAGTCACAGAGAAGAAGCTGAATGTCCCCTTTGCGTGAAGAAGAAAGAGCACCTGAAAAATGGAGCAATTTGTGTCTAACAAGGGCAGTTTTGTTTTCCTCTTTCCACAGTTCTGAAATGAACTCGGAGGTTTCCCTTTTTTGTGGAGCAAGGTTCATTCTGTGGTCCAAGTCAGTGAGGATGCAGCCGAATGAAACATGACATCAGTGAAGGTTACTATGAAAAAACGTTGCTAACGGAAGGGTTCAGGCCAGTTCTTTGGTTTTGGACTTACTTCTCCCCAGGCAGGGACCTTCACAGGTTCTGTGCCATCGGGTTTCATCACACCTCTATATAATAAGGAATTGTCAATTTCATCTACTCTTTCCTTCCTAGACAATCCGATTTTATGCCGCTATTTCAGTTCTGTCATTCATTAGGTTGTGACTTCAGTAAGTAACTCAATACACATTGCTCCAGTTTCCTCCTCTACAAAGAAAGCTAAAATAAGAATGGCCCACTTCACAGGGTGATCATAGGGATTCCTGGGTGATTTAGCATGGCGAATGGTCACTCAAGTGTTAGCTGCGAATACAACCAATACAGTAGACCTACTCAGCCCAATAGCTATTTCCTCCATGATCCCCACTTACAGAAGTATTTCTTTAGTTTAATTCTGTCTTAAGTTTCACATCTGGATTTATTGTTGTTACCAAATAGGTCAGTTAAAACCACAATTATTCAGTAAATTTATGTTTTTGGTTCTTGGTTTTTCAGGATAGGGTTTCTTGTCTAATAGCCCTGGCTGTCTTAGAACTCGCTCTGTAGACCAGGCTGGCCTCATACTCACAGAGATCCATCTGCCTCTGCCTCCCAAGTGCTAGGATTAAAGTCATGTGTTGCCACCACCACCTGTCAGTAAATATTTTTTAGTATCTACTATTGTGTTTCATCTTTCCTTAGAGATTTATTTGACTTTTCTGTGTGTATATCTGCTGCGGGGACATGCCTGTGTGGGCACAGCTCCTGGAAGCTCCAGAATCGGATGTTGGATCCCCTGGAGTTGGAGTTGCAGGTGCCTGTGAGTTGCCCCATGTGGCTGCTGGGACCGAATTCGGGTTCCCTGTGAGAGTAATATATGTTCCTAACTGCTACGCCGCCTCTCCAGCCCCATATTGTTGGGTTTCAGAGGAGTCCACTAAATAGCACCCTTTCCCCAGCTTGGCGCTGAGCCAAGGAAAAGAAGGTCAAAAGCCAGGCAAGCAGAAGACCTAAATAACATCCCTACTGCTCAAAAATCTAGCGGTAAAGGGTGACACTTGGTAGGAAGCAGGCGGCTGCAGCCTAGACCCTCACCCTGTGGCAGACAGCACCAGAGTGCGGCAGGCTCCCATCTTCTGGGACAGATCCTGCCCCTAAAACACCGTTGGCCTAGAGAGCAGAGCGGAATATGCCTTTCATGGTAGTGACAGCAGAAAAAAGGAGCAGGAGCTCAACCGTGCATGTCCAGCTTCTGATGGCCTCCTTCTCCAGGGAAGAGTGGAGATGGGCACTCAGAGGTCAGACACACAGGGGTCCTGCTCCCGGAATAAAACACACAGAGTGGGAATGCAGCCCCCCACGCCGACATGTGATAGCTGATCTCTGCCTGTGTCCTCCATGGCCATTTGAAGAGCGGCATCTCTAAACCATTATCTCCTCCCCTTCCGTATCGCTCCTATTTCCCTGCTGTGGTGGTAGCAGTACCAGGTCCTAGACACCCCGGGTGGTGACATCAAACCCATTTTGACTTTTATTGCTCTTGACGTTCACATTTGCTTTATCAAGATCTATAGATTTGTTTTTATTCAAGCGACTTTTGATTCTTTTTCCCTTTCAAAAGAAAGATATGCTCACAATTCCTCCCTTGGACCACTGCCGCAGGCTCCTGATTTCAAGGCGGCTGAGTCTCTCAAAGCCATTTATTTTGTCCTTCTTTATAATCTAACTCAAATTCTGCTTGCCCACTGCTCCAGTGTAGTCACAAATCACAACTCTCTCTTAGAGGGCCCTTATTAATACTGGGATTAGTTTTTAAATGATATTTGTACCATTTGTCTAGGTATCTCATGGGGTTTAAAAGTGCTATGAACTTGGCACAGAACACATACGTGTTGAGCAACTGTCCAGGCTGACTAGTATTTCATGGTGTGCATTTAATATAGCGTATCCATTCTGTCCTTTTGCTTTCTATGCCATCAATGGACATTTCAGATTTCATTTTTTGACTATTATAAATAGCATTACCATGGCCACGAACGTGCAAACATTTATTTAAGACTTTTCTTTGATTTTTTTGGGCTATACCTAAAAGTATGGCTGTCAGATCATATGGCTGGTCTAGTTTTAGAGCTTGCCATTTTTTGTTGATTGCACGAGTGTCTGTCCTACAAACAGTGCACGAGTGGTCCAGTTCCTCTATTGCTCACCAAACCTTGTTAATTCTGTGCCTTGATTTTTTTTTTTTTTAGTGGTGTGTTGGTGTCCATCTCAGTGGGCTTGGGGTCTGAGGTGATTAGCTTCCTTCTGTCTCACTTAGCTTTCCTCTCAGGATGAATGTCGTGAAGCACACTTGGATGTGCTTTTTTGATCATTTGAGTAACAGAATTAGAAAAATGCTCTTTCTCATACACTTGTCTTCAAATTCAAAGCTCAGGGGGCTGGAGAAATGGATCAGTGGTTAAAGATGCTTGCCGTGATGGCAGGAGACTGGACTTGAGTTCACCAGAAGCCTACATAAACGTGGGGGTGTGCATGGCAGCGTACCCATAATTCCAGTCTCAAAGTGTGGGGACTGGGGATCAATCTTCAGAGCAGGCTGGCTGTCAAGACTAGTTCCAGGTTTAATTGAGAGACCTTGTTTCAGTACATGTGTGAAAACACATGAAAAAAACATGCACATTGACACCATATACACACCAAAATGAAAAACACACATACATGGAAAGTGGAGAAAGGCAACAATACTTCAGTGCCTGGAGATGTAATTCCAGGCAGACTGCTTGCCTAGCATGTTCAAGGTCCTGGGTCTGCACTGAGAAACAAAACCTTTGAATTTGGCTATTTAGTTTTCTGTTAAGTTATAAGGATTCTTTTGGATTTTAACACCTTATTAGATATATGATTTACAAGTATTTTCTGCTATCCTACAGATTAACTTTCATAAATCAAATTTTAATAAAAATGTAAACTGCTGTGATTTAGTCCGTTGAACTCAGCCATCCTTTGTCAGGAACTTACAATGTACAAGAATCTTGCTCTTCTCTAGACTTGATATAGACAGGAGCTCTTTCGACAAACTCCAGCCTCTGAAGACGGTTCCGCAAAGCACAAGGAGCCACAGCCTCATAAGTTCCAGCTGTGTCTGGTTTTTCTTCCTGCTAGGTTTGGCATGCACTAAATGCATTAAAGCACCATGGGCAGGTGAGGCAGGTTCTCAGACAGGCTGCTAAGAGGTCACTTCCCTCTAAGGTTTTCAGATTTTCCTCAATAGTGGTCACTACTAGTCATTATTGGTGAGATCGCCATTCAGTTCCACGATGACTGAGTAAGATGGAGTCAGTGGGGTAGGCCTCTGATCTTCAGACTCCAGACCTTCTCAAGGACAGGCAGGGACCTCATGAATTTGGAGGAATTTAGGGTGCAGTGGATCAGTTTACTCAGTCACAGCTGTCAAATAGCCATCATGTCTCTCCATTGCGCCAAGTATTCCCACTGACTTAGAAAGGGCTTCTGAGTGCTAAGGCTCTCCAAAAAAGTCAATCAATGCCTTTTGGAGGGAGGAAATTGAGACAGAGTCTCACTGTGTAGCTCTGCCTAGCCTGAACCTCACTTTGTAGATCAGGTTGGCTCAAACTCACAGAGATCCACCTGCCTTCCAAGGGTGATGTGGGAGTGTTCTCCTGTATTTTGTATTACTCTTATTGGTTGAATAAAGAGCTGCCTGGCTTATAAGATGGGTCAGCCCTTAGGTGGGTGGAGTAGACAGAACGGAAGTTCTGGGAAGAGAGAAGGAAATGAGCCAGACGCCACGAGCCACCATTGCAGATGGATGCAGGTTAGACCTTTCCGGTACGTCACCACGTGGTGACTTACAGACTTTTATAATGGGATAGTTTATGAGGTGAGGGCTAGCCGGGAAAAGGCTAGTGATAATAAGCCAGGCAGAGTTTAAATGAATACCGTCCTCACGTGGTTATTTCGGGTGCAGGCAACCAGCGGTGGCTGGGGAACATACAACCCGCACACCTCTCCCCCTAATTACAACACAAGGGCTAGCATTAAAGGTGTGCATTACCACACCATTGTCAACCAAGATGCTCTAAATATTGTGCTGTGTGAGACTTTCAAGTACATAAATCAGTGCCAACTGGGATTATGATCAAAATCTCCACAGCAGTGGTCTCAACCTTCCTAACGCTGAGACCCTTTAGCACAGTTCCTCATGTTGTGGTGACTCCCAACTATACATTTTCATTGCTACTTCATAACTGTAATTTTGCTACTGTTATGAATTGTAATGTACATATCTGTGTTTTCCAATGTTCTGAGGCAACCCCGGTGACCCTCAAAGGGGTTGCAACCCACAGCTAATCACTGCTCTAAAGGATCTGGAAGACTAGAAATTTGTATGCCCTGGTACATATCAGATAGATTCAGTTTTAACTGACATATTTTCTCTCTAATAATACATGTGAAAAACATGGAGAGCTGTGCAGGTGTGTTTAGGAAGAGAGTGATGACTAGTACCCCGAGATCCTGGGCTTCATCCCACAGCACGGGAGGCAGGAAGCCTCAGGGACCCACCTGTCACTTTGATGGCTCCTGTGGCTTTGGCAATGTTGTTCTCTATCATGCAGGAGTATGTGTTGTTGATTGTGACATTGTAGAGCACAGACACAACCTTCATGGTCACATTCTCAGAGTTCAACTCGAAGCTGGTGTTGGAGACTTCTGAGAAGTTGGCTCCTTGGTCAACTTGAGATGCCCAGGCCACTGTGGGCTGGGGGAACCACCGAGGAGCCTCGCAGCGCAAACTCTCTGAGCTGGCATTATAGTCCACGTTTATCTCTGGCACACTGAAGGCTGCAGGGGCGAAAGTCAAAAAGGATAAATATCAAGGGAAGACAGATTATACAAAAAAAAAACCTTAAAGTGCTAGGTCTTAAAAACACAATCAGCTGGGCAGTGGTGGCACACGCCTTTAATCCCAGCACTCAGGAGGCAGAAGCAGGTGGATCTCTGTGAGTTAGAGGCCAGTCTGGTCTACAGAATTAGTTCTAGGACAGGCTCCAAAGCTACACAGAGAAACCTTGTCTCAAACAAACAAACAAACAAACAATCATAAAACCCAACCACAATCACTTCTGTCACTTAAGTGACTCAGGGCTTCCCCATGGTGATTTTTGTGTGGCCCTTTCTGTTGTGGGCATAAATAAATAATGATTTGCCCAGA
>JAQHUG010000191.1:2009233-2019773 GCA_028555095.1 Dicrostonyx torquatus | reverse complement strand
GAGAGAGAGAGAGAGAGAGAGAGAGAGAGAGAGAGAGAGAGAGAGAGATTGATTGGGAATACACCTAGAAATTCAAAGGTGGTGAGAGACTCAAAGAAAATATTTTAAGTCCTAATATTATGTCAGGTCACTGTGGAAGTTGGTATAGTCTTGGGCATAACAACCAGATGGCTACTAACAGAGCTGAGAGAGTTTTGGTCTGATATTTGTTATTTATGAACACACTATATTTTGTCAGTGACTAATGAATGACCTTTATTCTCACATATCTCTGGGTGCCCCCTTGCCCACCCTGCAGAAGTAACTCACCTCCAGTCTTATACTCCAGGTTGGCGTTCCCTTTTCCCTTGGAGGTTCGGATGTAGCACGTGTAGGTGCCAGCGTCTATGAGTTGCACGTTTTTCAGCCTCAGGGAAGCGTTCCCGACCACCACCTGGTCAGCAAACACCGCTGTCCGGCCTCTGAACATCTCATGCTGCTGTGAGAAATCGTCTTTGCCTTCTTTGAACTCATGGACCAAACCCAGGGTCCCTTCTTTCAGCCACTGGATGACGATGCCATTGAGCTTGATGTCAGGTTCAAAAGTGCAGCTCAGAATCCCATCCTCTCCGATGTTCCCAGCCGAGGTGAACGTCCTGACCGTGATAAAGTGTTTGCCTGCGATTCAGGAAGGACCAGTGAAGCCCTGGTACTTTGACAGCCAAGCTCTTCACTAATGCAAGCCGGACGGAGATGTCCAGATCAATTAGAAGTAGAGAAAAGCAGTTTTAAAAGACATGACTAGAAAGAGGAAGAAGCCATGTTAACATCTACAGCAGATCTGCTGTGCACAGTAGATTTTGGAAGAACAATCTACCCAAACCCAGAGAGGTGGCAAGAGGGAAACATGTCGGAGTTGAAGGTTTGAACACAAGTATCAAGTCCACCACACAACCTTAAATAAGTCATGTGACTCCTCTGACTCCCAGGAAAATGGAAGTAACAGCCTCTGAGAGGTCGTTATGAGGAGCAAATCAACTGGGGGTAAACTTGATCTGCAAACGGCAATTACACAAGTAGGGTATTATTCTTAGCTAAGCAGGAGGGATGCAAAGCTATACTTCCTAAATTAGTGTTAGAAATTCTGAAGAAAGTTAAATCCTAATGCACTGGGACTTTATCTTCCTTGGAATGATGGAGAAACTCAGGCACCAAGAAGGGAAGTGATGGTTCTGAGGTGATGATGTTATCTACATCGTAATGAAGAGTGGTATTTAATGATGCTTTGATCCACAGTAGAAGCCTCCTTCCTCACCTCTTTGATCGTACCGTCTGGAGCATTACTATGGTGAGATCTCCATTCTATGGCCTTTCCTACAGTTGTGCACCTATAGTACGCTCAGGCTGGGGGTTCTTTGTGCCTGCTATTCTGACTGAGTGCACCCTAAGATGACAGATTATTTTTAGAGGCTCCTGTGACATAGATGTGAAGCTAAGGCAATGGCTGTGGAACCCAAGAGGACCAAGGAGTAGAAACAAGGAAGTGCGGGAAAGACACCGTGGAGAGCCTCCTCCTAAGAGCCATGTTGGCTGCTGGGCATAATCAAGACTGCAGGAGGTGCTGCCCGGCCTCTGTATCGTCTTCACACCAACGCCTGATTAAAGTGCTTAAGGTGGTCCTCACAAGCCTTTCTAACACCCTCAGACATCACTATGATGGGTCTTGGACTCTGCTCAACTGTACTTTTCAGATTCCTTATTGGTTTTCCCACTGCGTCTGTCTGCCTCCTTCCCACACATTTTGAATGCGTTGATCTTGCAAGTAGCTTTCTTAGTGTATAATCCAAATACACCTGCCACCTAGCCCCTGAGTTCCCGTGGTTACTGTGGACTCTGGAATGAGTTGCAGATTTCCCAGCCTGGCCTTCAGTGCCAAGCACTGCCTGGCACACAGTGAATGCCTCTTGTTTCTGCCTGGCAGTTTCCTCTCCCTCTGTCTCCCTTCGTCGTCTGCTTTGTCTCTGTCCAATGGTTTGTTGATTTTCTTTCTTCAATTTAAAGATTCATGAACAAATACTACATGTTCCTTTTCAAATGCAGAAGCAAACATTCTAGCCAAAAGGGTGTCCTTGGCACTTCTAGCTCATTAAGGCTTGGGATTGTCTAATTGACTCCAAGACCTTTACAAAAGAGATGAGGATGAATGAATGGGAAACAGAGCCAAAGACACTGAGCTAGGTAGATTTGCATAAAAAGAACAGAGGGCTATGGATGTGGATAGAAGAATAAGTATAGCCAAAAAAAAAAAAAAAAAAAAAAAGAGGCCGAGGAAACAGGCATGCACACATAGGCCGGGCTGGAAGATCTTTTTGAGTCTTGACAGCGTGGAAGAAAAGGGATTTGGGGAGCAGCTGCCCTGTGTGGCGGGACATTTGGAAAACTAACTAGGAATGAGAGCAAAAGGAGGTTTGACTGTGTGGTAAATGGCACCCCTGTCTTCTGTGTTTCTTGAACACTGCTTTGAAGGTTCAGGATTATTTTCAATCCTCTTTGTTTATACCAAGGTCTAGGCTTGCACAGGCTGCAGGGTCACACTCTGTGCCTTCCAAACCCTGCTCGTCTTTCTCCTGTGCGGAGTTCCAGCTCTCCTGTATCCTGCTTACCCACATTCCGCTCATCTTTGAGTCAGGATGGCAGTCCTCCTGAGAAACTTTTTGGCCAGTCAAGGTAGAACTGGCAGATACACCCCTGCCCATAAGTCGTCTTTCCCCTTTACCATGGTAACTGCCTTCTTCCTTGACTCACATCTGGACTTGGCACACATCTGTAAGCTTTGTCCAAGGGGCAGACGGTTTTAGTCATAACTACAGGTCTGATTGTGTTTGCTGCTCTGCTCCACAGAGAAATAATGTTCTGTGAGTTCCAGAGTAAATGAAAATAAACACAAATCAAAGCACAGCTCGTACAATCTACCTATCGCAAGAGCAAAGAACCAAGGCCACCTCACTTTAAATGAAGGAGAAACATTAGCCTCAAAAAGATGACAATAAAAGTACATACAGATCCTCAATGAAACCACAGAACAACTGGGACTCAACCAGAGCCAGAGTGAAGGTGACTTTACTTTATAAAGTGTCATTGAAGTTAATCTGGAAAATTACTTTTTCAGACAAAAAAAAAAAACCCGCACATAATTAGCACAATTATGGAGGAAATGAAATGATAATGACATATCTCAGTTTGGTAATTGTGTTACAGAATTCAGTTTAATGTGTTGGCCTTGAGCCCACAGGTAGGGGACCCACTGACACATCTCCTAGAGAACTTGGTAATTAAAAGTAGGCAGCTTCAGCGTGTCTGGGGACCTGCGGCAGCTTCAGGTCACTTGAGTTCCTACTCATGATGTGGCCAATGGGATGAGAGTAACACCAATCGAATTCCCACCCATAGGAAAGGAAGGAAGAGGAGAAATAAAAGACAGTGAGTTTCAGAAATCACAAGGCAGGAACCTAGAGGCAAGAACTGAAGCGGAGACCCCATAGTAATGCTGCTTACTGGATCTCCTGTTCTGCTTGCTCAGCTACTTTTCTAATTAAAAAATTATTTATTTATTTTTAATGTATGTGAATGTTTCCTGTGTGTATGTATGTATAACATATGTATGCCTGGTGCCCCAGGAGGTCGGAAGAAGGCATCAGGTTCCCCTGGTGGTTGTGATGCTCTATGTGGGTTTTGGCAGCCAAAGCTGGGCCCTCTGCAAGAGAAGCAAGTGCCCTTAACTGCCCAATCATATTCCCAGCCCCTCGGCTACCTTTATTTACATAGCCCAGGCCCACTTGCCCCTGCATGGCACCACTCATAGTGGGCTGAGCCCTCTTAAATCAAGTAGCAATTAAGGAAAAGCCTCATAGACACAACCTCATGCCAATCTGACCTGGGCAGTTCTTTAGTTCCCTTTCTAGGTGACTCTATTATGTCAAGCTGTAGCTAAAGCTACAACATAGGGACAATTCCTACCGTAGATCTGGTCGTTTGAGGAAAGGGGTGGGAGGCCCCAGAGGTGAGCAAGCTCTCACATCTCAGCATCTCAGTTTCACATAGCTGAGTAATGTTTAATTGGTTCTTTCCTGCAGAATATTTGGGATTGGAAATATAGGAAACTCGAGGCGAGCATTTCATAGAAATTGTGATGGGGTGGCCCTGGATAGAACTTAGGACACGAACTGTCCTTTGACACAATGCATCCCAGGCTCTATACATCCCAATGGCATAGAACGCATGAGACAGCGTTAGCAGAGGGTCTTGTAGCATGTGCTGGAATGCAGCTGTGCAGAGTGCACCACAGCACATGGCTGGGTGATGGCAACACACAGCCTGCGCCAGGCAGGGGTGACACTTATTGCCAACAAGCTAGCCGAAGAGGCAAAGCGGTGTGCAGCAGAGCCTGTGTGAGAAGAAATTAGAAGAGATAACGGTATCAGGAGAAATAAAGGGGAGATGTAGGGAAGTGGCACAATGTGGGGGTTTGGGAGTATGATGAAGATGTCACACTGTCTGGATCATAGTTCTGTCACTTTCTGGTTATGTGACAATATTTCCAAGATTTTTATTAGTGCCTTTATGTGTAGAGTGAGGATGCGCCCTCATGGGGTCCCCAAAAGGACTAAATGATACAGTGCAAGTAAGGGCTTATGAGTACCTGTCATGCTAAACCTAAGTCTTGGGTATTGAAAACATTAATCCCAACGATTTGGAAAGACAGCGGACCAGGCCTCGGGAGGTAAGAAAGGAACATAACACTAAAGGTGTTACCCTTAGTGACTCATTTTAAGCCACCAAAGTTAAGAATGAGCATCAGATCCTTCTTATGAATGAGTATAAAGAAGCTCTGATGCTAGTGGCTCACTTAGTGCTCTGTGTCTAGCAGGTAACGGGAGCCAGGACCAAACCAGTTCTGCCTGGTGCTTAACCCAGGCTGCTTCTGGCATATTTGCTGATTGCTAAAGCTAGATTGAGATATTTCAAGAACCAACCCATAATAAAGATATCAACACTTTAAGAATAAAAACCATAGGGCTGGGGATGGAATCGAATGACAGAGCACTTGCCTGGCATGTGTGAGACCCAGGCTTGATTCACCCCAACACCGCAGTACATACACGTAAAAGCTTCAAGATAAAATACCTAAAGATCATAAATATAAGACACATAAAGAGCTATTTTTTTTTTACAACTGACTGTAATGTTTGTAAATATCAAATGTTTTCCCAACAATTTGTACAATGCTTCTTATAGGAACCCAGAGGCATATCTCTTGTCCGAAGGTGGAATGGTATTAGATGATGTCTTTTGGCTGTCTGTCTTGACCACCCTAACTTCAATAAAGGTCTTCGTTGGGGTGGCTAGAAAATTGTGTCATTCCCAAGAGGTGCTAAATGAATTCACTGACAATAGGAAATGGGTATTAACAGTATTCGTGGTGTCCGACTGGGTCAGCCACTTACGTATGTGTGAGCAATCTCTAGGTTCTCACATGATCTTGCATATTTTAACAATTAAAAAGCTGATTCTGGACAGGTGGTGGTGGCGCATGCCTTTAATCCCAGCACTCGGGAGGCAGAGGCAGACAGATCTCTGTGAGTTCGAGACCAGCCTGGTCTACAAGAGCTAGTTCCAGGACAGCTCCAAACCCACAGAGAAACCCTGTCTTGAAAAACAAAAAAACAAAAAAACAAAAAAAAAAAAAGATTCTGGAAAGTTAATATACCTCCCAAAGGGCATGAAGTTGTCAAATTTGAGACCCACCTTCTCTGAGCCTTAAATTCTTGCACTGTGTGGAGCTGTTGGAGATGGCCAGGGAGTGACCACAGTGCACTGATGGGGGACACTCACTGTGGTCTAGGGAGGTACCTTCCTGCTATGCCTCCTTCCTCCTGAGTATCCTTTAATGAGGGGTTGATGAGAGTCTCTCAACCTATTTTCCAAAAATTCACTTGAAATGGAGCTTGTGTTGTATGAGGCCCACATTTAGAACGTTTATTTATTTATTTATTTGGTTGTTTATTTTTGCAATGCTGGAGTGGTACCCAGGGTTTTGCACATTGGGCAAGGGCTCTGCAAGTGAGATCCATCCTCAGCCTTTAGTTTGGTTTTTTCCTTTTTATTTATTAGCAGATATTGATTAGTGATAGATGATAATGGGCTTCATCATGACTTTCATAACTTTGGTCATATTCACCCCATTATCCTCTCCTTGTCCCTCTGTCACTCCTGTGGATCCCCTTCTTCTAAGATTCCTTTCTACTTTGTCTTTTTTCTTCCCCATGACCCAGTAGGCTGAATTAGGGTCTTCTATGAGCATGAGTGAGAGATTATCTCAGGAGCATAGGTGACTCAGGAGTGGCTACTCCACTGAGGAATGAGTCTCTACCCTCCCCGCCCAGCAACCATTAACTGCCACTAGCTCCTTGGGGGAAAGAGAGCTCATGAGTCTCTCAGCCCTAGCAATTGTTACTGCACATAAATCCTCCTGGATGGAGAAGAGAAGAGGAGATCACCTAAGATTTAGGGGCAGGAAAAGAGATGAAATAACATAAATCTAAAGAAAGTAAAAGGGAGTAGAGATGGTCCCCCACTTACAGGGATTCAGTTTGTGTTTACTAGACTCTATGATGGTGCAAAAATGACACACATTTAGTTAAAAGTACACTCTAAATTTTGATCTTTTCTGTTCCTGTGTTGGTGTTATGTGGTGGGATACTCCGGTGATTCTGGAACCAGGGAGCCAGGTGTGAGTGTAGCTCCCATTGGCTACATGATCAGAGAGGCAATGGCCACACTCTGCAGTGTGTTGTGTGCCATGCATGGTGTCTGAGAGGTTGAGTGTATTAAATGCCCTGAACTTGCAATGTTTCCAACATACAATTGGTACATTGGAACGTAGCTGTATTATCAAGGACTATCTGCATTAGAATAAAACAGATTAGCAAATTCAGAAATCTATCAACACACACATAATGGTTGGTTTATGGTGATGGAGGCATTAGGGAGAAGAATATGTTTTGAATAAATGGCGCTGGGTCTACTGGGCAGCCATGTTGAAATACTGAATCTTGATCTGTATGCTATGAAAGCCACTTTAGATGGGTTGTAAGTATACCTGCATGAGGCAAAACACCGAAGCTTCTAAAAACTTAGACTGTCACAGCCTCAAGGAAGGCAAGCATTTTAAAAATTGATTAAATTAAGTTCCACATATGAAGGAAAAGATTGATGAATTTGTCTATGTTAAAATGAAGACCATTTGTTCATTGAAATGTATGAAGGGAGAGAAAAGGCAAGCCATAGATCAGGAGAGGTCTGGTAACACACTTAGCCAGTTTGCAACCAGAATATATAAAGAACTTTAAGTCAAAAAGAAAAACAAGGGACTGGAGAGATGGCTCAGAGGTTAAGGGTGCATACTGCTCTCTTTCAGAGGACCTGAGTTTGTCTCCCCAAGGACACTGGGCAGGTCATGACCACCTATAACCCAGTTCTATGGGGTCTAATGCCCTCTGCTGGCCTCCTTGGGCATTGCACTCTTGAGCAACCACTCTCAGACACATATCCACATAATTAAAATAAAACTAAAATCGTACAAAAATACAAACAGAAAAACTCAATTTTAAAGCAAGTAGAATACGTTTCTGATGTAAGGAAAGTGGTTAAGGGTGCTGATGCCTTGTGTAAGCAAATACACATATACCAAGGTTTTTTTTTTTTTTAGTTCAGGCCTTGTGGCTGCTATTTAATAAGCAACCATACCCTGGAGGAGAGTGACAGAGGAAAGAGAATATTGAAAAAATATATATATATAAAGACTAAAATCATGAAGTAACAGCTTGGGCGCAGACCAAGTTAAAATAAGTATTTTGGGCATGATGGTGGTGGTGCATACCTTTAATCCCAGCACTCGGGAGGCAGAGGCAGGTGGATCTCTGTGTGTTCGAGGCCAGCCTGGTCTACAAGAGCTAGTTCCAGGATTCACCTCAAAGAAGACAGCTGCTGTCTTCTTCACTTGTCTTTCATCATAATTAATAGCATCCATAACAGACGTTCTAGAGAAGTGGCCTATGGGAAGAGGGACGAGGGGGCTTGCTGTGACTGACACGAGCTAACTGCCTTTGAAGAGTGGTTCTTCTGGCATCTGTTTCCTACCTGGTACCGTAGTCACGGCCAGTCATCCTTCTACAAGGCCCCTGCTTAGAAATGGTTAAGGCCCAAGGAGATAAATGTCTCAGGCAAAGAGGACACAGTGCATAGAGGTTTTCTGGGGAGCACATGCCACAGTGAGAGAGAAGAGATCTAACGGAGACGGGCACAGCATGGGCTGGGATAGGATAGCACATACCTGAAATTCCAAAGCCAATGATGAGCGCGATTGCTCCAGCCAGGATAATGATGATGTTAATGACACTACGGACAGAGGGGGGAGAAACAGGAAGTTATTTCTTTGTTCCCTCTGACACACTGCCTCACAAGCATCCCGTGTAAGGTGTGCTATGTAAGGCATCACAAGCTTTTCTCCCACGTGAGCCCTTCCTAGAGATGGGAACCTTAGAAGTCTCAGAGATTCCATCCCCATCCCTCTGGAGTCTGGAGACAAGTGAAGAAATGTCCCTTTTATCTGATAGTGTCATCTCAATTTCCTGTTTCTGAAGCATGATTAATAAAAACTCGGAGAAATTGGGGTTCAACCTGAAGATCCATAAAAGCAAAACAGCCAGAGACTGTCTCTTACCTCGATCACAGTCTGAAATGGGGATCCTACCTCTAGGAATCTTATAATGAGACTGTGTTTGAGAGCTGTCTCCTCCCATTTTATATTGGGATCTCTAGGGCTGGGATTAAAGGCATGCACTACCTGGTTTCTATGGCAAACTAGTGTGGCTACTGGGATTAAAGGAGTATGTTACCACTGCCTGGTCTGTAAGACTGACCAGCAGGGCTGTTATACTCTCATATCTTCAGGCAAGCTCTATTTATTAAAATACAATCGAAATGTCACTACGTGTTTCCAGACCAGAGAAGACTGTTAACACTGTCGAAGGAAGACTGATGGTAACATTTCTCTGCATTGTCCAATGGCACTTGAGGAGACCTTGTGCCCTACTCAACCTTACCCTTAGAAACACTGCCCACCTCTTTGTATCATTTGTTTTCCCTTCTTGATTCTTTCTGTTGACCTTCACCTCCATCTGGTCATGTCTTCTCTACTTTGTCTGTACTCATACCTGCTCTAGCATGCCCTGCAGGTTCTCAATGACTTGTCTTCTGTCCCTGGTTTAAACAAGTGTGATGGGGCTATAGCAATAAAGCACATATGTAGAATTGCACATCTAGGTGCAAACCCAGGGTCCGCCTAGCCCTTCAATTCCTATTTCTCCAGATTTACTCTTTATCTTATCACAGCCTGGCTGCAGGAGCACCACCTTCCATCCACCTCTTGGTGCAGACCCAGGGTGCTCTTAGCTCTTTCTTGTTAACCCACTTATCCTTCTGTTCCATCCCACCTCCATTCCTTTATGTCAGGTGCTGATCTGTAGAAACACTTCCTACTAGAGAAAACACAATGGTGGGGATTCATCATCCTTCCTGTTCCCCTCTCTAGACTCACTCTGAGCCTTCCTGAAGGAGCTCCTCCCCTCAACCCACCTCCACTCCCTGGGGACTCTGCCTCTTGGTGTGCACCCTCTTTCTCCCTAGATATTTCCTTCTGCCCCTCTTTGCCTTTCCTCTTAGACCATCTCCATTTCTTTGTGTTATCTTTCGAGTGAGAGAAGCAATCTCTACCTGAGATCTCTTAGACCATCTCCATTTCTGTTATCTTTCGAGTGAGGGAAGCAATCTCTACCTGAGATCTCTTAGCCACCATACTTTTCTAGGATCTAGAGTGGGAATGAGCAACCAAAGAAAAGAACTCCCACTCAAAAAAGACCAGACATCTATGCCAAGAAATATCCCAAATATTAAAACTACAGATACCTACATCCTAGTGCAAAAACACAAACATGAACAGTTAAGACACCATGCCTCCTCTGAAAGCTGGTATTTCAATAAAAGCCCTGAGAAATGCAGTTTAGCTGAAGCATAAGGCAAGGACTACAAAATAGCAATTATGAGTATGTTCAAAGACCTTAAAGAGGATATGGACCAATACCCTAATGAAGACTGAAAGCACAAGCAGTTAAATGAAATAATGAAAATATTTTAAGACTTCAAGACACAAAAGTAGAAATAGAATCATAAAAGAAAACCCAAGCTAAAATAAAACTAGAAATGAAAGTGAAAAACTTAAGAAATCAGACAAAAACCATAGAGGTAAGATTTCTTAGCACATTACAAGACGAAGCAGAGAGAAAGAGTTCAGATCTTGAAGACAAGGTAGAAGAAATGTTAAATCTAAAAATGTTTAGGCACAAAACATCCAGGAAACACAAATAGTGCTCATATATTTGAATATCTAGTCATTAGGGAGTGGCACTACTTGAAAAGGAATAAGAAGTATGGCCTTGTTGGA
>JAQHUG010000191.1:1987924-1999450 GCA_028555095.1 Dicrostonyx torquatus | reverse complement strand
TGGAGGGTTATCTAGATTAGGATAATTGGAGTGGGAATGACTGCCCACAGTGGGTGGCACCATTCCCTGGGCTGGAATCAGAAGTGAGTTGAGAAGCAGTGCTGTTCGGTACCCTTGCTTCCTGAAGGTAAAAGCAATACGCTCAGACATTTCCGTCTCCAGCCACTTTTACACCTCCACTGTGATGCGTAGTCTTGAACTGTGAGCCCAAAACAAACCTTTCCCTTTCAAGTTGTTTTTGCCAGGGTTATTTTTATCACAGGAACAGGAAAAGAAGCTGCGGTGTATACGCTGTTATCTCTCACTCCTCCCATTCTCTCTTCCCCACCCCCACTTGCCTCCTTTTGGCTCGCTCTCTTCCTTCTTGTACAGCCTTTCTGCCTTCCTTTCATACCTTTCATACATGTTCTCTTACCCTCCCCCACACCTTTACAATTCCCCATGGGCCTCTTTTAGTTTCATGACTTATCCCTACTTGCACACACACACACACACACACACACACACACACACACACAGAGGCATGAAACAAAATCTGGAGAAACATGCAGTAATTGCCTCTGATTCTGGGATGCTGTGCGTAACACAATAATTTCCATCTATTTTCCTTCATATGTCATGGTTTCATTTTCCTTTATGGCTGAACAAAACTTCACTGTGTATATAAACCACGTTTTCCTCAAACATTTGCTGGTTCCAGGTCTTCGCTATCATGAATAGTACTAAATACACGAGCATCTGCATGCATCTCGATGGTAGAACTTGACTTTGTCCGGGTGCATCCCCCAGAGTGGTACAGCTGAGTCATATGACTCTTCTGTGTTCAGTTTTATATAGAAGCCTTCATGCTGGTTTCCATGGTGACTGCTTTAAGTTTCCATCCCCACCAGCAGTGAATGGGGACTCCGTTTGGCCCATCTCTGCATTCGCTGTTAAAAGGCCATAGCTCTTTGGTGTGTTCTGTGTTGCAATGCTCTATGTGCAGTATGTTGTTCAATGTGAGCCATGATCCTATACTATAAGCAACACTCATGACCTTCCTCAGATGAGGAAACTGAGTCTTGGGTTACGTGGCAGATCAAATATGCACAGCTCTGTTAGGTTTCAGGCCTTTGGATTCTGGCCCATGAGCCTGTGCCCTTGGCTACTTGCTGTAAATACTGAGAATGACCATGGAAGGTGGGCACAGGTTGGAAGGCTCCCCTTGTCACCACCCCTGCATATCTTAGCTAACTCCTTTTGTTAAAACAGGGCTTTTTGAAGCTCTCTCTATCTCGTGTAGAACGCTTGGTTTAGAAAACATAACGTTCTTCGTTTTATTCCGGGATGAATGGTTCTTGTTTCCTTCCCAAGCCCACGCAGACACAACCACATTCCTAACAGGTCATCAGCTCAGCTCTACCTGCATAACTGAAAGTGTTCAAAACCCTGAAAGCTAGGTTAGGTAAGCAAACGAAAGCAATCTGTACAACTCTACTTTAAAGCAGTCTATGAAGGAGACTGTCTGAGTAAAGTTGAGGACATGACTTTGATTTTCTCCTTAGCAGGGAGAAGGAATAACAGCCACCCTTCCATACCCGTGAGCCCTGAAGCCTGTATGGGACTAAGCATTTGCACACTGAGGAACGTGTGTCTGTCCTGAAACACGGAGTGCAGTGACTACTTACATGGCAGTCACATTGGATTAGGCAGCACACACCGTCTAGAAATGTGTTTAAAGTCTGAAAGGATGGGTGTGCAATACACAAACCCTGTGCTGTTTTCTGCAGGTCTCTGAGTCTGTGCAGAGAGCTGGTGTCCCGGAACTCGTCCTTCCCAGATTCCGAAGGACAGTGTCTTTAAAACACCATGTGAAACAGTGCATTGAGCTTCAAGGGGGAAAAAACCCCAAAACAATCATATTTTAGGTGTTGACAAGTACCATCTTTGAGCTTCTGAGCCCCGACCATGGTCTATCCATTTTCCTCCTCCAGAGCTGAAGAATGCAGGGTGCGCAGGGTTTGCTGATTGCCACTCACCATTATAACCCTTTCCAATGGTGAAGGCAAGATCAAGCTTTGATTCAGGAGGCTTGAGAGCAGTGGGTGAAAGGTCTTGCACTCGAGAGAGCAGGCACTGTTAACTGGGACTTGAGGAGTGTGCATGAGAGATGAGAGACACCCTGTCCTGTCCACAGTGCTTTGGTGGTGGTGGCTGGCCAGGACACCCTGTCCTGTCCACAGTGCTTTGGTGGCAGTAGCTAGCCAGGATACTCTGTCCTGTCCACAGTGCTTTGGTTGTGGTGGCTGGCCAGGCTTTTTGTGTAGCCAGGTGATTTTACGAGGCAGCATGCATGACACTTGACCGCTGTTTATATGTTCTCTGTTCTCTCTAGCTTCTCCCCAAGAATCACAGCGCAGTGTCGTGGGGTACTCTGGTGCATAGACCTGGTGATTACATCGTGATTTGCCTACCAGCATCACTGATCTAAGGAGAGAGACATGGCCAGGAACCATTTCCAACAACTCTCTGAATGTCGGATAGTGGTAGCCCAGAATGTTGTGCTGGAAAAGATCTGAAGGTAGCCTGAGGGCTCCCAGGGAAGGATTCTCGCCAGGATAAATGGGAGCATGCAGGCCCTGTGGTTGTCAGCTGTAGGTCAGCAACAAGATAAATGGTGCCCTAACTGGCTGCAACTCAAAACTGCTAGAATCTTAGGCTAATTTAAAAACGTAGCGCTGGTGTGAAGTCAGTGCCCACTGACACTCTTTGTGCAACTTTTTGGGCACATGCTGGAAACTTTGATTGGCACATGTAGTTAGAATGGGGTTTCCCAACCTTGACACAATGGATTGCTCAGACCGGATGAGTTTCTGTTGCTGGAGGCAGTAATCTGGTGCATTGTAAAGTATTTATAGCTAGCTTCTCTGTCTTCTTCCTTTTAGTCCTTAACTTTGTTGTAGAATATTTGTACACTGTGTGAAGATAGATTGCTGTGATTGGTTGAATAAAGAGCTGAATGGCCAATAGCTAGGCAGGAGGTATAGGTGGGACTTCTGGGCAGGGAGAGAGGAAGTAGGAGATGAATCTAGTTGCAAGAAAGACTCCATGGAGACATGGAAGAAGTCAGGCACACAGAATGGGAGAGTGGTAAAAGTCACACGGTAGAACATAGATTAATAAAAATATGAGTTAATTTAAGTTATAAGAGGTAGGGGAGCGGGAGGGCCGGGAACAAGGGGAGTAAATGTAAATTTTTCTTTTAACAATAAAAAAAATAAAAATAAAAAAAGAGGTAGTTAGGAATAAGTCTAACCTATAGGCTAAGCTTTCATAATAATAAATCTCCATGTCATTATTTGGGAGCTGGCTGGCAGGACAGAGAAAGGCTCCTTACAAATCTGTACCCTCTTGGTAGCCAGAAGTCTTTCACATCCATGGCTCCATTAGAATACAAGTCTTTTGAAGAACTGTTGAAGGAAAAAAACTGATTTAATTTAAAGGAGAGTAAATACAAGCTGTGATCATTTTACTATTTGTAAGATACCATATGGGCTTGTTCTCCATGACTCTGGAAGAAACGCAGTCCTGGGTGGAAGTCCTGGGGATTAGATTTAGACTCAGAGCTCTCTGACACTAGTCCCTCAGCACTAGATGAATGTGTAGAGGTGGGGTAGGGTAAGCACCGGGACAGACACAGGTGGCAAAGTGTGACATCAGATAAAAGACAGAAATTTTGAATGTCCTTTTAGATTATTATGTGATTCTATGACTTGATAGTCCCTGGAAATTCGTTCTGATCTTGTCTTTGCCATAGTCATGGATTCTGTACATATGTCCCCCAGACCTTTGTTCCTGTTATAACAGTGATGACTGGTACTTCATTCAGTGGCCACAACTGCACAGCCCACTCAGGAAGAAAGCTGAGGCCGAATGTGGAGTAACTCCCTGAGGATTCTTCCTCGGGAAATCAGAGCAAGGTTAGACTCTGGCCTTGACTATTGTAGAATGTTTTATGTAAGTCTGTAAAATGTGTTTCTGTGTCCTGAAAACATGTGCCAGCTTTGCGCTCTGCATGGGTGTAACCCATGGGAGGATGCACAGTTATACCCAGATTGAAAACAATGCTCATCTCCCTTGGAAAGTTAGTTTTTGTCTGGGACTGTGAAAGGGAAGCTGGAAAGGGAGTATCAAATTGGAAATTCCAGAATGTGAATACACCAACACCTTTCCCTAGACAATATTTGAATTGGCAGTAGAGCATTCTTTTCACTGGCGGGCCAGTTCTATTTCCAACTGCCCCCTGATTGCCGTGAAGCTCCCATTAGCACACCTGTCATTGTCCTGGTAGTTTCTACCGCGTAATCAGAGCCAGACAAAAGGCAATGCAAGGTTGATTACTAGTCCTTCCTGTATTTCCTGTTCTCAACGCAGAGAAGAAAAACAAATTCCAGAAGATTCCTTCAGTGATATAACTGATTCCATTGTGTTCAAAAACAAATATTGCAAACAGATATTTTATGACTCTCCCTTGAAGAAGGACCTGTACTGTTAGGAAGGCCTGGTAGCCTGGAAGCAAGCTACGTCATCTAAACCAAAACAGCCTGCTAATTGTAAGTTCTCCAGACTGGGGGTTAGGAGAGAGGTGCACACATCACGTCCCCAAACAGTTGAGGTTTGCCTGTGAACAAGCACTCCCTTCTCCTGACTGACTATAGTCCTGGAGGGTCTTCTGTTTACTACAGTCCTTCTGCATGGCACCTTGCTCTCTTTATCTAATCCCTCTGGTTCAGCCATGGATGGAGGTAGGAGCATGGCTCAGCCATGGACAGGGGCAGGAGCATGGCTCAGCCATGGATGGAGGTAGGAGCATGACTCAGTCGTGGATGGAGGTAGGAGCATGGCTCAGCCATAAACAGGAGCAGGGTCATGGCTCAGCCATGGACAGAGGCAGGAGCATGACTCAGTCAGGAATATCGTGGATGGGATCGAAAAAACAGAGAGAGGGTGCTGCTGGCTTTCTTCTACTTCACCTCTTTAAGAGAAGTTAGTTTTTTTTTCCTAACCAAGGCTTCCTGAGAGCAGGGACTTAGAGTTGAGCCACACTGATGTCATCTGATACCCACGTCTGCATCCAACACTCCTTCCTTGGGGTTGGGAGTGACCGAATAAACAGCTTAAGCTTTCTAAAGTTTAAACATTAGCTGTTATCATTACACTGTAAAATTAATATTTATTTTTATCCCTTCTCACTATCTCCAAGTTCAAACTGAGGCCAGAGTTTAAGTCCATCCTAAAGTGTCCCAAGCTAGTTTTCTCACCTTTCTGTCCCTGAAATTGTGTGTTCTCACCAAACTGGCTTGCTTATTGTGCCCTTTTGTTCTCTGCTTAGAGTGGCTATCAACCTCCTTATGGATTTTCAAAAGCCACCCAAAGACACTGGCAGACTGTCTCAGCCTCGGGCACCTGGTGACCAGCCCACAGTTGTCCTCTCTTCTCATTCCTTCATGGATTTAGGTTGTGAAGGAGAGGGGGAGAGGTGAACCTCAGAAGCCTAGACCCTCTGAGAGGGTGGGACAACAGGGCAGGAGGCAGGAGAGGGGACGGACAGGGTGATTCCATTAGCCCACCCACGCCATCACAGTCCCTGTGACCTGGTCTCAGGCAAACATGCAGCTTGGCACAGCCAGTGATCTATAACTGAGGTCACCTTTGCCAACACCCTACAGCCACAGCAGCTCTTTTGACTTCTCATTCCTCTTGCCTCCTGGGAACCTAGGCCGGTCACTGAAAAATACACAGAAGCACTCAGGCAGGTTGCCTCTCTGAGAACCTGCCCTGTGTGTGTGTGTGTGTGTGTTGTTTGCTCATTAACAAAACTAGCGACAAAGCCCATCTGTGTGTGTGTGTGTGTGTGTGTGTGTGTGTGTGTGTGTGTGTGCTGTTTGCTCATTAACAAAACTAGCGACAAAGCCCATCTGTCTCCCTTGGAGCTTTTGTCTGCTGGTCACATCCTTATTTCAGGGGTCTGGCTCCTCTACGCTCTGGAATAAGGCACAGGGTCAGGTTCTCTGTGCTCTGAGGCTTCTTGTCATTCATTCAGTCAGGCATACCAGAATGTCTTGCATGAAAACGCACACATATATGCCGGAAGTCAACAGGACATGTATTATTCAGTCTTCTTAAAGGAAGCCTTCCTAGTGTTCATCCTTACCTGTTGGGACCTACATTCTCATATTTGAGAGTTGGGCAGATAAGGCCTTGTAAAATCAGGCTGCCACACCCATCCCACAAAGGCCTGGCCTACTAGAGCCACAGTCACTATGGGTGGACTAGCCGTGTCCTCAGTTTGTCCCCTCTATAATCTGGGACTTCCCTTATGACTTTTGCTTGATCACATCAAGAACTGTTCTGAGACCCAGGTCAGGGTGACTCTTCCTGTCCTAAGTTGACCTGTTTCCGTGGGCCTGGTCATCTGTAGCAAACACACAGAAGTTTCTCTGAGCCCCCAGCATTGGATCTTGTCTCTCCCTCTTCCCTGAGGCCAGGCTAACCCATAGCCTACCTCATAACTTCAGGTTTTGTCACTTTTCCATTTTCCTCTTGTCCATGCTAACTCTGTGGCTTACCATTCTCTGACAGTCTTCCTGTTAGGAACTCCAAGCCTGACACCGTATGCCAGGAGGCCTGCTATCTATCTATAATCCTTCCTTATTTACCTCCAAATTCCACTTCTGATTTTTGGGGTCACCCAGATCTACTACAGCCAACACTCTGGCATAGACCCAACCATGAGCTTCTGAGCTACAATGAAATTAAAATTTCTCTTTTTCCTGTTTAAAATGTCTGTACTTTCAAACATCTTGTTTTTATCTTGAAAAAGAATATGATTTAAATATAAAAATATTGATTTGACTATAGAAAGGGGAGACCGTATATAAGTTCTAATGTTAAAAAAAAGTTCACACACACACACACACATAAAAGTTCAAGAGTTTGCATAGATTGTAAACTTTATTCCATTTACCCCCCCATTTTGGGCTCCCAACCTCTATTTCCCAACCATTCTAAATGACTTTGGGCCCCTAGATATGCCCAGCTGTTTCTTGCCCCATGCCCTTGTCCGTGCTGCTATACAGGTTCATGGAGCACAGCATTTAATTATTTAAATGTGATTTTTGTCATGCCTGTTAAATAAAGGTTCTGCCTCGCAGACAGTTTCCTTCCGAGTGTCTAACACATGGCTTCTTAAGCACATTGGATTAATAAATATTCATACTGTGCTACTATGGGAAACAAAAACCATTCTGAACTTTTGGAGCCATTTATGGTAGAAATTATCACTTGTCTTTCTCTATAAATGAAAACTGGTTTTGAAGATGGTGATGTGAAATCTTGCTGTTCTGGAACGTTGAATTAAGAGAACCCAGGTTGGCTAAGATCAAGAATAAAACCTGGAAAAGGAACTGATAATAGTGGTGGGTAATTACTTGTTCAAACTCAGTCTTCTTGGATATTTTCCTCCGGAAATGAGGCCCCGAACAAAGTTCTCCCTCTAAGAGAAAAGGAACATTGTAGGAGATGCTAGCGAAGTTTACAACAGTAAGGAGGACTAAATAGCCCTTAAAAAAATCAACCATCTAACTAAAACATACTCAGAATGCTGAAGTGAAGAACCAACCTAAACCACGCGTGCATAAATCTGGTTCTTGGTTTTGCTGGAAAGAGAAGGAGACAAAGGGGCTAAGAGCGAAGCAAGAGCGTGAATCCAGCAAGAGGCGCTGATGCAGTGGCTGCCCATGCATTCCAGCATGTTTGAAACACACGGAATGCCAAGACAAAGCTAAGGACCAAAAAAGTCCAGGACCCTGTCTGGAGACTTACGCGACCGAGAACTCCCTTCCCCAAATCCCTCAGATGCGCTTGAGACACACCTCTGTGGTGCCTCTGGTCCCAGAGAATCTTAAACCAATAATTAGCTGTAAAGGGCACGATTGGCAATGCTCCAGTGCTCAGTAGTAGCAAAAGTAACTGTTCTCTGAAGAAATGCACTTTTTAGCACAGACCTCGAAGAATTTCAGCTGATAAAACTCTCACAAGTAGAAGTTCATAGTAATTTTTTCTAAGTCAGAAAATATTCAGGGAAAACACTACTATTGGGAGAGCTGATGGAAACCAGGGCCAAATTTTAAATCAAATGACTTTGGATGCCGAGATCATTAGATAGAGAATATCAAACAAGCCTAGCGCATATTAAAATGAGCAAACAAACAAATACCAATTGCCAGATACATTTTGGGCAAAAATATTAACAGATATATAACAATAATCATACCCAAATAATTAGCTGGATCTCTGTTAGAGGCCATCCTGGTCTACAAAGTGAGCTTCAGGACAGCCAGGGCTACACAGAGAAGTCCTGCCTCGAAAACCAAACAACATCAACAAACAAACACCAGCAACACTAGCACGGGCTAGTTTTATGTCAACTTGACAGGCTACAGTCATCTGGAGGGAGCCTCAATTGAGAAAATGCCTCCATAAGATCCGGCTAAAGCTCATTTTCTTAATTCGTGGTTGATGGGGGAGAGCCCTACCCATTGTGGGTGGAGCCAGACCTGGGCAGGTGGTCCTAGGTTCTATAAGAAAGCAGGCTGAGCAAGCCGGTAAGCAGCACTCCTCCATGGCCTCTGCAGACGCTCCTGCTTCAAGGTTCCTTCCCTGTTTGAGTTCCTGTCCTGACTTCCTTCAGTGATGAACGGCAATGTGGAAGTGTAAAATGAGTAAACCCTTTCTTCCCCTCCTCCCCAAGTTGCTTTGGCCATGGTGTTTCGTCACAGCACTGGTAACTCTGATTAAGACACTTTACTTCTGACGTGAGGCTGAGGACCACAGCAAGACTGCGGACGGCTCTGAATCGGAAGTGCACATACAGCAAGGCCTAAGTGGTGGAGAGGAGGATTTAAAGATTAGAGGAAAGGATCGCCCAGAGACACTCAGAGTCAGGTCCTGCTAGGGGCTGAGAACCGGGTCTGGAGATGTAGCCTCTCCAGACTTCCCTCAGTCTAGAAGCCAGTTAGCTTTGCCTCTCACAGCCCGGAGACAGAATAGAAACAAGTTAGCTCTGGTAGTTTCACATTTGCCATGCTTCTTGGTTTCTTTCCCTCTTCAGGCATCTTACTTGAAATAAGAACAAAATGCTACCTTTGTCTTTCAGTACAATGCAATAGTTCTGGCAGACGCTGAGCCTGAGACACTCAGAAGCAGACAGAGCAGGGCTTCAGGAGAAGAGAGGCCGGGCTGACTGGGGCTGTTGGTCCTTTTCTCTCCAGGAAGTCCTCCAACTAGCTCATGAAAGTCAAGCCCAGCCTCCTGGCAGAAGTTTTCACAGACTTCTATCAAAATCAAAATCTAGTTGGACTGAGAGTACCCACACCAGGGCCCAAAGGGGCGTTGCTCGCATGGAAATTGGATTCCCTGCTCTGGACAGTGGTCTCCAGTTAAAGGCACTGCCTATCCCCCAAATGGAAAAAGGTAGGACTTTGAAGTGTAAGTCATGAGAAAGGCACGGTCTGGACTCATTTCTGTTTTGATTTCTGGGCTGTGTCGTTGAAGGGACAACAAGGTGATGAGGTAGCTGAAATGAGAATGAGCTTGTTAAATGTGGGGTGCGTAGCCGCCCAGCCTGAGCACTCACTGTGCGATGTGGATTGTGTCTGTTTGGACAGACGACTGAAACAGTGCTAGGACTCTGAGGCCCAGCAGCAATTTCCCCAATGCCTTCGCTGAAGGTCGCGGTTTCCTTCTTCCCTGGTTCATTGCTATTCGGGGAACAAGCATGTTCTCGGGCTTTTTCAGTATTTCCTTTGCTATTTCATAACGCTGCATTTTATGTGGGGTGGAGATGGAGGAGGTGAAATGGACTACTTACTTATTAGATCATGTCCATCTAGAGAAAGCCTGAGATTGGGTGGAAAACAGTGCAGGAAATGAGGAGAGAGATGATGTGGCCAGGCCTCTCCTCATCACAGATGCTCACCAATGCCGCATCGAGGGGTCTGTCTCAACTATCTAGGCCCAGATGGGCTCTGTTTTAGTATTCCTTAGGGCAGACCAGAGAGGTTTACCATGTTCACATTTGACTGCTAGGGATTTGGGGCCACTTCTCAAACTCTTACAAAGGAGCTGTAGGAGCGGGTGAGATGGCTCTGTGGTTAAACTATGCGGTTCTGTCGCTCAGGATCCAGGGGTGGCTCCTATCATCTGTGCTGGGCAGCTCACAGCCTGCTGTAACTCCAGCTCCAGGGATCCATTGCCTTCCTCTGTATTCCACAGGCACCAGCAGTCACACGTAACCACATATGGACACTTGCATATACTAGTGATAAACTAAAATAAGTCTTTTGCTAGTTCGTTTGTTTTGTTTTTTAAAGGAGTTATTTTCCTAGCCACTTTAACCAGCTAAAGAGTACAGCTGCCACTGGGCAATTTGACTGTCTTTTTTTTTTTTTAAGGTGTTTAGTAACCCTTTGCTCCCAGCAGCACCCTACAGTTAGCCCCAGCCTCCTTTCTCTTTCCCATGATTCCTCTCTCTAGGCGATTTCTGGGAGAAGCCAGTGGTAGCACCTCTGTGTCCACACAGAAGTACCCTGTATACCTCTCTAGATGGACACGATCCCAATGCTAAAGTGGCTCTTCCTACATTTGAGTCTCCTCTAATCTCAGGGGTTTTTCAGGAGCAAGAACTGTATCATTTTACTTTTGTGCAATAAGGTGTCAAATTTAAATTCTGAACCAGAGTTCCAACACACAATAGATGTTGCATGCCAAAGAGGCTCTGCCTCGTTACACAGAGCTTCGAAGGGAATCTATGACTCACTTCCATAATTCTCAGCCGCATCCCTCAGACAAAGGATATAAAAGGCTCAGAGTAGGGAGAGGAGATTAGTGAACATGTTTCTTTGGAGAATCTTTCTGTAGTGTTTTTTTTTTCCCCCTTCTCTCTCCCAAACATACAGACAAGTAGTTTAAAGAGCTCGCTGTGCAGTTCCCTATGAGGCAAGCTGGGGGAAGCCATGAATGAGGGCCTAAATCACACTTTATAAAACTAATGTGATCCGGAACAAATGAGAGAGGGGGACAGAGACAGAGAGCAGAGACAGCTGGAGGGGACGGAGATCTCCACCTGTGAATGCTGGCGTATGAAGCCAGGCACATGGGTTTTCCTGGCACGAGAACTGCACAGCCGCTCACCAGTAGGGCACTTGGGAAAGGCAGTGAAAGAAGCGACTCATGCCGAGGTGGACATTCGAGGAATCAGGGCTGAGGTGACAGCAGAGCCCTGAAGAAGACATGTTTTCCTAAGTGGTCTGAGTCACCCAGCTATCTGAAGATGTGGCGTTGTGCTGAGATCCCACTACTGGGTCAGATGATGTCCACGAGATAGCTAAACTCAAGGACACTCCATCAGGTAATGTCTCCGAGAGAGAGAGAGAGAGAGAGAGAGAGAGAGAGAGAGAGAGAGAGAGAGAGAGAGAGAGAGAGAGA
>JAQHUG010000191.1:1970867-1983381 GCA_028555095.1 Dicrostonyx torquatus | reverse complement strand
ACCTGGCTTGGGGTGACCTCTCTGACTGATCACACCAGGCTTGTGGTGACCTCTCTGATCACACCTTGCTTGGGGTGACCTCTCTGATCACACCTTGCTTGGGGTGACCTCTCTGATCACACCTGGCTTGGGGTGACCTCTCTGACTGATCACACCTGGCTTGGAGTAACTCCTCTGACTGATCACACCTGGCTTGGGGTGACCTCTCTGATCACACCTGGTTTGGGGTGACCTCTCTGACTGATCACACCTGGCTTTGGGTAACCTCTCTGATTGATCATACCTGGCTTGGGGTGACTTCTCTGACTGATCATACCTGGCTTGGGGTGACCTCTCTGACTGATCACACCAGGCTTGTGGTGACCTCTCTGATCACACCAGGGTTGGGGTGACCTCCCTGACTGATCACACCTGGCTTGGGGTGACCTCTCTGCTGCTTTTGGAACACACACACACACACACATGCACATACATGCACACACACACACATATACACACACACACACACACACCCTGATCTGCTCTTTTTCCTTCCTGTCCTTACTCCACCTCACAGGCTTTCCCTTTTGCCTAGATGTTCTTCCCACTTCTCTTTTCTCAGCAACCCACACTCAAGTTAGAAGTTACCGCCTCTAAACCGTCTCTGACCACACTCTGCCACCATCATAACCAAGAAGGCTCTGAGGCATTCTGAGAGCAGCCTGTGGTGGCAATTAGCATAGTATAGTAATTGGGTATTTGTTTGTCTGTCTCTTTTTCCTAATCTGTTCCTAAATATTGAGGCCTGATCACTTCCCTAGGATCTGTGGTACCAGATACAATAACAAATGTTCAATGAATGTTTGTTAAATAAATAATATATGTAAAACTCCTAGAAGCTGCCCAACAAACATTTGTTAAATCAATAATGTGTGTGGTGCTCTTAGCAGGATGCCAACACCAAGGAGGAACTTAACATCAAAGGTTGTGATTGTGGGGTGGAGGGACATCAAAAGGCCACACCCAGAAGTCACTTGAATGATTGACAACAGGATTCAAGCACGTCATGCTGCATCTCTGATATGACTGAAAACTGAATCTGCAGTAAACAGTGGGCATTTGAGAAACTGTCATTGTCCAAATGTTTATTTGGTTTAAAGTCCAAGATATAGGGGTCTTGGTGCCTTTTCTAAGTTCTCTTTTCTCCTAAGGACAACATGTAGATATGCCTTGTCATGCAAGAGAGCTATGAGTAAGCCATCAGCACTATTACATGGCCATCTTTTGCACTTTCCAGG
Source organism: Dicrostonyx torquatus (assembly GCA_028555095.1). NCBI lineage: Eukaryota > Metazoa > Chordata > Mammalia > Rodentia > Cricetidae > Dicrostonyx > Dicrostonyx torquatus. The sequence continues at coordinate 1,982,104 of JAQHUG010000191.1, read as the reverse complement.
GCTACCCCCACATCCCTCATTCACCATCCTACACGCCTCTGCCTCAAGTTACTTGGAGTTTGACATCTCTCTTACACAGGATGTAGGCCATCAGCTCTCAATCTCATGCTCCCATGAAGCTGTCAGAACAGATGCCAAGGTCAGCAGTTTACACTCTGCAGAGATCTCACAGAAAAGCCTGCACACAGCAAGGGCCACTCACTGTCTTTCTGACAGATGAAAATATGAGGCCTGGACATTGACCAGCACGGGATTGGGAAGGGACGGCCAAAGAGAACTAGCAGTGTCCATGTCTCCTTCCCCATTGCGCTCAGAGCACATTATGCCTCCTATAGCAGTGCCCATGCCCTCCCCATGTGGCTCTCACACCCTCCCCTCCCCATTGCGCTCAGAGCACTGTACAGTGCTAAGATGATTTGACCTCTACGTTTAGAGGACAAAAGGGATGTGAGGATCTGAACTATGACATGGCCTGGTCAAGACTCACCAGTGTTTGTTTTCTTGAGGGAGCCCAAGTTAAAGGCTTCATTTCTACTTCATGAGAACTCAAAAAGGCTTGCTTCTTTGTTAAATTTTAAAATGGTAATTTTTTGTTTGCGTGTACGTGTGTATGCGCACACACATGCATAGGTGGTGGTCAGAAGACAACCATGTGGGGTCCTGGCCATTGAACTTAGGTCATCAGCTTGGCAGCATGTGCCTTTATCACATTTATTACTTGAGCCAACCCACTGATCCCAGAAAGGTTTTTTTCCTGGTGACTGAGTGTTTATAGCAGTGCCCCTGAAAGTCAGAGAATGTCTGTCATAGGCACATCCTCTCTGAGTAGTGACAACTTCTGTAAGGACCAAAGTCGATAGGACTTTATTTCATATCATTTAACCTCACCAAGCTATAATCAACTACTATTATTAAGTTAATTCTGCTTCCCCAGAGTGCCACTGTTATTTCTAAATGTAGCTGACAAACACTCAAAATGCTCAGTTACTGTAGAGTGTGGGTCAAACCGATGAACATTAGGCAGCATGAGAACCAGACAGCAATGGTAAAGGCTCTCGGGAAAGAATTCCAGACAGTGAGGTAGCAAAATGACGGCGGAAGGGAGGGAGAGAGGAAAGAGAGGGAAGCAAGGGAGCATCTCTAGTCCTGGTTTGGTCCTGGCCAACCGCTGTCACTGTACTCTGAAGCTACCCCTGCCCAACACTTCCATTCTGTGTGCTGGCCATTTGGCTCCAGGAGCTGTCCAAACCCAAACCCACATGCTGGCTGTGTGTGTCTTCAGTGTCCACACAAGCCGCGGTAGTCAGTCCTGAGTGCCCTCCCCGCATCTAGACTGAGTAATTCGACTTGAGAGTTCAGGCAAATCAGGTGAACACCCATAAACTAGAGTGATAACCACTTCCTATAAAGAGGAACTAATTAGCAATTATAATAACAAGAGAGCAGTCAAAATAACACTCCATGTTTATCTAGTAAATCATTTGAGGTGAGCCACCGATGCCACCTGAGGATTCGCCTTCTGGTTTCATGAGGAACGAAAGCCCCAAGTTCATCATAAACAACAAACAGGGCTAAGCCACAAAGACTTGCTAGAAAAGGGGAAGTCTGAAAAGATACGAAATGTGTGGGGATTCCTGGGAAGGAAATAGCAACCTCCGTGGTCTCCCTGACATCTGCTCAGCCAGTGCCCATGTCGTAGGATGTCAGTCCAGGCCCTCGATTGTGCCCTGGAATTTCCACCATAATATGCTTTTTATTTTTCTGATGATTATTAGGTTGAAGACTCTCTGGCTGCTCCTTTCTCTCTCCCAGAAATGAAGCCACACAACTCTACAGATGTTTCCAGAGAGTTGCTAAGCAATGGGTGCTGTGACCTTGCAGCTTTCTCAGAACTGGGTCCTCTCCTCCTCCCCTTTGCTGCAAGCAAAGCCTTCCTACTGCCGTCTTGGTCAGATCCAAGATGGCCTGGAGTTAGAGCTAGGTTTTTGTTGTTTTTGAGACAGGGTCTCTCTACGTAATCCTGGCTGTCCTGGAGCTCACTATATAATCCAGGATGCCCTGGAACTCATGGAGATGTTTCCAATTGCTGGGATTTAAGGTTTGTAGCACCATGCCCAGCCATAGTTAGATTTTTACCAGTCCTTTCCCAACTTCCGGTATGTATATGGGGTCACATGGTATGGAACTTGCTCCCATTTGATTCCTTAGAAATGAAAGGGCCAACTCTCGCTTCCAGGGAGTGGCTCAAAGCTTTCATTCTTTTAATCTGAGGGAAACTGAGGCCATCAAAAGCATTTTCTCTTAAAGATCCCGCCATGTTACCTGTGATGGCTATGTGGGCTAGTGAAGCTCTTCCTGAGATCTGAAGACCAGCGCTCCCACTCCAGGCCAGGGCGCTCTAACTCTGCCAGTAAAACTCATATGTGGGGAAATGTATCTCAATTTCCCTTCTACACCTATAAGACCTGCATGCGTTACTCTTATTTCCTAGGCCTTGGTAACTCGAAGGTGTCCTGATGGACACTAATTAGTATAATTTTAAAGGACTGCATTTTCATAACATTACTCTCACCACAGTGGTCTCTTTACCTCTGCAGAGCTCGTTAAGCCCTTAGCACTGATTCGTAATGAATGTCAGAGAGGCATTTGTGCTAGGCTCAGTTCGCTGAATGTATGGCTGAACTGGTTAAAACAGTTGGGCAGCGAAGTATGGAGGCACACACCAGTAATCCTAGCACCTGAGAGGCTGGTGCAGGAAGAATTGCAAGTTCAAGGGTGGGTTGAGCTATGCAGCAAGGCCTTGTCTCAAACAAACCAAACAACCACAGAAATTCAAACAAAAGCCCCTAGCCCTTGGCAATTTCACATGGCCAATCCTAATGTCATTCAGCATTTTCATACTGGCTTGACTACAGAAATCTTCCGGGAGAAAGGTTAGAACTCACATTGGGAAGTACTGTCTTAGTTTCTACTACAAACACTACTGAGTACCCAAGTCATGTGTGTTACTTGGGTCCAGATGATGCTCACATTCAACACTGGCCTGAGTAGAACTGAAAGGATTCTAAAAAGCAGGAGGGGGATCCCACCAGGCCTTGAGACCGAGTTTCCAGGAAGAACGGTGTCATTATGGTTTGGATCTAAGTGTCCTCCGCAGGGCTGTGTGTTTGAACCTGTGGTCCACAGTTGGTTTTCTGTTTGGAGAGGCTGTGAGGTCTGACTGGTGGCTCACTGGGGAAGGCCATTAAAATTCTCTTCTCCTTTTCCTTCCTATGCTACACTCTAAGTTCTCACGGCCGTGGACCAAACAGTGGCAGCCATGCCTTCCATGCCACGATGGAAACTGAGTCAAAAATAGATGTCTTCTTCAAGTTGCTTCCATCAAGGTTTTTGTCAGAGTAATATCAACAGTAACTAATACGAGTGGCCAAATATGACATTTTCTAATGGGGAGGAGGGCAAAGGCATTGCCATTTAGGGTTACAACTGCTTCAGCCTTAGACAGAAATTCTCTAATTGTACAACTGCTTTCAAATTTAGTTTTAATAACAAAAGCATCCAAAAGGAAAAGCCGACTATAAAAGGGTTCTTAAATTATTTATAGTTGGCTTTAAAAGTGAAGAAACCAAAAGGAAAATAGTCCCAGTGATTAATCCACAGATGACTTTGTTTTTTTTTTTTTCAACATTTCCTTAAATGTTACAGTTGTATTTCACAGTGAAACAAAGTCGGACATTACATGGGATGGTAAAACAGGGGTGCTATGAAGCAGGAAATGGGAAAAACTGGGGGCACTTTAAATGGGGAGAAGGAAGGAGGGTGATACAAAGGGAGAGGGTGGGAGGAGAGATAAATAACACTAAGGATAGCTTTTAAATCCATAGAGAAACATATTATTTTTATAAGCTTACTTAAACACCCACACACACAGGAGTTATGCATATGGGGTGAGACTACTCCAACAGACATAGACTAACAAGAACCCTAGGCCTGAGAAACCTCCCTTTGATTCCTGGTCATGAGAGTTCAAGGGACTCCAAAAAAGTACAGTCAGTTTCCATTGCCCTTGATGCCTTCCAGAGGAGAATGTGGGATCCTGTTGCTGAAGACACCACACACTGTGGACACAGAACTTGGAGGAACCACACTGGAACTGACTTGGAAGCCCCTCCCCGAGGACTAGCTCCCCTAGCATCGGAAGGCACAAGGCAAGCTGCCAAGGGAGAAAAGCAATCAGTAGTCCTGCCAGGGGTAAAGCCTGTGAACTGCAGCCATGATATCTCCAACAGTGCAATCTCGACATTGTTAACTTGGGGTTAGTCAGAAGCTCTCTGAACGGACCTAAGGCCCCCTCAATAGGAAGGAATTCATGCTGTAAACCCAACCAACCACCAGTAGCCAAAAAAAGCCATAGATCCTAGGGAAGAACCTATTACTTTCATTTCCCTAAACCATTAGATATAATTTCTAGCTGTATTCTAGATATTTATCCTTATACCCAGATACATGTAGCTATCACTCAGCAAAGAAACTTTTTTCTTTTTTTTGCAGGTGGAGACCTCTTCAGAGATCCACAACTGGTCAAAATGCAGAGGATACATTATTTGTTCTGTGTTTGAGCCCATACCGGACCATCCTCTGAGACAAGCCCAATGGCCCATCTTTCCAGTTGGGTGAGAAGCATCAAAGAGAAGACCGCCAGGCATGACCATGCTAATACCTTCCAGCCTCCTCACTAATCTGGGCAGAGTTGAAGACCTGTGATGGTTAATTTGCCAACTTGATTGGGTTAAGAACACCAATGGCTTTAATAAAGTACCCTTTTAGAATTATTAATGAGCATGTTTCCAGAGAGGATTAACTGAAGCGGGTAAGACCAGCTTTTAATGAGAATGGCATCATCCTATGGTTTGGGGTTTTGTACTAAATTACAAAGGAGAAAGTTGGGTGAGTACCAGCGTTCTCTCTCTCCTCACTGGTGTCCTGAGATATGAGCGAGTCTCCTCATGGGTTCCTGCAGTCATGGAGCCATCTAGCATCGTGCCTTCCTGACCGTGTTGACTAACCTAAATAACCACCCATAGCTAAGGAAGTGATTGAATCTAGAGACGATCCTTTCATTTCCATCTATCTGAATCATTCACTATAATTTCTAACTGCAGTCTAAACACCTATCCTTAGACCCACAGAGAAGTGCAGCCCTTGCTACAGTGGACTCTGCTGCCCCAACTGTGAGCCAGAATTAATTCTTCCTCCCTCAAATATCAGTTTCCAAAGATGAGAAAAGTCACTAGTAAGGGACCTAAAGGTAAAGCGCCACCCTTTGAGTAGCGCCCTCTCTCCTCACCCAGAAGAAGCCCACCCACATGGGTTCCAAAACCTACAGGCATTCCCAGCACACAGTGACTCATGTGTGCACATTTAAGGTATGTGTGCACATGTTCGTGTGTGTGCACACATTTGTGTAGGACTGTGTACACACGTTCATGCAAGGCTGAAGTCAGTGTTGGGTGTCTTCCTCCACTGTCTCTCACCTGGCTCTTGGAGGCAGAGTCTCTCAGAACCTGGAGCTCACAGCTTGGGGAAGACCCGCTGTGGGGTCCTCCCATCTCCACCTCCTCCGTGGTAGGATTGCAGGTATGCAGAGCCTCACTTAGCTTCTTATGTGGATGCTGGGGATCAGATCAGGTCCTTGTTCTTACACAGTGAGAACTTTTCTGTCTGAGTTACTTCCTCAGCTGCCAAGAGCTCCTTTCTAAAGCCCCTAAGTCTTTTCTTTGAAATAGCCACGCTCTTTACATATGATGATTAGCTGTCTCAGCAAAACCTTAAACACTGAATCTTAATGCTTCAAAATACTGTACACTCATAAGGAGAAGTGACAGCAGAAAGCATTAGTCACAGGAATGCACTGTCACAACTAGGACTCAGAATAGCTTTGTGGGTTCATTTGGCACCTGGCTGGCATTCATAAAGCTGTTGCCATGGAAAGTGCTCTTCTTATTCTTACTTAGGACACTGCTGTAGCCATTGTAGGGTGCTGGTGGCAACCTGGTCTCCATTTTCAGGAGTTCCTCTGTCCATGCTATCGGGCAAAGCCCGGCCTGCGGAACAGCCTCAATACAGAAGCTCCACGGGGCTGTTCAGAGAGGCCCAGCTAATGGAAGACAACCCTTTCCCCACAGGCCTCAGTGGGGAATTATAGAGGCCTGATTTCCCTCTTTCCACCCTGTCTCACTCTCAGATACAACCTGGGTCACAAGCTCTGGGCTGGCAGAGATTAGCAAGCCCATCTCCCCTGCGCCTTGTACACTGTCCTTGTGAGGGGGCTAACTTAGCACTGCAGGGAGCCCCACAGAGCTGGCCCCAAGGTGACAGTGTCTGTGGTAACAGGGTGGGGGTTGGGGGTGGCACTTCGTTGGCTTTTTCTAACTTTCTACAAGCTTACATTAAAGATATTAGATGAGGGCTGGAGAGATGGCTCAGTGGTTAAGAGCACTGCCTGCTCTTCCAAAGGTCTTGAGTTCAATTCCTGGCAACCACATGTGGCTCACAACCATCTGTAATGAGATCTGGTGCCCTCTTCTGGCCTGCAGACATACACACAGACAGAATATTGTATACATAATAAATAAATAAATAAATATTAAAAAAAGATATTAGGTCTAAAGCCAATAGAAGGACAGCAAGACTTTCCCTTTGATAGTGGCTTCTCTTTAACTGAAAAGACAGTCACCAAGACATGCCCTGTCTTCAAAGAAAAGAAGAAAGGAATGGAAAATAGGTTCTCTGGACAGAGAAAAGCTAAAACCAAAGACTGGCTTGGAGTGATTCCTCAGCCAACTCTCCCTCCACAGGGTTCTCCATCAGGACCTGTCTGGAAATGTCCCAGACTTTAAGGGAGTTTGACTGAGACTGTTCTGGGGTCTACAGCATGCCCCTTTCTATGCTACATAGTGCTTGATTTTAAAAAAAATATTTTTTTTGAGACAGGGTTCAGGCTGGCATTAAACTCATGGTAGATCTCTGCTTTGGCCTCTCAAATACTGTGATTGCAGACACAAGCCACCATGCCTATCCCTGCTTGCTGTTTATTTAACTTATCCCCCCCCCACACTTTACAGTACTTTATGTAGGGTGTGCCAGCCACTACAAAGAGTGATGGTCCCTGGGCTGTTCCATTCTGCTCCTGGAGCCTGGAGCCTTTGGGCAAAGGAAAGGTTCCATGTTAGTCACAGGGTAGGAATGACTACTGGGTCCTTGAGCCCGAGGCAAGTTTCCTGGCTACAGAATGTTGACTGCTATCGCAGGTGTAGAGAAGCAGAGGGCAGCTCCAAGAGCTGGGGCCCATGTCAAGGTGAAGAAGGAAGGGGCTGGAAAGAAGGAGGCTGTGCTGTCATGGAAACCAAAGAAGGAGTGTTTCCAGGAGGTCATCGGGCATCCGTATTGAGAGCTGTTGTAAAGGCAAGTAAGAGAAGAAGAGAGGCGCAAGCCCTGGACACGACAATGTGAGGTGACCGGAACACTGACACATGGAATATCTCAGTCCAGTGGGGATGAATAATCCAATTGGCGGTGTCACAACTGAACAGTCTGTGAGGGTTTGGTAAGTGCTTTATCAAGCTCAGTTTGTGAAATTCTCACACAATCCTATACTTATAGTATTGGCTTGGAGATGACACCCAGAGCGAGAACCCAGGCACAAAGAGGATAAGAAGCCCACCCAAGGCCACATAGCAAGAAAGTAGTGTACCCAGGAATGGACAGGCAGGCTAGCTCTGTGTTCAGAGCCCCCAAGACTCCAATCAGTTCAATCCCTGTAGACCAGCCTTGCAGTAAGTTTGCTAAGGAGGGAAAGAGCAAGATGAGGTGGGCAGCCAGAGCTGTTATGAGGCTGAGAGACAGTTAAGATGCTGAGAGACAGTTATGACATCTTTAAGATGGAAAATCCTGATGACCAGTCTGTGTCCCAATTGGGGAATAGAAGTACAGGGAAGATGGATGGCGACAGCAGGAGGAAGTGTGCATGAGCTGTGAGATGGGACAGATAGGGAGCCTGTGGAAATGACCTTTGATAGCGCTGGGCAAATCTGCACCCACGTGTCCAGTCTGAGGTCAGAGAAAGGGCGCCCATGAATGTGGCAGCTGGAAATGAAGAGGAAAAGGAGTACCTGTCTGCTCATTTGCATTTCCTCAGTGAAGGATGACGTCAGACAGTTATCTGAGACCAAGGTGACAGGAAGGCAGGGTTTTGTCAGAGGACCAAAGAGAGACAAGAGATGAGATGTGAGGAGCAACCATTCTGGGAGCAAGAGAGAGAGAAGAAAGCACAGCAAGGAACCAGGATGGCTTGAGAAAAGACGCCATTTGATGCCCCAGGTATTACTGACACTGTTCCTCAAGTCTTCTTTCCTATCGTTCCATGAAATGTTTCATTTCAAATCTACATAAAAAGAAAGGAAACTTTTCTCCTGCTACTGTCGTGCTGGGACTAAGGAAACGCTCTGGAAACAGTGCTGTGGTAATCCCGAAACACACTAGGCTCGGCATCTCAAAGGGTAAATATAAAGGCAAACGGAACACCCGCTTCTTACCCGTGGAAACCCAAGCCTTCGCCTTCATCATTGTCAAGACCCACCCACTGCTATTTTAAACACTCGTTAAAGAGGAATGTGGCAAAACTGATCGCAGTGAAGTTTATGTCCATCTGGATTAAGCCTCTGCCCTTTGGCTGGGCCATCCCAGGCTTGAGTGGATCTGCTTCACATGGCTCTGTGAGGCACCCAGACAGACTATCAAATGCGCATCACTGGGCCCACTCCAGTTCGAAAGACCTGGAGGGGACTGAGAATGTGCTCTTGCAACAGCGCCAGGGTGCTCACGGGTCACACTTGGAATATTGGGGTGACCATGACAAGGTGTGTGGTTTCAAGTCTACCCAGTTCAACATCTCTAGGGGCAGAGAATTCTCACAGAGAAAATATTAAAAAGAAGATATCTCTGATCCAGTGAAACCTAGAACATTCTAGACACATTTTAGATTCTTCTTGGAATGATTCTGATCCTCCCTCCATCCAAGTCACTGGTTTTTGTTGTTTTTGTTTGTTTGTTTGTTTTTTCAACAAACATAGGGAAGGGACAATTCAGTTAAGGAGCAGGGACCCACTGAGTGCCAGTTCTACAAGATGTAGAAGTTTGTCCTTTATCAGTTCAGATAGCCCTCACATCAACCCTAAAGGCCAGGCAACTATTGACACCTAAATTACTGACGAGGAATAAAAACAAAGACATCGAATGGCTTAGTTAGGTCACACAGCAAGGAAATGGAGAGATGGACACAGGTCAGACTAACTCCAGTATTTTTCCATTTTTTTTAATGTAACAGGGTAAACATAAATGAAGCTTTGGATGCTCAGATCCGAAGACCGCTGAGGCTTGAGTAAAACAGTCTTCTTAGGGCAGCATAGCTTCTATCTAAGATCACTAGCGTTACAGGAATTTGAAAATGTTCTATCCTGTGACTCTTTAATTGCTTGGCCTCAGAGAAGCTACATGGTTCATTTTAGTTGTCTGAAGGATACACAAACGCAAAGTCCCAGCTCTGTGAGTGTGTGCTATGTGTTTTTTTTTGTTTGTTTGTTTTTGTTTTTACTATGTTTACCGTCTGTGGTAGTTTGTATTGGCCCCATAATCTCATAGGGAATGATACTATTTAGGGCTGTGGCTGTGCTTGAGTGGGTATGGCCTTCCTGGAAGAAGTGTGTCATTGTGGGGCGGGATTTGAGGTTGCCTAAGCTCAGGATACAGCCAGTGTCTCAGATCACTTCCTGTTGCCTGCAAGATGTAGGACTCTCAGTTACTTCTCCAGCACCATGTCTGCATGCAGGCTGCCATGTCCCACCATGGTGATAAGGGACTGAATCTCTGAACTCTAAGTGAGCCACTCCAATTAAATGTTTTTCTTTATAAGAATACTGGTGGTCAGGATGTCTCTTCACAGCAATAGAAGCCCTGACTAGGACACAGTCTGTAGAGCAACTACTAGAAGAGTGGGGACTCTGATTCTGGGTCTTCAGTCTAGCTCCCTGTCACTCAGCCAGGGAGGCTTCTACCATGGCAGTCTCCAGTCACTGAGGAAGGGAGTTTTTGCCAGAATTGAGCTGGGTTCTGCTGTAGTGGCAGGAGATGAAATGAGTTGGTTAGAAGGAGAACTATCTTTATAATTCTGTAGAGAGCATGAGTCAGGAACATGTGGGCTCCCAGCATGTGCTGTCAGGCAAAATCATGCCTCGGTCTCTGCAGCTCTGAAATGGAGATCATTAGGTGTGTGAGGCAGTTGAGCCAAGTGATCAGTACTGAATGTCTGGTCCTTGTCCCAAGCTCTAACTGAGTTCTGGTGGGTGTTTCTTTTATCGTGGGACCCTGAATAAGAAAGCTGAGAACTTCCTGTCAGCTTTGGATGGGACAAAGTACAAGATGTTCCTCCCTCAAGGCAGCCTTCTTTTTAAAAAGTTACATAAACTATGACAAGTTTAAACTCTTAAAAACAAGGACATTAAAAAAAATGCCTTAACATGTCTACATTACCTCTGTGGAAAAGACAAAGGTCCAGAAAAAACATTCTTGGTTCTTTTCACATGACCAAAGATAATAAGACATATAAACCCAGGTATAGCCCCTCATTGTATGTCTGTGCTTAAGCTAACTGTAAATGTCACCTCATGTTTTGCTTGTTTTCATAATAAAAATAATTGGCACTACTTAAGCTCCCTGCTTATCCCATAGATCACATCTTTGGAATATCCTTTGCGCCTTGGAAACTCAGCTTCCCTGGTTTCAGGGTGGGTTGATGTTTGTCATCAACACTGTGTCATCAGAAGGTGTAGATGCTGAGCTGTGCACACAGTAGGGCTTCCCAAAGCCTACATGGAAGCCCCTTGCCTCAGTGGACAATGATGCTTATCAGATACAGGTTTTTTTCAAATCTCATTCTCAAATCCCCAGGTTTAGAAAATGACAGTCTCATGGTCACAAACAGAAGTGAAAGGTGTGACCAACTTGACTTCTGTGTTTTTACCCTCAAAACAAAACAAAACAAAACAGAAAACTCTGTGGCTAGAGTGTTGTTAAAATAGATTGTCTTGAGTGAGGAAATGGTTCAGTGCATAAGTGTGCTATCTATGAAAACAAGATGACCCAAGTTCAAACCTCCAGCACCCATGTACAAATAAGTCATT
>JAQHUG010000191.1:1933375-1945103 GCA_028555095.1 Dicrostonyx torquatus | reverse complement strand
CCCTACTCCCTAGCATGGGATCTTCACGTTGCCAGGAGGCTGTTCTCTGAGTCTGCCCACCTGTGTCAGAAATCAGCAACTTCGTTTTGTTTTTCTGTCTCTTTCTCTTGGATGCTGGCCAAAGCTTTTCCTGATACTTTGGACTTTTTGAACCTTCTTGGACTGGTGACTCAAACAGCACGACTGACCTTTCTCATGTCCCTCCATGCTTCTCCTAAAGCAGCTGCTGAGACTCACAGCTGGCCTGCCCTGGAGCTGGTCTCTTAAATTCTGATAAAATTGTTGCTGTGCTTGTTTGGGTTTATTCTTAACTTCCTTTATTAATGGGGCTAAGAAGGGAACCCCAATTTCCTCATCAGCAGAATTTGCCTGTTGTTTTTAACAATCTTGGTTGAGATGTCTTTAGGAAAACATAAATTGTTTCTGTAGGCAATTTTGGCTTTATTAATTGTGGTGAAGATTTTTTAAAAATTATCAGTCAATAGGAAAGTCAAATTAGATCCCAGAGTGAGGGGCCTCCTTCCCATTTTGTGTCACTTCCATCTTCCTTTCCTTCCTCAAGCTCCCACCCTGGGAGGAAGATCTGTATGCCCAATTCTTTAAACTTACATCAGCACAAACCCAGCAGGTGGCCTCATTTTACAAGATATCCACTACCAGTTCAGTGGTCCACTTAGGCAAAGATTACATGTACTGTCCCAGAATCTCGATCTAGTCTACCCTAGGCTCCCTGGGCCCTGTGGTCCCTGTGGAAACGATTTAGACAAGGAGTCTAGTGTATTACAAGCGGGGATTGCATTGGCCTGCATTCAAACACGGTTTCACTCTTTCTAAAGTCTCTCAGTCAGACAGCTTTCCTGGGGGTGGGCGTTCCTGGTCTGATGTTTCACAGACTCTGTCTTTTGATCAGAAATTCTATAACAGAGCAGATGAAGAAGAATTAAAGAGAGACTAGAATTTATAAAAAAAATATCCATGCTTTATGAGGAGAAAATAGCCTTCCCTTGATGGGCCTCCCCAAAGCCCCATTACCTCCACTTTCCCTTTTGTCAAAATTATAGTTATCATTTCATCTGATATTTTGAATTTTTTGAGACTATCATATATGACTACAATGATTTTTTTGTCATGTCCACTCCTCCTTCCCTTCTCTAACTCCTTCTGTATCACCCCACAACCCATCTCAAATCATATTCTCTTCTTCTATAAACACACACACACACACACACACACACACACACAACTATTGAGCCCAGTTAGTGTTGCTGATATGAACACAGATATAGGGCTGACCACTTGGGTACAGGCTTATCCCTGAAGAAAACTGTCTTTCTCTCTCAGAACACATTAACTTTACCTCGGGGTGGGGCCTTGTGAGCCCTTCCCCAACCCTGCTCTGATGTTAACTCGTATGAAGATCTTGGGTACCTCTTGGGTAGGCAGCCATACTGTTGAGGGTTCATGATTATGACAACCTGTTTTGTCCAGAAGACACTGTTTCCCAGCCGTCCTCCCAGTCCATTGGTCCTTACAGTCATCCTGCCCCCACTCCATGATGCTCTCTGAGCCTTGGGTTTAGAGGTGGCATTCTGAACACCCCATTTGGGCGTGGGCACCTCACAGTCTCTTATTCTCTGTGCTTTGACCAGTTGTGACTTTCTGGGATAACCTCCATCTGCAGCAGAGAGATGAGGGGCGAGAGAAGCAGTCTTTCAGATTCTCAGGACAATCCCTTCTTCAACTTCTGTTTCAGACTCTCAGGAGAGATGACTGGTACACTTTCCCCTTCGTTTGCCTGTTTTTGCTTTCACTTGCAAAAGGAGTAAGTTAATAGATGTCGTCAATGAGCTAGGTCAGGAGCATAGATAAATACGACAAGTTTTCTCTCTCTCCATACCAGAGTTTACTGACTAGCAATAAGTTCACAAGCTGTCTTGGTTCATTGGTTGCAATTTGCCAAATAGTCCCAACTCCCTTGATATATGGCCAAGGCAAACATAGGTTCTTTTACTCCAATAGTAGCTACTAAATTTAACCCTAAGATCACACGTTTCATGTCACCTAGTAAATCTATCTATGTATTTGTATGCGTGCAGGTTCAAGAGTGCTACGAAGGGTCAAATAGAGCACAGCATAGCTGGAGGAGAGCCTAAGGGGCCTAATTGAGGGACAGAAGCAGGAAGCCGATCGGGGTGCAAAAGGCCATCTGTGCTGGAGTGCTGCACAGAGTCAAGACACAGGGTCAGAGTTGAGCTGAGCCTTGCGTTAAAGTGAGGCAGCAGAAGCAAAAAGAAAGATGTGGGATTCGAACAGGTAGAGCCAGCTCCAGATGGATGAGTGGATGAACGCATAGACAACAGCTGCTCAGGCCACATCAGCAGTGGAGACAGAGCTGAGCTGGAGCCCCTGGAGCAGTGGTGCATTCTCTGCTGGTCCCTTGAAGTGCACACATTGAATGGCCAGAGGACAGGTCAGTGGGGCCACCGCCACCATGACGTTAGGACCTTCTCCTCAGGATATCCTGCTGAAGGTGCTGCACCCTTTCCCTGGTCTGGTGGGTGATAAGTTCTCAGGCCTGGTTTTCCTCATATGATTTTTAACACATCCACTTTTTAAAATAAATTTATGGGATGGCACCCATTTTACTCTTAATGGAAACCTATCGGTCTGTGTCTTCTGGGTTGTGCTGGTCAGTCAGAGCTATTTATATGCCCACCACGGGACAGACTCATCCTGCTCCTGTGTTTACACTCAGAATGGAGTCAAAGGTTTCTTACAAAGTGGAGTCGCTCAGGGAAAGCCTGAAGAGCACTGGTTTACCCAACATGAGTAACTTAGAGCAGAGCCTAGTCTGGTCTCTGTTTTGTTTTGTTTCCCTTTTCAAGACAGGGTTTCTCTGTGTAGCCCTGGCTGTCCTGGGACTTGCTCTGTAGATCAGGCTGGCCTCGAACTCACAGAGATCCATCTGCCTCTGCTTGTCCACGTTTATGTATTTATTTATTGGTTTAGGTTATTTTGTTTTTTTTTTTCATAGTCTAGTCTCAACACAAGGACAGAGACCTGATTTTCAAGACCACAGATCAGGTCTCAGGCCTCCAGATCTGCAGGTCAAAGAACACAGGTGGGTCACAGAACTCTGCATAGTCTAGGGACCTTCACCCCCAACATCTAGGTAACCCCAAACCTAACCTTTCCTTTGGAAAATGGGGGAAACTTTCTTTGAGATGACAGTCTAACACCATTCCCCTAAGCCTCGATGGGAATGAAGCTCCTCCTTCTCCAATGGCCATAAACTGTTGATGTAAAAGGAGTTACTAGGGAGCTGGTCCTCCAAGGCGACCTCACAAGCTGCTGACTGTTAGGACAAAGTCCATCCTCCATCATCACGAGGTTCTGGTACCGGGCTAGCAACCCAGCAGTTAGGCAAATGAACAGCTTCTCCAGAACCCTGGCCTCCCGGCAGTGATGGATGCTGCCAGTTGATACAAATGAGCTTTAGAAAGCATTTCTTCTGGTAGAAATTAAAAAGGGAGTTCACTAGTGTTTAACACACTTTCAGTGCCCGGGTAGTCACACAGTAGCCTCGGGCTACTTCACAATGCCAATTCAGCCTAAAACAACATCCCATGGGACCCTGAGCCATGTTAAAAGTCAGACATTGGCCAGAGTTCCTATATTCCCTTTGATTAAGGGGATATTTAAATTGGAATCTCCTTTTGTAGGATTATTCTCACTCATTTATTGAACATCTTTAAAGCCAGGCAGGTTCATTGCTACAGAGGGAATATGAGGCCCTATACATGAATAAGTAAAGAGAAATGCATGTTGGACACGCTAGCAAATGGTGCTAAGACAGCTGCTGGGGAGAATGAGGGAGGAGCTGGGGCCGCCTAGCAAGACTTTGCCCACAACAACAACAAGAGCAAAAAGAAACAAAGGATGTGCATTAGTCAAACATCCAAAGTAGCATCTATTCAACATACAATTAATATAAAAATATTAATGAAGGACTATGCACGGGAAGGATGGAAGGAAAAAAGGAAGGAAAGAGGAGGAAGCAAATGGATGGGACAAAATTGCTCAAAAAACCCTGCAATTTGCTGACAGAAATGTGTCTTCATAAATATAACACTCTCTGCTCTTAACGGGCACTGTTCTCATGGATAACATACACACACACACAGACAGACACACACAGACACACACACACACACATGCCACAAGAGTAAATAGAATCAAGCTTCCCCTAAGGCAGTGGTTCTCAGCCTTCCCAATGCTGTGACCCTTTAACACAGTTCCTTATGTGATAGTGACTCCCAACCACAACATTATTTTTGCTGTTATTTCGTAACTGTAATTTTGTTATTATTAGGAATCATGATGTAACTATATGATATGCCGGGTACCTATATGCAGCCCCCTAAGGGGTTGAGACCCACCCCAGACTGAGAACCACTGCTCCTGGGTGTCAGATGCTTTCCCCAGCCATGGTTATGTTACTGCCGTAGGCACGGAGCCCCGCTTACTTCCTGTACCTGTATTAACCGTCCCCTACCATGGCCTGTTCTCTACTGATGACTTTTCCAGTATTCTCTACACACTATAGGCTATCTGCCATCTTCTGGTCCCCAAACCGTAGTTTCCTCTAGTGCCACCTAGTTAACCCTTCAGCCATCTGCTAACAAACCTGTGGCAGGGAGGAGTACACTAGAGCTGCTTTCAAAGCAAGACCTTCTGCAAATACAGCAATCATGGAGATTTCCCTTAGGGAGCCTGCTCATAGCTACATAGGGATGTCTGAGCATGCTCACTTAACCAGTCCAGGCTATACTTGCACCATCAAGTCTGAGCTGAAAATAAATGCAAGGATACTTTGAAAGGGCATTAATCTAAGAATCTGCCTCATTCAGTAGTCCACACCAGTTCTTCCAGTTCACTGGGAGGTTGAGGTAGAGGGTCACTGGAGCCCAGGAGCTGGGAGACCAGCAGAGCTAAAGTAACAAGACCTCACTATAAAAACAAATGAAGGGAAGGAGAGAGAGAAACTGAATACTCAGGACTTCCCCTACGCCATGGTGAGAGGTATTAGGAACGCCAAGATAGCTAAGTCGTCTGCTTTTCCTCAGCTTCCATCCCATCACACAGCTCGCCTCTTACATGCCCAGCTCTTCCTTCCTCCAGACAACAGCCTAGGAACCTCCCTTCCCCTCCACAAGAACCATCATCAGTCATCATGTCGTTTCTTCTTTCCGGACATGTCCCCATGCTACTCTCAGTGGACTAGCTCAATAGCCTACCAACTGCCTCCTCTTCTGCTTAGTTAGGGTCTCTCCGGCCCACAGCAGGCCCAGGGACCCTTTCATGTCCTTCTCCTACTCAAAGACCCCAGCGAGTTTCCTAACACATCTAAGAATGATTTTCCTGATGCACTGAGATCCTTACTGTAGCCTTCGAGACCATGGTGAATAAGCCTTTCTCCATCACCCAGACCTGCTTGCTTTTCTGACCTCTTCTCCGTCACTCTCACCAGGCCTGGCCCTATCCTTCCCCCAAACACAGGCTGTTTCTCCACTCAGAATCTAGACACATCCTCCCTCTGCCTGCTGCACTCTCCTTCCAGAGAGTTCTAGAAAGACCTCCTTCCCATTTCTACTCAAATGCCTTGTCCTGAGAGATTTTCTTTTCTGCTTTTATAATTTAAAGACTTTTTTATTTCGCCAATCTTTTTACCCCCAACACACCACACCCCAATTGTTCTCTAGATTCATCCTGTTTTATTTTCACCACGGCCTGTAAGAACCCATAGCATTTATTCATATGTTTATCTGTTTATTGTGTGTATAATTTTGTACTTGAATATAGGCTTCAAGAAGACGAGGACAGAGACCATCATAGCTCATGGTAGGAGCTCTACGTGGAATTCCCTTCCTGGTCCCTGGCTGCAGAGACTCACGGAGGTCATCCTCAGGCCCCTCAGCGGTTTTCTTTTTTTATATATTTATTTATTTATTAATTATGTATACAATATTTTGTCTACATGTATGTCTGCAAGCCAGAAGAGGGCACCAGACCTCATTACAGATGGTTGTCAGCCAACATATGGTTGCTGGGAATTGAACTCAGGACCTTGGAAAGAGCAGGCAGTACTCTTAACCGCTGAACCATCTCTCCAGCATTCCCCCAGCGGTTTTCTAGCCGTTGTCTTGGTTTCCTCTGTTTCCACTGCAGGGTTCCCAAGGCATAACAAATGTGCAGGAATTGTGATTTATTCCCCATCACACCCTTCAAAGCACTTAGCCCAATGGCTGATACTTGACCAAGGTTCATTGAATAAATGATTGAGCTCACATTTGGTTCCAGATCTGCCTTATCATTCTCTGTTTTTCTTCTTGTTGTAGTTAAGACAGAAACCTCAAAGATATTCATTTTAAAACGTTAGTTTATTCATTTCTACCAAAGCAAAATACTGACAGCCAAGCACCAACATCTTTTTGGGATAATGATCAATTTAGATATGATAATGAGTTTCAAAAGCAGATTTATTGTAATCAAGGAACATAAAACCATCTACTAATCATGACAAAGAACAAAACAAACCCTTTGAGTCCTCAGTCATGGTCTCAAAACATTCCAAATCAATGCATAGACAAGTAGCTTCTTGTGCAGAATCAAGTTATAGCACATTTGAAACAGGGATGGAGAGCTGGCTTGTAGAACTCCATCTTCCAAAGCGAGTCTTCCTTGTTCTCCAGCTTGATGAAACTTCGTCTCTTTGTGGAGATGCAAACTTTGGTGAACAGCACGTGGCTGCAAGCCATCTGCTTAGATCTCTGACCACACACTTCACCACAAGCATGTCAGCTTCTACTGCTGGCCTGAGGGAGACAGATCCGCGGCCGCAAAGGAAATGGGGAATAGATTTCTATCAAGACATTATAAATTAATCTGAAGTGTGTAAAGATTGAACATTTGAATGATCCTTTAATAATTAGGGTAAAACAGGCTCTTGGAATCTAGCCGGATAACCTAGCCTTGTATCCCTTGATGGTTTAAACAAACACATCTTTTAATTCCAGTCACAGAGAGCCAAATTCAGGAAACTGGTTTCCTTTCTGCTGCTGCAATAGCCACCGTGCCCAAAAGCAGCTTGTGGAGGAGAGGTTTATACCAGCTTGCCGCTCTCAGGTCACACTGTCACTGAGGGAAGTCAGGGCAAGAACTCACGGCCTGAACCGGAGGCGGGAACTGAAGCAGAGGCCACGGAGGAACACTGCTTACTGGCTTGCTTTCCGTGGCTTCTTATGCGACTTTCACATACAACCCAGGACCACCCGCCCACAGTGGGCTGGGCTGTCCCACATAATCATTAATCAAGAAAATGCCCTACAGGCCGATATGATGGGGGCATTTTTCTCAGTGGGCATTTCCTCTCCCAGATAGCTCTAGCTTGTGTCAAGTAGGCAAAGAAGCTCACCAGCACAACTTTCATGCCGGACACACTTAGCGTCTAGAGAGGGCTTCTCCTTTGCCGGTTTGGTCCTACTGGCCTTCCAAAGCAGCTGTCAGGACTGTGACCTCCGTCCTGAAGGGATGGAAGAGACCATTTTGCTGTGTCGTTTCGAGAAAAGTGAGAGGACGAACTTCTAAAACTTCAGGGATAAGCTTTGAGATTTCTCTTTAAGCTTTGTTACTATGCTACTCTATTTATTTATGGGGGGAAAAAAAACAAAAAAAAAAACTCAACTTGTTTCTCCCACAATTCACCTGAAATTGCTCTCGTCCTTCCAGAAACCATAAAGTTTATAGAGTTGGAAAAGCCCTCGGAGAGCTTCTGGTCCAATGCCCTGTTTTACCTACAAACAATGAAATTGCTTCAGCTTCCTCTTTGTCATACAATCTGTATGCTACCGGCGTCCTGAAAGCTCCCCGTGGTTTCTGAATGCTGCCTGTTGAGTTCCATATCGAACCAGCGCCTTTTATAAACAGGTTTACAGACTGCTTAGAAATTCTACAGGAGGAATTAACATCGGCACCTCTTTGGATAACGTGAGAAAAACAAAAACAAAACAAAAAACGGTGTCTATAATGCAGTGATCTGGAAATCACAGACCAAGCACTGTTGTTGTGGGGTATTTTGTTCACACTCTGTCACTCCTGAGACTGCCAATAAAGTTAAACCTTAAATCAGGTGGCAGAGCCGATGACTAGCTGACCGGAATTGGCCATAGAGAAGCTGGCTATTTGGAAAGAGAAGATGCACAGGAAGAAAAGGGTGGAGGCTTCGGTTGGGATTTTTTTTTTGGCTCTTGAACAAGAGAAGAGATGTGCCTCTTTCAGTGTCTCCAGCCATAAAGCAAGGTCAGCTTGTTGCTACTCAGCCTTTGTGAGCAAGCAGGTTTTCACCCCAGTCTTTGATTCCCGAGTCTTATTGATAAATAGAGACTGAATTTAAACCCTCCATATCAATAGGAGGCCCCACCAGGCCATGGCTTGAGAGGCTGATGGGGCTCTGACTGCCCGGGCTGTGGGATTACAGATGATGATTAAAATATCAGTCGGTTCATGTGCAGTCACTAAGCCGGCAGAAAAACAGCAAAACCCCAACTTTTAAAAGTCTCTCCATGTGGAGACAATACTCGGGGAAGCGCTGAGACAGCCGCTTCCCTCCCTCAGAACCTGGGAGGCAGACTAAGCCTTGCACAGAACGTTTTTGGAAAATAGCTTCGTAAATCCTGCATAGAATCTTTTTGAGGACTGTCCATCTCTGTGGTTAGAGATCTTAGTCCACAAACTTCTTTTTGCAGGAATAGGAATTTTTTATAACATAGGAAAGCTGAGAACAGAGGCACGTGGTCACATAGGAATGTTGTTTAGCGGGCAAGCTTGTAACAATAGAGGTGGCAGCAGGCAGTTTGAACTAGGAGAAGGGATGGGAGGCCTCACTGGAGGGCAGAGAAGATGATAGAGGAGGTGGCAGAAAAGAAAATCCCTCATGAACATGGACCAGATGGAAAAAAATGGTATGAATTAGAAAGACAAAATAGCCAGCATCAAATGCACTTAGTTTGTTTTATAACTAGGTTGTTTCCATCATTATCTGAGAATGTCCTTAGACTCCCGCTGCTCTGTGAACCATCCTGGTTTCCAGGCTTAGAAAGAAGAGTGAGTCATACTTTCTGCTCCCTGTTTTCTCTTCAATCACATAGCAGAGACAACTGGAGCTACAGGGTCCAGACAAAGGGACAATTAGTTTAGCTGAAAGAGCCAAATGGAGAACAGGAGGCAATATTTAAACCTTGAACAGGTATGGAATTTACCAGGTAGACCCAGTCGAAGGGACAAGGGACGAATATGACTGCCATGGCTGATGTGATGATGCTGGCTGAAGCCAAGGTGTTAGTGACGTGGAGAGGAAGGTCACAACTTTGTGCCTCAAGGCACGTCTGGTTACCCATTCTCAATAATCCAATTTAAAGAACCAAATAAAAGGAAGAAAGCAGAAAAAGGAGGTTTATTCAGCTGGGAAGAGGAACATAGCGATCCAGCAAACCCCAAGTCTGCCTGAAGTTAAAGGTTAAATGGAAGGCTCAGGACATGCACGTATAGACAACCCCATCAGGGTGTAGTCCTGCCTGCCCCTGACTCATCATTGTCTGTTTAGATTCATTCTGTAAGGTGTCTGACTAGTTGTGAGAACTGTGTGAAATGGCTTTTCAGAAGATAAATTCCCCTGAATTTGCTGAAGCCTTTTTTTTTTCCCAACAAAAAATTCTTAGGGTATGGAAATTCCTATTTCTGTGGAGTCCATTGTTTCAGCAGTTTGATTGTCAGATGGAGAAAGACAAGGCGTCTCTCTAGAACATTCCTTTCCAGGCAGGTTACAGTGCTAGCGGTGTCCCAGAGAGGCATGATGGAGTCAGGCTAGGTATGAGTCAGAGAGCATCAGGTTAAGTCATCACTGTGCATGAGAGAATTCTTGTAAAAGGAAAAAAAGAAAGGATCAGCTCCTCTACGTTTTAAATATCTAACTGTGGGGATGATATGGAGAGAAGGAAGAGGAAAGCCCAGCTGTAGAGTCTGCATGGAGTCTGAGGAGAGGATGACAAGGGTCTGGGCTATGCAGGTCTGAGCAGACATCATGGAAGAAATGCTGGAAGTAACATTGATTGTATCAGATTGTAAGTGAGGGCACACAGTAAGAAAACTGCCAACATGACTATCCATGATATGGTTAGGGCTTTTAATGTAGATATGAGAGAAAGCAGAGAGAAAAAGACATTGCTATACATGACCTGCAGATTGGCCATGGCCAGGACTAAGGACAGTGGGTGTCTTAGTTAGGGTTTCTATTGCTGTGAAGAGACACCATAACCATGGCAACTCTTAAAAAAGCATTTAATTGGGAGATAGTTACAGTTTCAGAGGTTTAGTCCATTATCATCATGGCAGGAAGCAAGGCAGAGTGCAGGCAGACTTGGTGCTGGGGAAGAAGCTGAGAGTTCTACATGTTGATCCACAGGTAACAGGAAGTGAACTGTCCCACACTGGGCATAGCTTGAGCATATATGAGACCTCAAAGCCCGCCCCCACAGAGACACAGTTCTTCCAACAAGGCCACACCTACTCCAACAAGGCCACACCTCCTAATAGTACCACACCCTATAAGCATTCAAATACATGAGCCTATGGGGCATTCCTGTTCAAAGCACCACAGCAGGAGAGAGTAGTGGAGATACCGAGATAGTGATACATAGAGAGTGGAGCATAGTAAGGGCAAAAAGGGAGAGCTAGAGTGGGAGAATAAGAGAGAGTAGGAGATAGATGAGTATAGTGTGAAGAGTGAGAGCAGGAGGGATCTCTGCCTTTATAAAGAGAACAGAGTGGCATCTGGGAGCAGGGAAGCCTGGGGAAGTGAGAAAGGCTAGGATGCTAGCTTGAACTTTGAAATATATAACAGATACTTGTGCTGCTGAAGAAACTGGAGGCCAGCATGGGCTTTGATATGCAACCATAGATAGCCATTTGTCTTGATGTAAGGGAAATGACTTCTTTTGGCAGGTGGGTACCGGTTTCACAAGTTCCTGCAGAATGCTGGTTTTTATCTAACCACCAGAAATCCTTCAGGCCAGTTTGAGCTCATTTCTGGATATTTGGACTGCCTTTTAGAGTTTGAGTTTCCTTTGGACTTGACATTGGTGATAAATTGGATGTAAAATATAAGGAATCTTTCTTGGAAGGGATTACCTGGTTTGTTTTTAATATTGTTTTTGTTTGTTTATTATTTATTATTTATGGACACAGGGTTTTACCATGCAACCCAGGTTGGCCTGAGACTTGCTGTGTTACCCTGGATGTCTTCAAATTTACTATCCCCTTGCTTCTGCAGGATTTATAGGTATGTGTCATCACACCTGTTGGATAATACTTTTTTCTTTTTAAGATATGTATGGGTGCTCACAGAAGCCAAGAGAGGTGGGTGGGACTCCTGGAACTGGAGGTACAGGGGGTTGTAAGAAGCCACCCAGGGTGGGTTCTGTGAACCTCTGCATGAATAGCAAGTGCTCTTGATGGCCAAGTTATTTCTCCAGTCCCTGCTTCCCTTCCTGTTTCCCTCCATTTCTCCCTCCCAGTCTGCCTCCCTCCCTCCTTTCTTTCTTTTCTTTCTTTCTTTCTTTCTTTCTTTCTTTCTTTCTTTCTTTCTTTCTTTCTTTCTTTCTTTCTTTCTTTC
>JAQHUG010000191.1:1907355-1933341 GCA_028555095.1 Dicrostonyx torquatus | reverse complement strand
TTCTTCTTCTTCTTCTTCTTCTTCTTCTTCTTCTTCTTCTTCTTCTTCTTCTTCTTCTTCTTCTTCTTCTTCTTCTTCTTCTCCTCATCCTCCTCCTCCTCCTCCCCCCCTCCTCCTCCTCCAGTGCTGATAGGTAACCCAGAGCCCTGAGCACGATAAGCAAGCACTCAGCTACTGTTATTTCTACAGCCACCACTCTGACTTCTTTTATATAAATCTTTGCCCTCAAAACTTTTGTCCGAAAGGGATTCTTTAATCTTCTGCTCAGATTGGCGGTTTGGCAATTCACCCTTTCGCTGCTGAGCTGGGCTTCACAAGCTGCTTGTCTGGAGCTCCCTTTACTCCAGCTCTGCTGCTAGGTAGTCCTTCAGAAGAAGCCTGTAGAATACATTGTTTACCTTAAATATTAAGTTCCCTGCCTGCCTCATGTCAATGACTCGAAAATGGTCTCCCCCACCGAAGTGCTCCACAGGAGCAGGGTTGTTAAGTTTCTTAGATTATTTTTATTATTTTATGTTTGCGAGTGCTGTTGCCTGCATGCATGTCTGTGCACTACATGCACGCTGGAACTTGGAGAGGTAGTGAGCCTCCACGTGGGGCTGAGGAATTGAACCCAGGTCCTTCGCAACAACAAGTGCTCTTAACCACCGAGTCAACTCTCCAGTTCCAGGAACCAGACTTTGACCTCTGCCCTGCTCTAGAATACTTCTTCCAGGGCTTCAGGTTCCTCAGAACAGAGCTCTGAAGAGTGTAGGTGGCACACAGGAGGACAAACATTTGCTGGGTCTGGCGCTCTTAACCGCTGTGCCATCTCTCCAGGCCCTCCACCCCAGAATGTAATGAGGTACATTTCTTGTCTCAGTTGCTTGGTGGTCTATGCTTTCTCTGGTCACGCCATCATGGGTCAGGCAGCCAGCAGTATCTTTAGTTTAAACACGCTTCTCTTTAAGTGTGCTGACTGTTCCATCTACCAGGCTGCTGTGTCTTCTTCCTGCAGGGATTTTCTCCTTACCTCCCGTGGAGAGATGTTTATGTGTGGATACACTCTGAACTCATCTGTGCATGAAGAAACCAGCCCCAACTGCCAGGAAGTCACATTCAATTTTCACAACAGCGGCAATTCTATTCATTCCCCCAGCAACCACAAAAATGTTATTTAAGCCCATGGACAAATTTCACATGCCCGTAAAACTAATCTTGGGTTGTACTTTAAGACGAGGGGCAGGGGAAGGAGGGCTTCCCCTGTAACTCCAGAGTTACAAAGTCCTCTTATTCTAAAGTCGCGGTGCTGTCACAGGTGTGTTCAGTTCTCTGCATTGGTTTAATTATCCAAGAGTATTTGTGGTTTGTAAACCTTGCTTTAGATCATCTAGAGGTGTGACTCGGCAGGCAGAAGACGTGCTTAGCTTGCAGGAGACCCTGGGCTCAATTCCCAGTGCAGAAAAAGAAAGAAAGAAAGAAAGAAAGAAAGAAAGAAAGAAAGAAAGAAAGAAAGAAAGAAAGAAAGAAAAGAGATGGGGAGGGTGGGAAGAAGAGATGAAGAAAGGAAAAATCTATTAAGCTGACAAAAAAGTTATCTATTTCATGTAAAGTCCTACTGTGTGAGTGACACTCTATACTGTGCCAAGGATAC
Source organism: Dicrostonyx torquatus (assembly GCA_028555095.1). NCBI lineage: Eukaryota > Metazoa > Chordata > Mammalia > Rodentia > Cricetidae > Dicrostonyx > Dicrostonyx torquatus. Next base: position 1,931,708 of record JAQHUG010000191.1, on the reverse strand, counting down.
AGAATGGCACCTAGTTCTTCCATTTCAATATTCTTTCCTCTGTGCACAGAGTTCGTTCAGTCCTTGGGGGCAGAGCTGATGGGGAACCTGCAGACAACTTGCCCATATCTCCAATCCCCAGAAATCATTTCACAAGCTGCCAAGCCAGGCAACTTGAAAGATGTCGGTAGATGGTTGTGGCTGCACTCGCCACACCCTTGTTACTGTTCCGGGTGAAAGGCAGGCAAGGGGGGAGGCAGAGCAATGGCAGGTGACTCTTTTTAATTTGCTAGCAATTAATTCTTGCACTTGCTTGAAATTAAAACGTTCAGCTCTTCCAAGTCACTCATCAGCAGCTGTTAAAATCAGTATCTCTTCACATTTGGAAGGCACTGAGTGTAAACAGCCCATTACCTTGCTGTGAAAGGTAACGTGTGAAACCCTGATTAAACAGAACCCTCTGGAACGAGTTTTACTGATCCATTGATTCTTCTGCTGTTTAGAGCCTTAGTCAGAAGTCTGTTTTCCCTTTAGCACACACATCCGTTTGTTCATCCTATCAGTTGACACGGCAGAGCGGCTGTGAGTATCTGCTGGAGCCAACCAAGCCGCCTGGACCAACACTCTCGCTTGTTACCCTGGTCAGATGCGTACCCGCCCTATGCTTCTGTTTCTCAGGTATGAAATGACCAGGAATCAAAAGGTCCTAGTACTGATCCTTTAAGACTTCTACCCCAAAATTTCTGGGTTTAGGAGGCAACTAAAGAACCAGTCTTTGAATCCCAGCACTCGGGAGGCAGAGGCAGGTGGATCTCTGTGAGTTCGAGGCCAGCCTGGTCTACAAGAGCTAGTTCCAGGACAGGCTCCAAAGCCACAGAGAAACCCTGTCTCGAAAAACCAAAAAAAGAAAAAAAAAGAACCAGTCTTTGGTTCACTCTAGCCCCAGATGACAGCAGAGGGTAGATGGGGCAGACAGGATGAGCAAGTGACACTCTCTAATATTATACCCCACACTGGCCTTGGGCATGGCGCCCCTTAGTGTTTCAGGCACCACAGTGATCATGTAGGCCTCGAATATCTGCATCATCGCTCTTGGCAGCAGCCAGCATTACAGCACTGATCCTGCAGGCTAAGATCTCTACCCTAAAGACTCAACAGCTCTGCATCTTCTGGAGACCAGGGCCTGCTTGCGGCCTCTCTCCTCCAGATCTTTGCAGGCACACCAAGGGTGAGACAGGAATTGGATGCCTGGCACTGCTGAATCACTCTGGAACAGTCATACTCTCAATGTCAACCCATGGCCAGTGGCTGCCCACAGTGGCATGATTGAGTAGATTCCAGCAAAAGGCTCTTGGTCGGGGTGCGGGGGGGCTGAATACTCCAGAGACAGCTGCTCCTTCTTACCTGTCTTGGGGATGGGGAACTCAGGCTGGGGCTTGGAAACTAATTGGATGCTGGACAGTCACAAACTGGTTTCTAGTAGTAAGGACCTTTCAGCTGTCATTGCAGGGAGTCAGGTGCTCCAGACCCCAGCAACTGACTGGCATCAGAAGTGGTAGTAGGCACAGAAACTGCATCTACAGACCTAGATCCTCCAGGGTTCGGTCAGGGGACAGTCATCTGTCAAAGTGAGATCAAGGTGTTGTGCAGTTGTGCAGACCAATGCCACTGTGCAGGCCTTGCTTAGGTGGCTGTCAAGCAGCCCTTCATCCCCTCGCCAAACACACATGTGCGCGAGTGTTCACACACACATATGCATGCATATGAACACACACGCAGATACACACACACATTCACATGCACACACTCACACGCTGCCATCTCTGACCCTGTGGTTTCTTTCTTCATGTTTCCATCTCAGCCTTCACTAAACAGAGTAGACAGAGAAAGTCCTTTCAGAGAAGTCTTTATTGGGCCTCATTTAACACCAGGGGAGGTGGCACAGGCACACAGAACCAAGTCAATGAGGCTCAACGGATTGCTTATATAGTCCATGAAAGTTTGTTTGAACCAACAATTTCAATTTGTTTAGCAATCACAGTATTCATTCGGACCAATCACAGTCATTAAGACTTATGTTTTGAACCAATCAGAGCCTTACCACCATAGCAGCCACTCCACTAGGGGAAGTGTTGCCCCTCTGGCCGACATGGAAATTGTTTGTCAAGATTTGTGACCTCAGAAGTTGGGAACAAGCCATTCAAACAGCTTGTTTAGCTGTGCCCTTCGGAAGCTAGGGCAACCAGCTGCAGCCTTTCCCAAATTCCCTCAAAGTCTCCTAGGACGTTCCAGGTGGCCGGAGCAGCATGAGGATGATCTAGCTGCTGATTGGCAGTCATTTTGCTCTGGACAGGAAGAGGAACTCCAACAACTGTTCCCTTCCCAATGCCATTGCCTATTTACAGAAAAAAAAAATGAGCATGGGATCTAAGAGTACCTTCAGTATAAACTTGCAGAACTTAAAAATAGCAGTAATTTTACCAGATTTTAATAATTTTAATAATAATGCTGGACCATTTGTCCAGCATCCGGAGACAGGTGGGTTCATCTAGGTCTGCCTCAGGCCTACTGCCTCAGTGTGGCATACACTATTTTCTTTTTCTGAATGCCTGCCTTCCTAATTCCCACAAAGATCACACAGCTTTCCTAACCTGAGTAACTGCCACTCACCTTATAGGGTCAGTTTAGACACTTGCTGCCCTGGGGGAGCTTTTGTTGACCCTAAACAATGAACGAAATGTCCTTCTTGAATCTTCCATGAAAGCAGTCATGGTCACTGAGCGGCTCTGTACCATTTTAACCCAGGAGGCCATTCACATCAGAGACTGTATGTAGGGCACCACTTGACAGTTCTTGGTGGTCTCTACACACAGCATTTCACGCTATCTAGGGTAGAGTACCATCTGTATTGAGCAGGCAGGGTCTTAGCTACTTTCCTCTTGCGTGGTAAGACACCATAGTCAAAGCAACTTATGGAAGAGTATATTGGGGACTTACAGCTTCAGAGGGTTAGATTCCAGTACTATCATGGTGGGGACCATGGCAGCATGCAGCCAGGCAAGGATTGGGGCAATAACTGAGAGCTTGAATCTTGATCCAAGTATGAGGCAGAGGGCAAATTGAGAATGGTAGACTCTTTTGAAACTTCCAAGCCCACCCCCAGTGACACACTGTCTAATTAGGCCACACCTCCTAATCCTTCCTAAACAGTTCTACTAGCTGGGAACCAAGTATCTAAATATATTCATTTATGGGGGCCATTGTCATTCACAAAACCACACAGAGTAAGGTTCTATTTACTCATCAACTGGAAGTATCTGGAGGGACAAGATGTTGATATTATCATTGTTATTTCCTTGGAGCCTAAAACTGACCTCAGCACTTAGGAAGCATTCAATAAACACTTGCCATGTGACTTACGGATTGACTAATTTATTTGTTTATTTACTTATACTGACAGTTCTGGGCATGTATGTAATGAACTCTTGTCGTTTTTATGACACATTGCCCTTCCTCATCCTTCTTCCTCACCCCTTGAGACATTTCTTGTTCTTACCAAGTCTGCCTCCCTCTTTCAAGTATGCACAGTCCACTGAGTTTAATTAAGGTTGCTTACACAAGCGTGCGTGAGAGGTTTTTTGTTGCAACATGGGAAATTATCAGTGGCTGCACCATTGAAAAAGGGGTATGTTTTCCTCCAGCCATCATTAATTGTCAGTAGTCCCTAGGGAGCGAGGGACCTCGTGAATGCATCCCCTTTCCATGATGAACTGATCGCCACAGCTGTAGTGGGTTCCCTGGTTGCTAAGGATGTTTAACAGTTTTCAGCAATATTCCTTAGCCACTTGCCTTCCTTCTTTTGAGGACTCTGTTCAACTCCCGAGCCTGTTTTAAAATGGGATGGTTTGTTTTCTCGTGGTCAGCTTTTTAGGTTCTTTGTTTGTTTGTCGGGGACCGTCGCCCCAACATAGAAACTGGTGTTTTTTCCCCCAAAGTGTGTCCCTGGAGATGCGTGGAAGGAAACAGGCTTTCACACCATTACAGCTTAAAGGCCGCTTCAGACTTCTCTCGTCTACAGCGTGACCTCGCGTTTATTCTCTCCCCAAAAAACCCTCCTGTTCTGAATGCTCTCTCAAAACCATTCCTCCTCTGAAATGCTCTCTCCACCCTTGAGGAATTTTTCTATTCTTATTCCTTTTTCCGGGGCACCTCCCCCAGCACACACACACCTGCATTCTTTCACCAGCTTTGGAGATAGCTACCTCTCATCAAGCAATCTACAAATGAAAAGGAAGGCTGGAGCAAAACCCTTATCTATTGTCTTTCTAAATTGTCGGCCTTCAGCTACGAAGCTGCGTGGTGTCCTCAGGCTGGCGGGTATCAGAGCCCACATTTGTTCCAGACACTAATCTGTCAGCTGTATTGCCGGCAAGAAGTTTCTCTGATTTTGTAGGCTGCTGCTTTGGCAGTTAAGTTTCCTTTGCAGCAGGGAAACATTTTCATTTCATAAGGTCTCACCCATCAATTGGTCTCATTTCCTAAGCAACTAGAGTCCTGATCAGAAAGTCCTTCCCTTGCCTGTGCCTTGAACTGTACTGTCTGTCTCCTCTAGAAGATGCAAAATCGCAGGTCTAATGTGAGACCTTTGATCCCCTGGAAAGGAATCTTTGTCCAGGGTGAGAGATACAGGTCTAGTTTCATTCTTTTCCATGCAGATGTCCAGTTTTCTTTGGCTAGTTTGTTGAAGATGCTTTCTTTTCTCCAATAATTTTGGTGTCTTTGTCAGGTGACTGTAACTATGTGAACTTGTATCTCTATCCCATTGATCTATGTGTCTGATCTTGTGCCATCATGCTGTTTTGGTTACTATGGCTGGGTAGTGTAACATAAAATCAGGTATGGTGACACCTCTAATCGTGTTTTCATTGTTCGGGATTGCTTTGTTTATCTGGGGTCTTTTGAGCTTTGATGTGGATTTTAATAATTTTTTCTATTTCTATGAATAATTGCACTGGGATTTTGATGTGGATTGCATGGAATCTGTAGATTGCTTGCAGCTGGACAGACATTTTAATAACATTAAGCTTACTGATCCAGAGCAGGAGAGGCCTTTCATTCCCTCGCATCTTCCTTGATGTCCTTCAATGTCTTAAAGTTTTCATAGTATAGGTCTTTTATTTCCTAGACTAGGCTCATTACAAGGTTCTTATTGGTGTTTGGTGTTTGGAGTTTGAGGCTGTTGGGAAAGGGTTTGCTTCCCTTAATTCTTTCTCAGCATGGTTTTCTTTGGCACTAAATATTTCTTTTTAATCAGTAAGCCCGCAAGCACTGCAAACCAAGGGTCATCACCGCTCCTTGTTTTCTACTTCACCTTCTTCTACTTCCTTCTCTAGTTTCTCTTTCGACTTTCAGGCTCTCACACTGGGCCCTCTGGACACTGTTGTTGGGCACAGTGTGAGGTTTTCATGGTTGGATTAATTTCCGAGGGCTGATGTAATGTGGTACCCACGGCCTGGCTCACGTGAACACATATGTATTGTCTTACAATTCCGGAACCGAGATTATATTTTTCTCTTGTCTGAGAGAGGGTTGCACCATGTACCTGTGGATGGCCTGGAGCTCACTATATGAAGCAGGTTGGCCTCAGATTCCAAAAGATCTGCTCTCGTCGGGCTCTTTACTGCTAAGATTAGAGATATTTATGACCACTTACAGCTTTGGAAGTTCAAACTCCTGTGTTGGCAGAGCCATGTTCCCTCTGAGATGTGGGTGGGAATCTCTCATCTCCTCCAGTTTGGCTTCTTCAGTGTTTCTTGCATACTGTCACACATCACTCTATTTTCTGTTGTCCCCTGACCATCTTGTCTCTGGGTCTTCACACAGCCATCTTCCAATAAGGACCCTGGTCACATTGGGTTAGATTCACACGGATGGTACTGTCTTAACTTGATTAAACCTTTGAAGGACCTATTGCCACATAATGTGTGCCTGGGTACTGAAGGCCAGGGTTTCAGAACGGCACTTGTGAAGGGAAACAATTCAAACCATAATGATGATACACATAGGCAGTGACCCTCAACCTCCAGTATATATGTCGGGATCACCTGGAAGCATTGAGCCACTAGAGCTTGCTGGATCATGTGGCCTGGGCTTCTAGTTCAGAGGATGGGGTTTGGCTAAAAAGTTGTCTTCTAATGAGCTCCCAAGTGAAGCTGTGGGTGAAGAACACTTGGAAAGCCATGAATGTGATCTTGAAAACTCAAATACAGTTTGCCCATCGCTGTCATCAGGGACACGGCAGACAGGCAGACTCTCCTGGCCTGACCTCAGACTGCAGAACCAGAACATGCATTGTGTGAATGCTGTGGGTGTTCATGTGTATGCACACGTATGGGTGCATGTGCACATGTATGTGCATGCATGTAGAAGACAGAGGTCAGCTTCAGGTGTCATTCCTCAGCAGCCATATACCTTGTGGTTTCACTAGGACCTGAGTCCCAATGATGTGGCTAAATTGGCTTGCCAGCCAGCCCCTGAGATCATCCTGTCTCCATTTCTCCAGTTTTGGGATAACAGGCATACACCACACATCCAGCATTTGTCTGGATCCTGGGATGTCCTGGTAGATTTTTTTTGTCAGCTCGATACAAACTAATGCTACCTATGAAGATGATCCTTCATTGAGAAAATGCTTCCATCAGATTGCATGTCTGTAGGGCACCTTCCCAATTAATGATAGATACAGGAGAGACAGTGCCACCCCTGGGCAGGGGTCTAGGGTTGTTTAGGAAAGCAGGCTGAGCAAACTACGAGAAGCACCCAGTAAGCAGCTTCCTTCATGGCCTCTGCTTTAGGGGTTCTTTGGCCTACAGGTTACAGTCAATCACAAAGGGAGGTTAAGTTAGGAACCATGCCTTAAGTTGCTTTTGGTTACAGTGTTTTATCACAGCAGTGGAAATGCAACCTAAGACATGAGGATCAAACTGAGGTCTTCATGTGTGAAAGCAAGCACTCTACTGCCTGAGCCAGCTTCCCGGGCCTTAGAATCTGCATTCTAAGATGCGATGTGTGTGCATGTTAAGGTCTAAGACACATGCTTCAAATACAGTTTACCCATCGCTGTCATCAGGGACACGGCAGACAGGCAGACTCTCCTGCCCCAGCACAGTCTGGAATGTCGGGTGGCCCTAGAGTCAGGCCAGGTTCTATAGAAGTCAATCCAGGAAACTCAGTCAGGTCCACTTAGCTCCCATTAAAGGTAAGGTTCTCGCCTTTAATCCTCATCTGCATCCCCAAAGTGCCCATGCTTGAGAGGTACCAGGAAGTCATGCACGAGTTCAAGTTTTCATACAAGCAACTGAACTAAAGGTCAATTTCCCATACTATTTTGTTAAAGCGAAAAATCAAGAGTATTCTAAGAAACCAGAATATGAAACCAGAAATGGTGACAGATTCAGGGAAATCATGAGGCTCACGGTAGTGTAAAAGAACGTACTGGAAAGATACATCATGAAGACTTTTTCTTGGACCTGAGCCTGATCTCTTGTTTTGATTTGTTTTAGATCAGTTCTATGGATAACTATTTATTTTCCTGATTGCTCTAATTGGATAAACAGGTTCATTTTTCTGTGGCAAGACTTCTGCTCTACAAGATGGATGGAGAGCATGCACAGCAATGTCATCCCTGTGGGGTTTCTGAGAGCAATGAATAATTGTGTCATTTCCCCATCTACAGTTCCCAGAGGTAGGTCTGGGCTGTGGGTTTCACTCTGACAATAAATGTTTTCAGCAGTTCCTTCTATGGCGTCCAAATAAATGACCAGGCCCTGACCTGACCCCTGGATTGATGAAAAGGAAAGTCTGGCATTCAAAGTGGCTGCAGTAATCCAAGCCAACTGCTCCATATTGGGCAGGGTCCATAACTTTCAGCTGCTATGAACCTGAGCCTGACAGGGTTGCTTGTTTGCCTGTTCCCTCCCTCCCATCATCTACATCTAGACGTCCACTCCTGTGAAAACTGACTTGCAAACAATGGTATCACAGAATCTTCAAACCAACCACAGCATCTGCTCTTATCTCTCCCTTAAAGGTACAAAAAAGGGGAGTGACTCAATGTGGCTCATACAGGTAGCTTGTTGCAGACTCTGAAGCAAAATCCCACGTCTCTGGCCACTTCCCAGTCCCATTCACGCCGTCCCTTTGTCCTGACATTCTCCTTATAGATGAACTGACTTTGGAAATAACCAAGAATTTTCTGCAACAATCAACAGCTTAGCCTTATGTTTTCTGCTCCTAACACCTAACCCAGGATCCTGCTTCTCAGTCTGTTCAAGAGAGAGAACACATTCAGCACCCAAATATCATGGCTAGAGTCCAAACAGCCAGGCTGGGCGTTTGGGAGAGTGGGGGAGTCAGGCAGAGTTGTGGACAGAAACAGACTACTATGCTGGGTTCTATTGCACACGAGAGTGCAACACTTCCATCAGGGAAGCTGATGTTCAGAAGACAAGAGAATTTATCTGTTTATAAAAGATGGTAGAATTTTGTATATGTATTGATATATGAAATCCTTTATACTTTAAATAAACATTGCTAGGCTAAACAAAACCCAAACAGCACCTGCAGTACTGTGACAGGAGAAGGTGAACACTAAAGCAAGCCGACTAGCTTGAGCCCTAGCTTAGCCGCCCTCTCTCTCAACTTTTGCAAGGCAGGCATGCTGTGCAGTTTTTATTGTCAGTTTGACACAACCTAAAATTACCTTGGACGAGAGTCTCAATGAGGAATGATCTAGATCCGGTCAGGTTGACCTATAAGCATGCCACTGGGAGACTGTCTTGATTGTTAATTGATATATAGTAAGATGCAGTCCATGTGGATATCGCTATTCCCTACGGAGAGGGTTCTGAGCTGTTTAAGAAAAGGAAAAGCCAGGTGAGAGCCAGCAGGCAGCATGCATGCATTTGTTTCGCTCTCCCTTTGATGGTGGGAGTGTGTAATGTGACTAGCTGCTTGGAGTCCCTGCCTCCACTTCACCTCGGTAAAGGACTGTGACCTGGAATTACAGGCCAAAGCACCTTCTCCTGTCCTATGTTGCTTTTTGGCAGGGTATTTTGTCACGGTCACAGAAAATGGACTAGGACAATAGGCTCCAAACCCTCCCATAAAGGCTCTAATGCACAGAGTTCTTGGGAGGAAATGAGACAATGTAGGGAGTGTGATGGCTAAGCTTGGCTGTCAACCCAGCTGCATTTGGAATTAACCTAGAATGGAGTGGCACACCTGTGAGGGATTTTTGCTTAATCTTTTTTTTTTTTTTGAGACAGGGTTTCTCTATGGCTTTGGAGCCTGTCCTCTTGTAGTCCAGGCTGGCCTTGAACTCACAGAGATCCGCCTGCCTCTGCTTCCCAAGTGCTGGGATTAAAGGCGTGTGCCACCACTGCCCGGCTTTTGCTTAATCTTAAATGGAAAGATCTACTTCTAATCCAGAACCTTGAAGTAGGAAGACATACCTTTAATCTGGATCTTTTGAGCTTTGAAAACTCGCCTCGTGGGCCACATCTTCTGCTGTAAGCCTATATAAAGACATGGAAGGTCTTTTGCTCTTTTCCTATTGTTCTCGTCTCTCTAGCAAGCCTATTTCTTCACTGGCGTTAGAGCCTACTTCAGGATTCCAGTATATATTGAAGACCAGCTAAGACAGCAAACCTCATGGACTGAACAACTACTGGATTCTTGGACCTTCTGTCCATAGGTAGCCATTGTTGAATTAGCTGGACCACAGCCTCTAAGTCATTCTAATATATCCCCTTTCTACATATATAGAGATTCATTCTATAAGTTCTGTTTCTCTAGGAAACCCCTACTAATACAGGTAATAAAGCACTTACCTTGTCCCCAACATATTAAAATAAAATGCACCAGTAAAAACAGTGCCATTAATGGAACTCCGAACCACAAAGACATGGGTGACTTTAATCAGACAACCAGACAGCAAAGCTCTCTATGGCAAAGCCAGAATCCATAGCTAGAAGCCCATCACCTTTCTCATATAGGTGATGAACTGGGGTCCTCCACAGCTGGTCAGTCAGTGTTAAGGGAACATAGCACACTGGTATGCAGTTAGTCCCCCGTGGGCTACCTCCAGGGGATGTATAACTGGATAGAACAGACACAACACAAAATGCTCAACTAGGAACCCTTGGATGATGCAAGGACACACACAGAGGCAAGCGAAAGCTCAGACAGGAGACACTTGGGTCACTTAGTCTAAAAGACACGCATCCTTCCAAGGAGAGGCTCAGACCGTTTGATGTAAGAATGCAGCCTCTGACCCAAGATGCTCTTTCTCAGTCAGGCAGGCATAAGTGACATGAGACCGAGGTTGGGGTAGGGCCTGGAGTGACTGATGGGGACTTAGGGGCTGGATGTGGGTGAATACCTTAGAACGCTGTGTACTGAGTGCCTGGGGAGTGGTACTTAGGTTCTCAGACAGGGTGGAAAGATGCTGAGAATCAGGAATACTTGGGCGTGGGCACCTCACTGGTAAGGCAGGCAAATGTGACCCCTACCACCACAGAGTCACCGGTAGATTTCTGCAGTTGGTCCAACAGTTGCTGGGGCAGGCAAGGTTTCACAAGGCAGAGCTGTCAGTGGGTGTGCCAGGACACTGGAACCTGTGCACGGCATGATGTACTGAAGTGCTGATACCCCTCTTCTTCCCTTCCTTCCCTCTCCCACCTCCTTTTTCTGTCTTAGGATCTTGTGTAACCCAGCCTTGAATTTCCCGCATAGCTGAGGATGACCTGGAACTTCTGATGGCTTTTGTTCCACCTTTTGACCATAGGATTGAAGGTGTGCCCCCACCATGTCTGCTTTATGTGCTACTGAAGACTGAACCCAGGGCTAGACTAGCATTCTGACTCCTCAACTGTATCCCCAGCTCCTAGGATGACCACTGTTTTGACAGACTTTTAAAGGAAGGGCATGCGTTATCTTTCTCAACTACACCTTAAACTGAAGGGAGGGTTGATCAGATTCCCATCACTGTGACAAAGCACCCGTGGAAAACAGCTGAAAGGAGAACTCGTTCTGTGGCTCACAGCTCCAGTGCTCTGGTAATCAGCTGCAGGCTTGGCTGCTCTTGGTTTTGGGGCATAGTGGGAATTGGCGTCAGAGAGTGTGGGCAGAACACAGCTGGTCACTTCATGAGGACGGAGAAAGCAAACAGAGAAAGGAAGGCACCTCGCAAACAGTCTTTTTCCTCCAGACAGGCCCCATTTCCTGATGCCTCAAGATCTTCCAGTAAAATTATGGATCCATAATGAGTGATTAATTCATTCATGATGACAGAGCCCTCAGGATCCAATCATCACCAAACTGCCCACCTTGGAACTCTGCTGCCTTGCGGATGTGTGTTCTGGGGGCGTGGCGGGGTGGGGACACTCAAGTTAAACCACAGCAGACAGCGTTGACATTTATGAATAATCAGACAACATACAAGGCTTATTTTCAAGATGTCTCTTCGGGTCAGGCGTAGAGACACATGCCTGAAATTCTAGCAGTGGGGATGCTGGGGCACTGTGGTCATGAGTTTGAGGCCAGCTGAGCTGCATAACAAGTTCAAGTCTAGTCTCAGTTACATAGAAAAACCTTAAAAATAAAATAAATAGAACTGTCATGGTGCCTCAGCTGAAAAGGGTTCCTGCCACCAAGCCTTGTGACCTCAGTTCTATCCGCTGAGCCCATATGATTGAGGGAGGGAACCGGCTCCTACAATAGTTCTTTGACGTTTACTTGTGCTCTGTGGCACGCGCACGCGCGCGCGCACACACACACGATAAATAAAATTATATATTATATATTATATATATAATATATATATTTTTAAATATATATATAATATATATATTTATATATTTAAATATATATATATTTAAAATATATAATATATATTTTATAAATTATAAAAGAGATGGATTATTCTGTAGGCTTTAATGTCAATCATTTGTAAACATTTGGTACATCTGAATATTGAAAAGTGTGTCTTAGTCTACTTCCACTTCCTTATAGACAGAAGAAAATAGGCCAAGAGGAAGGGAAATTTAACTGATACTATACACACACACATATATGTACATACACACTCACACATACACACTAGCACACACACATACACACATATATACATATACTTACACACACATAAACACATACTCACACTTGCATACATGTATACACATACACACCAAAAAATAAACACACACACATATACCTACTCACATATACATGCACATTCATGCACAGACACATATACATATGCTCACATAAACTCTCACAGATATACACACTCACACACATATGCACACATAGACACTCACACATACACATTTGCATATACACATACATACACACATACTTGCATGCACACACATACACACATAAACACACACATACCCGCATGCAAAAAATATACACAGATACACATACATACACACTCATGCACACACACATACATACATATATACACTCACGTAACATACTCACAGATACACACACTTTCACACATACATACTATCTCATACAGACACACACACCACCCTGGGCAGATCTGGTTCTCAGTGCTGCAGAAGGTTGTTATAAGCAGCTGAGGAAGTGTGTGGCTGTAGCCCAGTTTCAGAGGTGCTTGCACAGTTGTTAATTAGCCTTCCTTCCCCTTTGAGTCAGGCAGAACTAGGTTTCAAGTCTCACTCCACCACTTCCTAGATGAGAATCTGGGCAAATTACTTAACCTTTCTCAGCTTAGATTCCCACAGCTATAAAATAAAGCCTGTAATAGTGTCTCTCTCAGGAGGCTGTACTGGGATTTCAATGAGACAAAGGACAGAAACTATTAAGCAAGACCTGGCACACATTAAGTGCCAAATTAATAATAGTGGTGGTTACGGTCTCTTCTTTTAACTCTTCATTAAAAATCCACTTTTATTTTTCAACACTGGTGTTTCCTTAAGCAACATATCTATACTCGAGACATACAGAAATTTCTGGTGAAGGAACCGTGAAGAATCAATCTGCCCCTGTGCCCACTGCTCACATTGCAGTTGGGGTCTAGCTTCAAACACGGCTGCGCAGTCTCAATCCTGGCTTTGCTGTCAGAAGCCCGGGACATTGGCCTTCAGTTTCTAAAGTAGAGTCAACTCCTTCGGGGCAAATGAGAATTAAAAACCAGAGGTTAATTCTGCCTGTGAAAAACAAAAGGCATCCGCCAAGCGTGGTGGCGCATGCTTTTAAGTCTAGCACCTGGGACACAGAGGCAGGCAGATCTCTGTGAGGTCCAGGCCAGCCTGGTCTACAGAGTGAGCTTCAGGAAAGTCAGGGCTACGCAGAAAGATCCTGTCCCAAACACCAAAAAATTAAAAAATAAAATAAGATAATATATATGTGTATATATATAAATATATCTGTTATTTTTCAGATGTTTTCCTACCTTTTGCAAATGCATCAAAAATTGGGAAAAGGCAAAGAAAAGCCATGTCCGGATCAATAATTTGTGGATCCTAACTGGCTTACCAGAAGGTCTGAAGAAGAAGGAAGGGATAACAAAGATCAGATATGTTACTCAAAAGCTCGTTTCCTTGTGAGGTGGTGACAGGGACACAGAAAGCTGAGAAAATAACCAGCTGACTGACATCTGGGTACTTCGCATTACCTTTTGGGAGGATGTAGAGCAGGGGTCTTCACTGTCAAGCCAATGAGATCGTGGGATCCAGGCACAATCTCTCCTGCTTTCTCAGGTTTTGTAGAGTTTCATTTTGACTTTGAACATGAGTGACTCCATTCTGATTTCGGTCTAACTGTTGGGGCTAGTGTACAGACTTAGTCCTGGGCAATGATTCTTTTTTTTTTTTTTTTTTCGAGACAGGGTTTCTCTGTAGCTTTTGGGGCCTCTCCTGGAACTAGCTCTTGTAGACCAGGCTGGCCTCAAACTCACAGAGATCCGCCTGCCTCTGCCTTCCGAGTGCTGGGATTAAAGGTGTGCACCACCACTGTCCAGTATGGCTTTCTATAATTCTTATTTCTCAGCTGTTTGCCAGTCCCATGACTCAGAAATATTTCCTCAAGGACCCAGGAGCCGTCTTTGAAGAGGAGCCGTTCTCAGATATTGTCCCTTTTCCTATAGCCTCTGTGGAAGGATAAAAATCTGACGGCTCCAAAACTGTACTACTGGAAACTAGGCTGTTCCAGGCCCAGACACATATCCTGATCACCCTGTACTGGTTATTTTGAGACGCTAAAAACTGAAAGTGTTGCTTGCTAGCAACAAAAATTCATATCGAGAAAGGAAATTCCTAATTGTAAGTGTGGGTCCTCTCCTGTGACCAAAACAAACACGGCTAAGCACCTAGACTTTCCAGCAATGAAGACAGCATTGGCTTCAATCTGCATGATGAGAAGCCTCTTTCTCCCCCAGATGAGCTCCACAGACGTGGTCTCCCCCAACTGCCAAGCGGACATTCGTGTAACCCAGGATGCTTATGTCTCTCACTGGGGAACTAGTTGGTTCCCATAGGTCGGGTCTGGAAACACGAGCACGGAGCTGGATTTGCTTGGCCCTGTGAGAGGTAAAATTCCTTTCTGTCTTCTGAAGCTCTTAGTGGGTTCGGAGCTTTCCTGTGATATACATCGCATTCTGGTTTAATATTTATTCACTTTCTCGCTTTATATTTTTGGAGAGGTTTTCTCGTTTGGGTACAACTTCTTCCTCACCGGTCTCCAATGACAGCAAGTCCTTTAATCCCCCTCCCAACCATCCACAAGCGTGGGCCACCCTGACCATCTGGAAACATCTGCCAACAGCACCGCGTTGAAGGGTCAGTCACGACCGGTCACAGGCACTGCACTTGGACCTACAGCTTTGTTCTGTGTAACCACATTGGCAGCCCAAACCGCTCCCAGCGTTAACCGCTAAATGAGGCAGGCACCTTTCTGGGCAGACTCCTGTGTCCCTGTACTTTCAATGTATCCTTTCCTTTATTTTCAGCTAAAACTTTATGCTGCAAGTTGAGCAAGCCCAGAGGTATTCCTGTCCATCATTTTACTCTCCATGACCATAAACTGAGCCTGCGCAGGATTACTCCTTAGCCGAGCATGCTTAGGAATGGGCCACCGCTATGTGAATGGGCCTGAACACGACCCCTTGTCTCCATTGCCCTAGGATTCCAAAGCATAGCTTTGGAAATCACTCAGGCACTATCCTTGCCTGTTAGAAGTAATAAATGTCTGCCTGCTCTTTTACGTATTGGCTGTGCTGATTGTTGCTTCACATTCTCCAAGATGCGCGCCTGCTGCATTCGGTTATACCGGCATTTCACAAACCGCCAATTTCCTCCCCAACTTGCAGAGGGCTCTTGAAAAGTAAAATGACCTCTGACTCCCCAGGCTCGTCTCTCATGTAGTGTAAAGTTAGAGACAGGACCGTAGAACCACACAGCCAAGGATATACAATGACATTGCCTTTCACTTCTCTATTTGCTGCCTAACCAGATGCTATGATGCCAAGCCTGGGCACTGCTTTGGGGCTTGGTTCACGGAAAATACCTTCTCAGGGCTCACCGGGCCCTTTGGGAACATCATGAAGTTCTCAGACGTGTTCCAATCCCCAGTCCCAGTGCTAGGACTAAGTTCTCTAGCGCTGCAACAATTGATATACAGTAATTCACATTTTATATAATTTCTTTTTCATTTTTTAAATATCGATGAGTGTTTTGCCTGCATACAAGTCTGTGCACCATATGCATGCCTGGTGCCTGATGAGGCCAGAAGAGGGCATCAAATTCCTTGGAACTAGAATCACATGAGGTTGTGAGCCACATGTGGGCACTGGGAATTGAACCTGGGTCCTCTACAAGAACAGCCAGTGCTCTTAATTGCTAAGCCAGTTATCACTCCAGCCCCCCAAAAGATCGACTGGCTCATACAATTATGGGGCCTAAGCCCAATCCACCACCTGCAGGCTCGTGGCTGAGATACACCAGGGATTTGGTTTTAGTCTAAGACCAACAGAAAAAATTGTTTAAGTCCTGGTCCCCTTCTAAAGATTCCAGGAACAGCAGTTCTGGCTCCTGAGAACAGAAGTTGTCCAGATTCAGATGAAGAGCAAAGTCAGCCTTCCCTGCCTTGTTCTCAATCAGACCCTCCTAGCCAGATGGCTTGGATGATGCCCATTGCAGGATCAAGATCATCACTCATTTCTTGATTCAATCTCTCCTAGGAACATCTTCACAGACACTGCCAAGAATCCGTTTTTACCAGCTCTCTGTCATCCCTCAGCCCAGTCAGGATGACATATAAAATTAACCTTCACAGAGGGCACAAACCACTGTTAACCACACTAAGAAAGAGGAACTAGAAGTTCCTGCCGGAGTGCTCAGGCCTCGTTATGCCTTGGTCTTCACCGATCTCCCTTAGGAACCTGGCTAAGTGGCTACACAGTCAGCACTAGGGGCACCGAGGAGCCAATTCCATAGTCTATGGTGAATCACACACCAGCCATCGTGGGGAAATAGTTGGTGACAGAACATTTCTCAGCAGGTGGGCAGGTGTGTGATTTCTGGCTCTGGTCATGTCACTTCCTCACCCCTAGAAGGGATTCTCAAACATGTTCTTCTTTGTCCCCACTTCACGTTCAATCTATCTTTGGGATATATCATTTTCTCCTTTTCTACAATCAAGAAAGGGTCCTGGAACCATTAGGGCCCCCGGCCAGTGGTTCTTTGATTGTCTCTTCAGACAATTTCAGACAGATGGAATTCGTGACAAGAAGCTCGACACAGGTCACAGAAAAACATTTTATACTGAACAAAGTTACAATCTATAATAAATATCTAACAGCTGGAAACATCTATGTGACAGTAATAAAGTATTTTGAAAACACAAGAAAAATGCTTAAAACACAATATTTATGGAGACTTTTAAATGCATATATCTCAATCTTTGACAGCTTAAATAAAATAAACAGCTATAATAAAAATCATCAAGAAGCAGAAAACCTAAATCACAAAATATTTTTTTCATTAGAAAGAAAAAATATGTGATCACTTTAAGCTTTGGCAGAACATTTACCAAAAAAAAAGGATCATAAATAGGACACAAAAATAAACCCAATAAGTTTCAAATCATAAAAATTTATATGAACCATTTTCTCATCTCACAAAGTAATAAAACTGGAAATTAAACAAACACATAAACCACCCACTTCAAGGTAGAGGGCAAACTCCCGAATAGTTATTATGTCAAAATAAAATAAAGGTCACAGACATAGTCTACTTCAAAAATAATGAAAATGAGAACATTTTCCAGACACGATTTGCTATTGGCCACATGTAGAGAAAGCAAAGCAGGATGAGGTGATGGAGACGGTGCTCCGCCACTGGGGATGAGGTGATGGAGACAGTGCTCCACCACTGAGGATGAGGTGATGGAGATAGTGCTCCACCACTCAGGATGAGGTGATGGAGACAGTGTTCCACCACTGAGGATGAGGTGATGGAGATAGTGCTCCACCACTCAGGATGAGGTGATGGAGACAGTGCTCCACCGACTGGGGTGACCTTGCCAAGGTGCCTTTCCGTGGAGCTCTGAGCACCAAGAACTCCCTTCTGAAGATCTGTGTGGAAAGAGCATGCCCCAGCAGAGAGCAGCCTTCCCGGTGCATCTGAGTTAGAGCAGCAAATGCGAAACCTGACAGCTCTGCATTTTCTAACTTATTGAAGAAGAGAATTGAATCATCAATTTAAGAAGTTAGAAAAGAGATAAAGGGGTTTGTGAAAAAGAGAGGAAAAATACTGGAGATAGCAAGTGATGTGCCAATGAACATAACAGTAACAGCCAGGACAGAAAAGCATCTCCAAGACTTAAGCTTTTTAAAAGATTTATTTCTTTTATTTTGTGTGGATGAGTGTTTTGCCTGCATGTATGTGTATAAGTGCTAGGACAGCCCTAATATTAATCTGACCAAAAAGAAAGAGAAAAGAATGAAAGAAGAGAAGAGGATAATGTATATCAAATCGTATTTCACAGAAATCCTACTTGTTCATCTGGAATCACAAACCAATTAAACCGAATCTACATTAAATGCACCATGCTTTATAACTAAGAAATTTGTTCCCAGTATGCAAAGCAATGGAACTGAAGAAAAGTTAATATTATATAACATAACATATCATTTCTTCCCAGTGGATAAGACTTTGCTTACAATTACTATGGATGAGTAATAATCTTTTGAAAAAATTCAAAACTGTGGGCTGGGGATGTGGTCCAGTGATAGTGTTTGCCTGGTGTGCACAGGTTCTCTGGGTTTGATCCCCAGCATTGCAAAACCAAACCAAAACAATAATTTTTTTTCTGCTTGAGTTACTCTGTCAACTTGGAAGAATAAATCAATCCACTGGCACCTCTGACTACATTCACCATGGAGAAGTGGTAGATGATATATAATATAAACAATGAAAAGAATAGCTAGGTTCCAAAGGAAGAAATAGGAGCTACTATGGCATTGAGCAAGGCTTTGGGGGAAGGAGTAGCAGGCCTTATAGTAGCTCTATGGCTAAACTCAGCATTTCCCATCTTTTAGGAGGTAAGACATACATGGTTTGGGATCTAAAACTGGAAGACTAAGATCATTGCATAGAATTAGGATCTTGACAGCTGCCCCAGTCAACTAGGCACAAGGACCACACATCCCTGGCCCAGAAAGGTTATAGGAAAATTCGAAACTGCAAAATTGTCTGATCAGAAAAAAAGGTCCTCCTATAGAGATCCAACCCTGGATCTACTCTACCAGAGTGTAGGAAATATAGCCAGGTGCTCTGAGCATTCTGAACCAGCAAATCAGCAGAGGAAAGTGTACAGTCTAACAGTTGAAGCTGCCCTGGGAGGTTCAGACCTGATTTAAGTGTTTAGTGTGGTTGTGTGTGTGTGTGTGTGTGTGTGTGTGTGTGAGAGAGAGAGATAGAGAGAGAGAGAGAGAGAGAGAGAGAGAGATTGAGAGATTGTTTACAATTGAAAGTATGACAGTGGGGGACTTGGAGAGATGATTCAGTGGTTAAAAGTGCTCTGAATGATCATAAGGACCAGAACTCAAATCCCAGGACCCATGAACAAGCTGAGTATCCTGCAAAAATATCTGTAACTGTAGCCAACACTTTTTTCTGGTTCCCACACTCATAGGCACAGGCACTCACACAAGCGCACACACACACTCACACACAGCATAAATCTTTAAAAAATATTATTTTTATGTGCATTCTCTATGAGGGTGTTGGATTACCTGAACTGGTGTTACAGACAGTTTGTGAACTGCCTTATGGGTTCTGGGAATTGAACTCGGGACCTCTAGAAGACCAGTCGATGGTCTTAACAGCCAAGCCATCTCTTCAGCCTCCACAATATGAATCTTTATAAAAGATTTGTTAAGGGAGTAGGAAGAGAGAAAAACTGTACACAGGTGCAGTGCCTACATTCATTACCTGCCTGCTAGCCTTCGAATGAGAGGGGAAAGCAAGGCCAAAGAGGAAAATATCTCGTGTGAAGATCAGATTGGGACAGCTGTATTTGTACAAACCTGCAATCCCGGTCCTCGGGAGCTGCTGCTGCAGCCTCAGGTGCACACCTGCACTCCCGATCCTTGGGTGCAGCACACCTGTAATCCCGGTCCTCGAGAAACTGCTGCAGCCTCAGGTGCACACCTGCAATTCCGGTCCTCAGGTGCACACCTGCAATCACAATCCTAGGGAAGCTGCTGCTGCAGCCTCAGGTGCAGCACACCTGTAATCCTGGTCCTCGGAGAGCTGCTGCTGCTTCAGCCTCAGGTGCACACCTGCATTTCCGGTCCTTGGGTGCAGCACACCTGTAATCCCGGTCCTCAGGGAGCTGCTGCGCTGCAGCCTCAGGTGCACACCTGCAATCGTGGTCCTCGGGGAGCTGCTGCGCTGCAGCCTCAGGTCTGTTCCCTTTCTAACTTGGCATCACTGTTTCTGAACAACCCTGCCAGCTCCTTCTTGATAATCCCCTGTTGTTTCCATTTCCTCTGGAAGCTGGCAAATGCATAAAGGTCTGAGGTAATGGTTTCTGATGGCGACGGGCCTATTCCTGAAATGACATTTGAGCTGTGTGTGGACCACCCTGTCAAAGGACGATCTTTTCCAAGAAGACCCTCCAGCCTCAGTGTTCCTGTTTATTCCCAAATTACTTAGAGATTTCATGAGACTTCTCAGATCCTCTGCTTCCCTCTTCTGGTCAACTGAGAGGAATCTTTTATAGCTGTTGACAGCATTGGGGTGGGAATTAATAGGATGAGACGTAGTCCTAGTCCTGACAATCATTTTCAGTTTCTCAGAAAATGACACCAGAAAGTGAGGGAAATAAACACAGCACCATCATGGTCTAAATATGCCCACAGCAGGACCATCAGGGCATCTCTTTGCCATGCAAACCGAAGGGAAATTGTTAACCCAGCCTGTCCTTAAATGCATCATTAAAATCATTTAGTTTTCCAGGAAGAGCTATATGGTTAAATACACTTTTATAAAACCACAGAGCAAAGAAAGTCACACAAGCTTCTTTGCTGGAAGAAAGTCCTGAGGCTTTAAATAGCACTGTGGAATTTTTCTAGGGAGATGGAGCCTGTAGTTCTGGATCAGTGGATTCTTTTCAAGAGTAGTATCCCAAGGGCTAACATGACACTCTGCAAAAACACTTCAGGGAGCAATGAAACTGTAGACACCGAGGGATGAGCTCAAAAAGAAAGATCAAAATAGAAATGACAACAGCCTGAAGGAATTGAGTCGCCACCCACGCCTTCTCAGTTGATGACAGATTTAATTTTAATGACATAGTTTAGAGCTGAAAAGGATTTCATAGGCCTTAGAGAGTGGTTCTCAACTTGGGGGTCAAGACCCCTTGGGATCACATTATCAGATATTTACAGTATGATTCATAGCAGAATAAAATGACAGTAATGGAGCAGCAACAACAGGATTTCATGGTAGGGGGTCACCGCAGCAGGAGGAAGGGTCATAGCATTAGGAAGGATAAGAATCTCGGCCCTAAAGTTTCCTAGGGTTCAGCCTCCTGTTTGGTGGTTGAGAGAACTGAGGCAGAGAGCCACAAAGAAAGTGCAGGAGCAAAGGAACAACATGTTTCTTCAACTGTGAAGAAACATGAACCTGACACAGGTGGGAAAAGGGATGCAACTGACATCATTATGTTCAGCAAAATAAGTCATACGTAGAAAGACAGGCACCATTTGCTCTCACACTCATACTTTAGAGTTATGACAATTTGCCCACTGCACGAAGTGTGTGTGCACAATGAGAGTTTAAAGGTGGCCATTAGAGAAAAGGAGAAATGTTAAGGATTTGAGGAAGAGAGACAAAAAAGCAGAAGTATTACAGGGGGAGGAGGGAGGGAGCCAGGAAGTGGGGGAGGGCAGACGAGGGAGGACAGGAACACAGTGATGCAATGATGCCTATGTGCCTAT
This sequence comes from Dicrostonyx torquatus, assembly GCA_028555095.1. NCBI lineage: Eukaryota > Metazoa > Chordata > Mammalia > Rodentia > Cricetidae > Dicrostonyx > Dicrostonyx torquatus. The sequence continues at coordinate 1,910,191 of JAQHUG010000191.1, read as the reverse complement.
GCATGAAAATGCTATAGTTAAGCCCATTACTTTGGATGCTAACATGGAAAGGAATAAGAAAAGCAAAAGCAACTGGGATGATATTCAGAAAGGATGACTCCCGGGGGTGCTGGAGAGGAGTCCAACGGCACAAGGTGCTGCTCAGCTCAGCAAGGAGGAAGCCTGCTGTCTGCTCTTGGTGCTGAGGCAGTCTGATTCCATCAGAACGCCAGCTCATGGATTCTCTATTCCATAAGAAACTGCACCTTAAAGAGCTACAGGCCACGTGTAGGGCTTCGTGGTGCTCTGCTGGAAACTGTGGGGTGGCATTTTGGAGACATTTAGTGTAAGACCAAAGCATGGCCTGTGCTGTTCTGTGGATTCTGTGGAGGGAGAGGTGAGATAAATGTATGAGCTCTGTAGAGTTCAGCCCCTTGTGTGCACATATTCACCCAAAAAAAGGACAGTTGGAAGATTACTTCTTTCATGTGACTTCCGGATATTTTACTAGTAATGACTTGGGAAAAAAATTCCAAAGGAAAAAAAAGAATAAATTTTATGTGCATTTGTGGGAGTCAAGGATTCATGGCCAAAGCACCTGCACTTTGACATACAGGGCTAACGGGTTAAAAGACAAACAGCTTAGTTCATAAGAGGAGATATAGGGAGTCTCGTTCCCTGGAAGGAAGTTCCTAAGATGCTGCAGTGTTTGACAGAGGAAGATCTGACTGACGCCTTTACAAGGCCACCAAGGCACTTCCATGTCACCATCACTCTCATTCACACACACATCAAGCACAGTCAGGAAATGGAGTCTGTGTTAAACTCCCAAGTGCCTTGATGCTTCTTATAAATGTTGGCATCTTTGGGAGACAGCACCATCTTCCATATCAGCTAAGACTATTCTGACAAGTATAAGAAGTCTGTTTAGGAGGAGAGGTGATGGCTCAGTGGCAAAGCATTTTCTAGTGCATTCCTGGGCCCTGGGTTCCATCCCCAGTACAGGGGAAGGGCAACTCAGTTTGACCTAGCCTAGGCAGAATAAAAAGTGAGCAAGTGGAGACTGTTTATTGGAAAGCATATGTAAAACAAGAAATGTTGTGGGCTGGTGAAGGAGTCACCAAGATCCCCGCCTTTATCCCTCTGCTTCTTCCCCTCAAGGCAGGTTCTGTTGCTAATAGTTCCTGCTGTGCATGAGGCTATTGGCTGGGGCATCCCATCTTCCTCACTAGAAAGGAATAGTCTTCCCACCAATCTGGGGGGAGGTCTCTGATTGGCCTTACTTGTTGGGGATGTTTCTTTCTGTGATGAGGAATTTAGAGTCTGAAGAAAGGCAGAGAGCGTGGTGGATAAAGTGTGGGTTTTGAAGAAAAACTGCTTGAGTTCTAACACTGACTCCCCTGGTCCAAATATTTCTTAGCTCACCTACCTCTTCTTGGTATATTGGTTTCTATGGCTTTGTGAGAATTCCATCCTGATTAGCCACAAAATGGTCTCCTTCATCAGTTCAAGTGTCTATTGGCAGATAGATAAAGATGGATAAAGAAAATGTGGTTACCATATACAGTGAAATATTATTTGGCCATAAAAAGAATGAAATCCTAATTTGAAAACACTGTTTTGAGGTTGGAGAAATGTCTCAGAGATTAAAACCATGTATTGGATTCTTGTAAAGAATCCGAGTTTGATTCTCAGCACCCAGATTGGGAAACCCACAACCATCTGTCTTGCCCCTGAGCAGTGATTCTCAATCTTTCTAATGCTATGACCCTTTACTACAGTTCTTCATGTTTTGGTGACCCCCAGACCTATAATTGTTTTCATTGCTACTTCATAACTGTATTTTTGCTACAGTTATGGATTTTCATGTAAATCTCTGTGTTTTCCAGTGGTCTTAGGCAACCCCCTAAAGGGGCTGTGACCCACAGGTTGAGAACCAGTGCTCCAGAGGATCCAATGTTTTCCTGTGGCCTCTGTGAGTACCTATGCTCTTGTGCACATTCCTCCACACAGACAAATAATTTAAAAATATAAAAATCAATGTGTAAGAAAGCAGCATGAGCTCGACATGAGGAACGTGACTTTGTGAAAGTAGAGAGCAATGCACAATAGTGATCGACTTTTAACAGTTCCCAGAGTCTGGGGTAGAAGGCACGTGCATAAAGATGGTTGATGGATGCAGGGTTATGGTTGTAAAAAGGGATGACTTCTATGTCCTACAGCAGGAGGAAACCTCTGAAGGATGGCAATTCATTGCACATTTAAAACTTATGAGTGGAAGGATACTAAACATTCCAAACCAAAAAAGTGTTTAGGATAGGCTAGTGTCCTTGCTGTAAGTATTCTATATTGTATACATGCATTGAAAGGTCACTCATGTGTGTATGTGTGTAGATATAGACAGTCAATGTGGCAATTAACAACAGACAGCAGCAAAAAACAGTTTAAAATCGGTCCCAAGGCATTTTGAATGCAGGAGAGAAGACAAACAGACAAGTTCCCAGGAGCTAACAGAGGCAACCAGCTTTATAAAATTTAGACCAAGAAACAGATCTTAAATGCTGTTTTCAAAATGGTTATTTTAAAGAGTTTAATCCCCAGCCTTTTGTCTTCAGCACTTCAGAATATCCTACCAGCATGTACAACAACCACCAGAGGACCTGGGTTCCATTCCTGGCATCTGTGTCAGGTGACTCATAATCTCATCTAATCCAGCTCCAGAGGATGCAGCATCCTCTTCTGGCCCCTTTGATGGGTTCTCTCTCTCTCTCTCTCTCTCTCTCTCTCTCTCTCTCTCTCACACACACACACACACACACACACAGCAGACATCCACAGAGACACACATACACATAAG